>JAXCHB010000403.1:0-562860 GCA_036926305.1 Uropetala carovei
TGGATAAATAATTTATTTCAAAGATGTTGTGAAATTCACTAGAAACAAAACAGTAGTTCTACGTGCTTCTCGGTTGGCTTATTTGATCTTTAGCACGTTAATGAAGTATAATGCGAAACTTAGGATAATGTTAGCAAATTATAAAAGAATATTTTAGCTGCTTAGAAATTACAGGAGTAAATAAGTTATTAAGGATAGTGCCTTCATTTCAATATGTAATCATTCTTTGAGTATGATGTTTTATTTAGTTTTAAGCATACTGAATCATAAAAATATGCGTTTTATGGCTTTGGTTTAAGTTACCATTTTCATAAAATTGCAAAGAAAATTCTGTATATCAGAATATTTAGTTTAAAGTTATAGGGATTTTTCGAATTCAAAATTTAAACTACCAGTAAGAGTATTGAACACTCGAAATAGAATAATTTTCAAACAAGATACCTTAAATTTATCATTATATTTTCGCATAGAATAGAGTCATTTTGAAAGAAAATACCTCAAATTTATCATCATATTTTTCCATTGTTTGCCTCTTCAATACACACCTTTGTATTTTTCATTAGAGGCATGTTATCTTCGACCAGCGACGCAACGTTTTTTTTAAGCTTTCCAAATTCCTCCCAAGTGTGATACCAAACGTCACTTTCACCCATACACTATTACACACACAACAATACAGGATAAACGACCTCACCTGATACAATAGAATTGAAAAGTGACACACTAGGGATTATCACCTGCTCACCTACCTCTTCAACAGATAAATTAAGCTCCATAAAAGAAGAAACCTGTTTTAAAAAAAACTGGCATCAGCGACAAACATTTTGTATGGATGACGCACACAGACGAACGCTCACACACACACTCGCGGAATAAGATAATTATTAAAACACGGGATCAGAATACTTAAATATGCGATAGGAGATTGTGGATGTAAAAACTAAGTGGCGCTGAAAAAGTTAATAATGGCCACGGCAAAAGTGGCTAAAAGACCATTTTATTCGCCTCACTTTTCGCTCATTTGCATATTTTTTCGTTTCTCTTTATAGGACCACTTTTCCCCCTATATGTTCCATTCCCCTCATCTCAACTTATTCTACTTCTCCTCCTACCCGTCGAGTCTTTTATCTTCTTTAGGTAATCCATACCATAGATACATTATGATGCTATAATGTGCAAATACAACATCATTTCCGTAAAATTATCTATATTCCAACTTTACGGAGACAAAGTGCTATGTAGGCAGGAAGGGTGAAAAAATTGGTGATCAAAGGTTAATAATAACGTAAAACAAAGCATCTATGCGAATGTTTATATGTGAATACCGGAGTCACTTCGATATATAGTGTAATTTTTGAACAATAAACCTAAAGCCTTCCTGACGTTGCAGGATCACTTTGTAATTGAGAATTTCAGACAACCCCGCTGTAATAGGAAGAAATAGAATTTTCGAAATAACCAAAGATGCGAATGATAAACCATATACGTATGTAAGTTCCTGAATTAATTTAAAATGCCGTTTAATGGAGAAACGATTCAAAATAAATAAATAACTGGGAGAAATACAACTTTAAGGGTTTGAGAAGTAACTGAGAATCTAGCGTGCGTGTTTCATTTGGATAGAATGCGTGCTTTTCTCATATCTCTTTCCTGAAGGCATATAAAGCAGCATTCATCAGAATTTTGTATCTATGGTGCTGATTCAGCCGTGAAAGTGCATCGAAGATGCTTTCACAAGAAATTGACATCATGGGTTCCACTACGGAGAAAAGCAATATTTATTATTTTCGTAAGATAGCATTTATATTTAATTACTGAACTTCGAATGGGGGTATTCACATCCTGAGACTTAAAAGAAGCCTACTAGAAATGGCACGCGTTGTTGACAAAATTTTCAAAGCAGAGATAAATAATATTAAAGTGATCAGTCTTGATAAATTTGTAAAGATTTTTCATTATTACCGTTCTTCGCTGTGAATTCGACTTTAATATGGATGAGTTTAAAGTGGGATTGTTCGTGCAAAAGAAGTCTTGATCTCGAAGAGCTTCATATCCATCAACATCCATTCTCGAGATGACACAAACACGCCCACACACACAGAAACAGAAAAAACGAAGCAAAGGGAAGAATTTTGGAAGGGATTCAACCGCTTTCTTGACGCTGACCTCGAAAGGAAAGATTCTGCTTCATTTTGGGAAGCGTAAAACGTGTTCTAGCGAATCGAACTATTCCGAGTTCCAGAAGGTTTTCTCCGAGGGCATTTTTATGTGTGTTCGCCTCCGTTATCGTTATTAAGCCCATCGTAAAAGGCCTTCAACGACTCTTTATGAGGTAATTCAATAGATAGAAAAGATGAACATTACTTTAAATTATTAATAGAAGCACTTGATTACTAATATGAAACATGCATATTGTTTATGGAGTCATTATAATTCGTGAAAAAGATAAATCATCCAGATAGATTAAATATCTATTATGATAAATAAAAGCATACAATTTTCAATAAATTGTAGCAACGAATGTGTTCTACTTTAGCACACACAGACTATATTAAAATATATCTATAAATGTAATGTAATAAAAATGCAATTTCTTCATTCATTTTGTACTCTCACAGAATAACATCTGTCGCGAAATTAATGCTTAACTACTTCAGATTAAGTTAATGGTTTATTAGAAAATTCGGTCTCTAATGAGTGGCGGGCAAAGCACGTATTTAATTATTTTTAGTATAGAATTTGCGGCTCTTAGTGCATAGGAGGATCAATACGAGAGAAGGGGTGAGGCTGGAGATAGGATTGAAAGAGGTGAAAATAGGGGAGGCGGATGCGGGAGCAAACCGCGGGCTCGCCAGAATATTAGGTGCAAAAATTGGAAAGAAAAAAAATACGGAAAGAGGAAAAGGAAAAAATTCCATCTTTGTTCGGACCTTGTTTTCCCGAATATCTCGCGAGAAATCTCTTTTCCGCGAGATGAGAGGCTTGGAAAATTGCATTTACAGAGTAAAAGCAACGTTACGGAATCAACGGGTAGTTTTTTTATGATTGAAAAAACTTTTCTTTTCTGTTTCACTCTTGCGTTTTTACATTTTGGAAGGTGTTCCGGATTTTGTTGCTTGATTAAAAAAATTAATTTTCCATTTCTAAATGGACGGCCCTGAGTTTTAGTACTAAAAGAGACTGGCATTTTTACAAAATTATAAATTTCCCGAAATATTTCATGATGTATAATGTCGTTTCAAAAAGTTATACGCTGCCGATATGTCCACAAATATCCAATCTCTCGGCGATCGCTGATTTTAGAATCAGCAATCGCAGAATTATCACTGTACACGACTATATTGGAGGTAAATTTTTCTTTTGTTTCCTGATATTTACGCTACAATTCTCTTCTCAAATTAGATAGGAAATAAATTTTATAAAGAATCTTGTAAACGGTTACGCTATTCAGTTTGTTAATTAAGAATTATGAAACAGCAATGTTGACTGATAAAAAATTCTATTTAATTCCTTACAATCCATTTGTAGAATATATGGATGCATGAAAGAATGTCGTACCAAATTCCACAACATTGCAGCTATAATATGAGTGCATACCATAAAACGTAATTTGCTGCTATTTTCTATCATGTGAAATTCCCTTTACAGTGAGCTGCCAGAAATTATTTTTTATCAACATCATCGTCCAAGCGACGTAGGATTAGCCTGCACTTACGTCCACAGTGACTCCGGGTAAGGGGAAGACCTGTGCCGGAGGCATGTCTCTTGGAACGTAGCGGTAGAACTCGTTGCCGTCCTTGTACCACTTGACGGAGTAAAGGGCCTCTCCTTCTAGGTCGAAGTGACACTCGAGGCGAGCATTCTGGTCTCGAACTGTGTGCATCGGGATCCGAACTTCCATCAGACGAATCCCTGGGGCTCCTGGAAATGGCGAGGAAAATCTTCGTCAAAAACCCCATTCGCGAAACTATATAATAGCATATTTTTTATTAAATTTTTAATAAACTGTGATAAATAAAGCAACCTATATGATTTTGAAATTTTGAAGCTTTATATGAATTCCCTTAGAAGGGAAATAAGAATTAATGTAATCACAACTTGTGCGTTGTTTAACAGATATTAAATTATTTTGTTGGATTGAGCAGGGGCTAAGAAAATACTACAAACAACTGTAATTGCAGTCAAAACTCAGTAAATTATACCTTTATAATTATAAATAATGTATTAGAAATTATATAATTATACCTTTTGATGGAAAAATAATATTCTTCTTTTCGCATTCATAAATTCTAAAATGAAATTTTATTTATAGAATTACTGATTACTAGAACGTTTTTCTCTTCCTTTGCGGCCGTTGCTAGATGCCGCATCGTTTTAATCATCAATCGGATTGAAACCTAAATGTCATGAAAAATCTGATGTGGCCAACACATGACTTTCTCCATATTTGTAGTTTAGATATTTAAATTATTATGAATAGCATTATAAGGCAAAATTATTATTTCGTATCGTAAAAGAATACAGTCGTCCGTATTGCCGTAAATTATATTTTGAATACGTTTACAGAATTCACCGCTACATGGTGGTGGCGCTGTATACTGGAAATTGCGAATAAGTTAAATATCTCCGAAATGCATTATTCTACGAAAATTTATTTCAAACAAAACTTGGAAGAAATATTATTCTCTACAACTTTGGTCCTTACGAAGATTACCAATAACGACGTTGTTAAGGAGATGTTTGACGGAAACAGAAAAAACCGATTATTTATAAATAATTTCTAAACAATAACTTCTATGGAAAATTGTTTGAAATAAAAGATGTAGAAAATTATATTTACATTTATCTACATTTATCTACATTTTTTGTAATGTTCAATGTATACAATAATGAAGTATTATCGGAGAAATATAGCCAAAACCGAATCGGATTTCGAATAAACCTCGACTTCCGGTTAACCGCTATTGTCCAAAAACTAATCAGTTCTTTGTGCTCATGCTAAAGTGTCATATATGAAATTTAGTATTAATATGACAAGTACTTTTTGAGTTAGAGCGCCCACAATCACATACATCCATTCATCCATCCAACCATCCACACACACACACACATCATTTCGTAAATAGTCTAAACGTGTTCTAGGGACCCCAAAACGTGTAATTCCGTTGAAATCTCGAAGTCGACTTTTTTCGTGATAACAATACTTTCCCTATACTACGTATGGAGAAAGTAAAAAACTAATCAATCGAATATCTTAACATAAACATCATTAAATATAATCTCTCGCAAATGTGAACACTATAGCCCTTTATAGAGCGGAAGCATCGGCTCTATAAAATACTTGGAAAGCTCAAAATATGGGATAGGGGAAGAATGCCGAAGATAAAAAGGACAGATGGAATGAAATACGATTAAGTACCAAGAAGAATAAAGTACAGTGAGTGACTGTAAAGATTATAAGAAAGAGGAAGGCGAAGTGGACCATGCATAAGCTGAGAGAACAAGATTAAATTCACGTTTGAAGGAAAACTGGAAAGAAAGAGAGAGAGAAAGAGGAAGGGTTTAAGATACTAGATGAGTTTAAGGGTAAAAAGAGATATCATGAAATGAATAAGATTGCAGAAAATAGGAGTACGAGAATAGCCAGTTTTAAACGGTATTAATCGCAAAATACCAACGATAGTGACGAACACAATTAAGTACCATTTGGCTCCTCTGTGACAATTTTAATGCAGTTCTGAACATGATGATTGCTGATATGGTATAATGATAGACTAAATAAAGCATGGGAAAAATAATGCATTTTCGCCATTATTTTCTTTACTCCAAAGATGTAACGTAAGTTTACTTAAATCGCGAAAGCTCCAGGAATAAGATACAGGAGATGGGCCACTCGACTATGGAATATGGTAACTGCTATAACGATGAAAAATGAATTAACCATAAATTCCGGCCCGTAGAAAATTTCTCGGGATCCATTAGTTCCCTCCGCTGCTGGAAATATCGACAAAGTGGCGACCCCACTACGCATACGGGTTCGTCTGCTGATTGGGCGAAGAGGAAGAGAGGACGAAAAAAAGACGAAAACGCTGGCGCGGGCCCACAGCAATAAACCACCAAATACTTTTCAGCGAACTCGACTAAAATAATGAACTGGCGAAATCATTTGGATCCTTCCACAAGTACTTCCTTCCCTTTTATTCTCTTCGCGGGAGAGGGAGCATTTCGTCATCCATACTCCTTATCATTCGAGTACTCCGGGAGGAAAAGAAGTGAGAGAAAGAGACAATTGGTTTCCCTTCGATTCTCCCAAGAAGTGTTCATTAACATACGCCGGAGCCGCGATGAGGAGCGAAAATTCCGTGCTTCGTGCCATCGCATTCGTCCTTCGTTTATTTCTTCCCGTCCCCCTTCCATTTCTCGCCCTCTTCCTCGCACCCAACTCTCCATTGGAAGCACGAAGGTGCTGACCGATTCCAATTAACCGAAGGAATACGCCTAGAGAGGAGATTTTCTAGAAGCGGACTCCGCAAATCGTTATTCCTTTTTTATTCCACCTCGTTCCCCGCCCTCGCTCTCTCTCATTTCCCCTCCGCGACGGAGTATAGGCCATCAAATCGAAGGATTTTCGGCCTCAGAGAGCGTTTCGGTTATAGCGCAATTACAGTCCCACATGAAACCCATTAGTCGCCGCTTTTCTTTTTTTTTACATCCTCTCCGTGCTCCCCGGTACCGTTTCCTCCATTCCAACGGAAGTCCTTACTCCATTTTGATTTTTTTGTTCCAAAAAGGGTTTATTTAATTTTATTATTATTATTTTTTTAGAATCCCATTTCCTGCTCGAATCGGCTGAAAGGGAAGAGATTTCGCCTACTAAGTGATTTTAATCCCACCTTACTAGCCGTGCGCAGTGCAGCCTCCCTCTTCCATCCTTTTGTCCTTACCTCTCTCTTCTCCGCTCTCGCCTCTATTTCCCTTTTTCTCTTTCGCCCCTATCTCTTCCGTTCTAACCTCAACCCTTCTCACCCTCACGTTCTACTTTATTTCGTGTCTTCATTAGGAGATAGAAATGAGAGACAATACTTCGTCCCTTACTCTTCTCACGCCCCTCCCCCACATCAAACCACTCCCAATTCCAACAGTTTCGCGCGCGTGTTCGGGAGAGTGAATCTGTGTCAGCTATCGCCGTCGTTGTGCTCGTCTAAGGGAAGGCGGCAAAGTTGTCTCTTTCTCTCTCTTCTATGCGACGGTGGTTCCCCCTGTCCGCCCGACTCGTTAACTAATGAAGCTTGCGCGTCCACCAGTCTCCATCTTCGTCCTCTCTCTCTGTCGCTCCCACGACTAATCTATCCAGAGAAAGGAATGAGAAGTAAAATGTAAAGGAATAAAGGAAAAGTTGAAGAATTGTAATTTAGTAAGTCAAATAAATATTCAAATATGCAACAAATGATTCTTAACTTCTTATTGCCTTACATTACAGTGATGAAGTTGTTTTTGCAAGTTCTGTTACCATAAATTTTCTCAATGTTGAAGCTCAAATATATCTTACTCTATTTTAGTGAATTTACACTTGATCACCAAGCATAGCGCAATTCACATAATTAACTATCTTATTACGGAACTAATCTTCTCAATTATTACCTAATGTAATTTATCTCCCCAGTACCTTCTCGGTAGTATTGATTTCCTAAACTCTGTACACTCAGTGAACATTCGAGGCTCGTCCAAATTTCTCATTCCAATGCATCGTAGCAGCATTTACAAAAAGTCTTTCTCTGTCTCTGCCTTGTAAATGCTCGTCTGTAAACTGCCTACGGTTAGTTGGAAGAAGGGGCTATGTAGCCTCAAACTCGCCGTTGAAAGTTTAAATAAATAAATAAATTAGCTGTACGCATGCTGTACCATTAATCTCAAAGTTGAATTTTCTTATTATTTTAACTTGGTCATCTCTATCCAATAACTGAGCATTCCACGGAAACATATGAACATAGAAATGCAAGGGCACGTACATGAAATATATACCTTATGAATATCTCCATAAAAAGTGAGGTAGTATGTATTTAGAGCAACCGTGAAGAATAATTTGATTGCAAACGGAGAAGCGTCGGAGTGGTTTAGGATCCCGAGTTCATCCACAGTCCATAAAAAACATTGGGAGCCGTGACATTATGCGGTTGGTATTTACGTGGGAGGGAGAGAGGTAACAGAGAGACGAGAGAGCGAGGAAGAGAGACGGAGACAGGAATTGGAGGAGAGGGAAAGAGAGGATTGATGTAATCCAATGAACCAAGTGAAACGAAAAAGGAACAAACGGCCCGAGACGGCTCGTTGGCCGATCATTCAGGGAAACGAGCTTAATTAATGCAGTGCGATCGAAAAATAAAAAAAGGGATGAGGTCGACGGTGGAAAGGGGAGTGTGTGTGGGGGAGGGTTGTCCTACGTCTCTCTCCCCCCCCCCCCCTCGCTCTTACCCTCCCTCCGTCCCCTCCCTCTTTTTTCCCTTGATTGATACGATTGCACCAGGATAAAAATGCGCGCGGAGCAGTGAGGCGTGGCCATCTAATTAATATTCGAACCCGAGAGGAGCCGCAGTAGGGGAGGAGGAGGGGGACGCTTGAGAAATTGAGAATCGGGGATTGATCACATATTTCGTACGTAATTCGATTTTTGCCAAAAAATAATAATGTACCCGCGGAAGTTCTATTCATATGCAATTACGATAAAAATATTCAAATGATCAGTTTTATGGATAGGTACATATATTTATATTCATGTACATACGTGTGCATGCATATATTTATTATTACTATCAGGTGAAGGAAAGAACCCATGACATTAATATGGTTCTGTTTGTCGTATATTTAGCTCATAGAATTTTAAGGTATATGATAATATACGAGAAAAATTACAGAGTAGTTTTATCGAAAAATTAAATTATTAGAAATTTGACCTGACAGATCTAGATTCATACAAACACAAAGACTAGGTGAATACTTTCGCTTTAGGAATAAGTTGAACCCAGACTGTGAGAATGATAAATTATCGTACGAAACGCTTCGACGCTTTTTGTACCCGATTTATACTGTCTTAATATCTTCTTCAGCTAAAAAATTGAACTTTTTCACAAGGTAATACCCTGCTTGGACAGACTACACTATATTATACCGCATGGCATAGCAAAATACTTGGATAAAATTTTGTACCCTTGAAGTATAAAATTCCACCTGCGGACACCGAATAGAATGTTAACCAGCTAACATAAAGAATTAATGCTCTGAGAGTTACTTCATAGTTTAAATGCTTAGAGAGGAAAAAGCCTCGCCTTATACAAAGGCAAATATTAGTGTATATGAATGTGTGTATATGTTTGTATATGTGTATTTATATAAGGGAATTAAAAGAAAATTGAGGAAACACCAGGAAATTTTAAACTAATTATACGAGGAGAAAATTTTTGTTGCCGGGACCGTTGTGGATGACGGAGGATTAATGAGGATAAGGAGGGCTTATTCGAGAGAGATGAGCGCGATGGACGGATTAAGGCCACAAACTGGGCGAATGAAACGAAGAAGAAAAACGCTTAGTTTTGCATGAGGCGGCTTTACTTCAAACCCCTCTCGTGCCTTTACCCGTGCTTGCGACTGCACTATCAGGGAGAGGGGTTAAGTCTGCTTTTTGAGCAATCGACTTGACATGGAAAGGAGTTTTGGATATCTGTACACACACACGCGCCAGCTTATGCACTCAAATTCGCCCGCTCCAGGAACGCTCTCTGGCCACTCAGGATGGTCTGGGGGGCGGGCGATTTCGCAAGGCAGACCTTTGGATTTTCACGAGGGAATGGCAGAGAGGTAGGATATTTATTCCCCCCCACCGCCACACCCTCCCTTTCCCCCAGCCTCGTTCCAAACTCCCAGAAACTCCATCACATCCTGAGGCGGCAAGAGGAGATATCGTTTTAGGGGAGTTGGGTCGGGAAAAATATAATGTTCCGCTTAATTAGTGCGTAGTCGAGTGGATCCCTTATGACCTACCCCCATACGTCCTCCGGACCACACCTTTCTCTCCTACCTTTCTCAATCTCCTCCAAATACTCTCGGGTCTATTCTGTTTCCCTTACTCCTATCGCTTTTCACTAATACTCTCCTTTGTTCTACCTCTCTGAATTTTGAATTTTATATCATTCTCTCACTCTATCCATGGTTAATATGACTAAGCCGATCATTATAATCATAAATCGTCATTGCGTGGTCGTTGAACTAAGTGGACATCACAATAAAATCAATCGAATCGTTGCAATCCTATTCATACCCCTTCACTTGTTCATAACTATTTAGATCCGGAAATTTGTCAACAAACCTCGATGTATGAATTACGTTTTTCGAATTCAAATTACATGCTTTGCATTTCAATCAGCGTTAATTTGGATTCCATCGTCAATATACATATATTTAGTTCTTATGAGCCTAGTGCAGTCAAAGACTCAAGTATGTACTTAATTCTAACCAATTTAAAAAAGCAATTTTTCGGATATAAATTGCAACGCAATTGGATTTCTTAGGGGAAATGTTTTTATTTTACAAATAAATTACTTCATCATTATTCCACATTTCAAGTTTTACAGATTTTCTGACGTTTTCACTTTTATCTCCACTTATCCGCAAAGTTTTAGATTCTCACCTATTCCACACCGGTGTGACTTAAGTATGCAGCTACGCTATAAAATTAATGCAATATAGGACTCTTTCACTGAAACATTAGTTCTAACAGTAACTCATCTTTTGTTACGGAAGACATATTTAAATTACTAAAGCAATTTATTTTAAATATGATCTTTATTGCCTTGCCTTGTACATGATGTTGCTCATCGTTTGTATTTCGTTTAAGAGTGGAAGTACTTAGAATTTTGTGAAAACCCATTACAACATATACACTCATTTCTTAACTGAATCTCGAAGTTAATCTAATTTACCTCACGTCTGTATTGGTGACAATTACATGTCAATATATTTATTCGATAAATATTTTGCCACATTTGATGAATGTTATCCATTCCAAGAGAGTATTTTCATTGCATCGAAATGCGGACTGTCCGAATGACAGAATGAAATCTAAAAGCCTAAATGCTTTATACAAAATTGAAACGATTTTCTTTATATAAACATCCCACAATTATAGTAAAATACATAAATAAATTAATAAACAACATTTTTACACAGTATTTCCTTCGTTTTAGAAAATACGTATCTTCACATAATTTCAGTATCGTTTATTGAATTAATAACGGTTATAGAATAAGGACAGCGTAATATCCCGTCGCTTATAATTTAAGCCAACAAACATTAAAATCGAAATTTATGGCGCGCAGTCACGTACTCAAAGAGATTAATTTTTGTTGATCGATGTGAGTAATCCCTTAATGGCGAATAAGTTGATGCGCCGCATTCTTTGAGTACGGGAGAAGGCACTTTTTGGATAGAAACAATCGAAATGCTTCCAAAATACATCGAGTGCTAGCGAATTGTTTCAAGTGAGGAGATGGAGGGAAAAAAGAAATTTTCTTAGGCAGAATTCTCCCTTTGATGAAAGGGAAAAATCGGAAAGTGACGCGGCATCCACCGTGTGAATGATGGAAGCCTTCGAGGGTGAAAAAGGAGACGTCTTTCGGACGGTTACGAAAAACGGAGTTATTTGTAATTACTTATTTAAAACGGACAAACAAGCGACCGAGGGTGACGGGAGAGATTAATAGTCGAACATTGCAAATGTAAAATTGTGGACACAAAGAATAACCCTCCGGGCGCTATTAATCATGTTACACGATCGATTTTTCGGCAACGCTTTAACCATTCGATACGGCCTTGACCGTTGCGAAGCGCAAAAGAGGCCGCTTTTCGACGAAGGTCAAAATAATGCGGAAAGCGAAGATGAAAGATTGAGCGGCTCATTTCACTCAAAATAATAGCGTAGGAAACACCTTTCAGTTGCGTTTGCATTCAGTTTTAATTATTATGAAACGGTATAGTCTAGATATCCAGGAATTGCAATGTAGGGCGATTCAGGGGAGCATCATGGAGGTAAATAATATCCACGGCAACCACGGCATGTATGACGACGGTATGGAAAGTTCCCAAAAATAAATAACGACGAGCTAGTGATAATTTTGTGCCGAAATCCTATCTAACTTAGGATTTAAACTAATAAAACTTAATTAAATGATCAACAGAAAAGGTAAGATACTTTTCTGTCCCTTCCTCGCTATTAAATTTTTATTTTCTTCGATTTTTTCCACGTTACCGTAGGTCACCGCTAAATATACTACTTTCACCTACATTACGACGAACAATTTGCCTCTAAATTGCTTAATGATTTCCAAAAATATGAAGTTAAATTCATGTTAAAGACCAATTTAAGAAACTTTTATTTTCTCCTTGGCGGAGGTAATTCGCGAGTGTGAAAGGTCTTTTTCTTCCCCTTCGCGTTGCTAGAGATCGTAAGTTAACAATCATCTTGAGTCACTTGGGAGGAAAATGAGTCCACGGCCCGCTGCATCGCAATACGTCAACCTCTCTCTCTCCTTTTCACGGCTATTTGTCACGCCACTCTCTGGTACCTGGAAGGGAAAGGACTATTCCGCCAATGCCTCGGACAACTTCCAGGAAAAGAAAAATATTTCTAGATATTTCTACAAAAATATCGCCACAAAGTACGCACTTCGAGTTTCCAAGAAAGCTGAGTACAGAATTCATTGGAGTAACTTAATTAGAAGTTTCGTAAAAGAAGGAAAATAACATCTGGAACGAAAAATTACACAAAGCTAAAAACTGCTAAGAGTTTGAAAGGGATGAAAATACCACTCTTAAAACTTCAAGTGAAGTCAGCGTCTTATGAACTCACGAGGGAGTTGAGAAACTTACAGATAACGAAAATGTGCGTCATTATGTTGTAAATTGTTAAACAATGAAAATAATTCTTATTTTAAGCAATAAGACAGGAGTTACATATCGACATTAAATTATTTCAATTATAACAGGTAGAAATAGGGTGAAAATAAGAAAAATGATTTTGCTTTAATGTAACAAAACCTTGCAATGTATTAAAGTTTTGTTCTCTTTAACGTAATTGCTAATACAATTTCATCTTTCTTTTCTTGGCATGTCAAGTATAATTTTCTTTCAAAATACTATAAGTTTACATTCAAGCAAATTCTTGAGACTGCATAAAAATTGAAATGATATTCTGAAAAAATCTTTTTAATCATTAAATAATTCAATTTAAAAATTTTTGGTTAGTATGACGAATGTGCTTTTTATAACTGTTTTCTTTTTCATCGTGCGTAAAGACAGTTCCGTAAACGCCTTTGTCAGCCAAACACCTAAATAATTCACGAAGACTTCAAAGAGCTGCGGAGGCGATAATCCAGATGAGATTTTCAAGATGAAGTTCACTTATCTCTTTCGCGGTTGAAAAATATCATTCTCGGTCTGGTTGCAACTACCATAATGCCATAATATCCTTTTAGAAGGCATTGGCTTCGCTAAAATAGGTTTTATTCCGGTTTCCTGAGTGGCAGTAAACCAAGCAGAAAATTAGATATCACGCCTTGTAAAATTTTATAAGAAAATTGTTCCTTTGCAAATTTTGCGTTTATATTTTAAATGCCCGCAATTCACGAGAGAACAGTTTATGGAAACTATGCATAGAAGTTCAGTTCAAGATATTTCACAGTAGATGAAGAAATTGTACGGGAGATAACGAATTATAATATAGTGGTAATTAATCGTCAGAAGCGTTGGTATGTTTAGTTATAACTATCTAAACATTAAAATTAATTTTTAGTAGTTTTCAAAACATACATTCAAGGTTTAGTATAAGATACAAATGTCTTGTTCCTCCAAACTTAAATTTCAGTATAAATTAATATTTAAAATGTTTACAAATACAGCTCTGTGTACCAATGAAAATAATGCACTAAAACATTCATACTGTGTATCAGACTTCAGTATCAACATGCCTTTATACCGAACCAACTATTTATATCACTTGCATGAAAGGAAGAAATCCTTTGTCGCAGAACGTGGTTATTTCTTCAAGAATGTCTTATGCGGCGCACGAACAGCAGCGTAGGCTACTATAGGATAAGGCACCGATGATTTCGAGAAGCTATGCGTCCCTGCAGCGATTCGTTTCGCGCTTAACCATCAATTATCCTTAGAGATTCCGCGCACCCGTAATCAAAACCTCGATGACCATTCTCTGCTTCTGTGCACGCTAGTAATTACAGAGGGCGGCCTTAATCGATCCCCTGACCGCCGCCGTATCGTAAGGTAGCATCCCAAGCGTGGCACACCTGAAATCGGAGCGGACACACGTCGACGCGTGACGGGTTAGATACGCACGTCTCCTCTCTCGCTTTCTCTTCCTCTACGAGAGACAAGAAAGGATACTTGGACTCAGACATTGCAGCATTCAAATACAAAAGAAAAAGGGAAGCAGGTGTAATAAAGTTTTTATTTACGAGATCGAGGGCGAGGAAAATAATAGGGGTGTAGAGTGATGAATGAGAGTGGGAGAGAGAAACAGAAGGAAAGTAAGCGAGGAAAGAGGCAGAAGGAGGCGAAGAGAGAGAGAGGCTGTTGGCTTGAGAGAAGGTTTGGCCTCGGATGATTAATGCTTCGCTGTGATTGATCGCTGATGCTCGCTCCTTCGAGCATGCAAATATATTTACTTCACGACTCCTATCAAGTCCTTCTCTCCTCGCGACTTTCTCACATTACGAAAAAAAAGAATAAACGAATGCTGGCAGAATGTGGTTAGGTTCTCTTGACGGTTTCGTGAAAGCTTTTTCCCCTTTTCCATTCCATTCCCAAACACACACACACGTTCGCGCGCAAGCAAGCAAGCAAGATATATATATATATATATATATATATATATATATATATATATATATATATATATATATATATATATACAGAGAGAGAGAGCGGTAACGTGCTGGGAGCAGTTTTTTTTATTTGGATGGAGAGCGCGATGAAAAGAAGAAAAACAGAAGTATTCGATTTTGCATTTCCAGTTCTTGTCTCTCGCTAGGAGTATGGCGGAGACAGAGAGAGAAAGGGTGAAAAAAAATGTAATTTTATGTATTTTTCCTTGATGAAAATGAGTTTTTTGCTTGTTCTGCGCAAAGAACACTATGCGGGAAAGAGACTGATGGTACATCGTAGATAGACTTTATGGGAACATTCATGCCTATCCATATACATGGTGAATGCTTTTCTGTGAAAATACTATCACAACACACCGTTGCGAGTGAATCCCAATGGAACATACCGGCAGCATTTGTTTAGATGGTTTTTCTCTTTCTGTAAGAGCTGAATGAATATATATATATATGTGTGTGCTTAAAGAAAAGGAAAGGTAATAATAAAGGTGGCAACAAGGTGCCCAGTAGCCACCTAAATTGGAGAGCCGCTGGGGGTGCTGAAGACACACGAAAAACGGAAACACACGAAAAACAACACAAATTTGAAGCTTTCGGACAGAGGTCCATCCTCAGCGACGGAGAAAAACGTACTATTTGAAGTGAGGAGTTCGGGGATAGGAGGAGGCGGGGATACATACATACATATATACATATACATATATGTGTGTGTGTGTGTGCTCGCGCGCGTGCGGTTTTACTCTATTTAAACATTTTACTCGATTTCTTGACATTTATTGTCCATTACCATTTAAAAATTGGTTGAGAATCATATACTGATATTTTTACAACGTATAACGCTTTAAACACGCGGTGATATCTTAGGCATGTATAAATGTCTTATTTTATGGATACATAATTTCAAATTGTAATTAACACTATCATTAAATAGCACATGCTTTAAAGTATAAATCTAATTAGGGCATCAGAAAAGTGTAATGTGAGTTGAAGTTTACATATTAAATACTCAAAGAGAAATTTACACGAAACACAACGAAATGGATTTGCCGCACATTTTCCATAAATTGTTTAAGTGAATGTAAATAAGACGTTATTCGCTTAGAAATTTTGTTTCGCAAATGGATGACAGCTCAGACTTTTATTCTCTCCAATTTTTAGAGCTCCAATTGGGACGGGCGATAAGCTAAAGTGACCCTTGGGTGCATTTCGAAAGAGTAGGTTAATTCCTGTGCGAATTTTCCCCCGCGAGTTCGGATGCTTAGTGAGCGAGAGGAGACGTGCGCGGATCGCAATTATGGGATGGCAATTACAACAACGGTACGTGACCGTCTAAATTTTACGCAATAACCAGATTCAGATGCAAGCTCTAATTGGTATCAAAGGAGATGGAAAACAGAGATTGGTGGCAAGGTAAGGGAAGTTTTTCTGTCGCCTTTAGATGCAGGAATCGTTATGTAGGGTCGACGAAACGATAATGCTTACATAAACTAACTTCAGATAGGATAAAGTAGTCTACATGAGACATCAGGTATGGATCTGATATAGAAATAATTGTATGGGGGAGAAATATTTGGAGGGAAATGATAAATTTAAAACTTCAGAACAAGTGAAATACTCAGGAATAAATCCATAATTTTCAATTTCCTATTAAAGAAAGGAAATAAAATTCAACGACAAACAATATTATTGCATATAAAATGATTAATTACACACACACATATATAAAATCTGAACGATCGCTTCAGTAATTAATTAATTGATTGAAAATCGATCATATGGAGGTTAGGCGCAGTTAAAAATATATAAACACGTATTTTATTTCATTTTTAAATATGAGGATTTGATTTCTAGTTGTCTAACCCTTTCACAAATTATGCGAACTATATATATAATGGCGTAAATCCGAAGACCGCGACTACGCTATAATAGGAGTGAGGCCCTCCTTCCGGGTTCTTCGTTCGTGTGACGCCCCAGACGGCGGAGGACAATGCGACACACAAGACCTCCCTCTCAGCGAAGCGACCTCTCGCGTTTTAAAGGGTGGAGAAGGAGCGAAAGAGTTCTTAGAGGAAAATGAACGCTTTAAAAACGGCACGTACTCACTCTCACACGAGTGTCACTCGAAAGATTAAAAAAAAAAGATATAAAAAAGAGAACAGAGAAAATATTTCTTCCCTTCCATTTCCTACAATCCCCTCTCTCTCTCTCTCTCCTCCTCATCGCCCTTATCTCTTATTCTGTCACGTTTCCTCGACGCCTCCGCGTTTCCTCCTTCACCCGCCGTGGTTCTCGGTGGCGCTGAGTTCGTCCCCTTCTTTTTTTTTTATACACGTCAGCCCTCCTCTACCCCTTTCCCTTTCGCTCCTATCTCTCTCTCCCTCATCCTTAAACGAAGGGCGTGGTTAGAGACCTCCGTAGCCCTCCTCCCTCAACTCTTCCGACCTCTCCGCCCCCTTCAAACAACCACCCCCCACCACGTAAAAGGGACGGACGTGAGGAGGATCGTTGGACTGCACGGAAGAAATACGCGCCCCGAGATATCCTCCATATAACCTCCCCTCGGACCCGCTCCTCTCATCCTCCTCTCGCCTTCTCCCTCATTCCGACGTAAAAAAAAAAGAGAGCAGCGGTTTTATAAGTTGTTTTTTTTCCATTCCTCCTCGCAAAGGGGGGATAGTACATCGCGGCGGGAACAAGAGAGTTGAAAAGGGACGGAAAGGTTGCTGGTAGGAAATGGCTAATGTTTCGCGGGGAGATATAGTTCGATGGAAAAGGATGGATGGAGGAGAATCGACGCGTAGGAGAGATAAGCAGCGGGTGACGCGAGGTGAGGAGTGATGTGGAGAGGGAGAGAGAGAGAGAGAGAGAGAAAGGGAGAGAGAGGGAGAGAGAGGGAGAGAGATGGAGATAGAGAGATGGAGATAGAGAGATGGAGAGAGAGATAAAGAGAGAGATAGACGGAGAGAGAGAGACGCGTTCCTTAGATAAGATGAAACTTGCGCAAGGGGCCTTGGCGAAAAGGGCGCGGGAAGGACGGTCGCCTCCCGCCCCTCGTACGCCATTTCGAAGATTGGAGAGATGTGGGAAGTTTTGAGGTACGATCGGAGGGAGGAAAAGGATCCACGGGGAAGGGGGAAGGAGCGGAAAAGGTAGGAAGGACACGGGACGAGCGCCGATCGGAGAAAAATCCGACCGAAGGGAAATCGCGGAAAAGGGATTTCGTGGATGAATGCGCGGCCTTCGCTTCTATCTCGGTTTTTTTTAAATCATTTTTTGCTGTTTCGGTAGGAAAAAACTCCTCAAACTATTATTATTTACTATTTGGGTGCGATGGAAATATTTCGCGGGTTTCGGCGGAAAAGCATAAACAAAACACATCGATAATTTTTGTAGATCAAATGATAGCACTTATATAACCGCTTATTTCATACTTATCAACATTTAATTCCAGCTCTATTACATTTTATATCCCAAGTTGTATGGGCGTAAGAATTCACAGTGTTAAATAACTCTTCCGGAATATATTTTTTAAATAAGTTAAATTAATTGGAACAACAAATATCTCCGATACGACTGCTTTGAAGCCGACACGCTCGTTTGGACATTGTAAATTAACATGGATATGGAGGATAAATTAAATCGCTTTTTTTCAAGATAGAAGGCCATCTCGATAATTTTCTATTGGATGCAAACGTAAATCTCTTCCACATTTTAAAATAGAAGAAATGATGTTTAACAGTCACTAAATAAGAAAAGTATACATGAAAATATTTTGAACTGTTGGATGAACAAAATATCTTTTCAGATTTAATGGAATGGCATGTGAACAAAATCTCCGACAACCTATTTCTACAAAACCTATTTTTTGGAATTTGGAGCAGAAGGCAATTCCAGAAGTTTGTTCAAGAAAGTACCTTGCTTCTAAAAAAAAGTGCATTGTTCGAAAAATTCTCATTCTACGTCATTTATCCTTCTTATGTTAGATGTATTGGATAAAAAACTTGAGGACAACGGAATTTAGTCCTGAGGTAGTACAAAACTCTAAGAAGAATTTGAAAAACTCTTACATAAAAATGTGTAGCTACAGGAGAGATAAGAAACATCGCAGGTAATAAAGCAAAGTAGTATATACTGAAAATTTAATGTGTTATACAAATATCGATTTTAAAACTTCCGGGAAAATGGAACACTCGATTTTTATAAATAGCAGGGGGAAATAGGATATACAATTGTTATAAAAAGTAGCCGGTTTTCAGAGATAAAAAATAAAAAACTCTCAGTATGGCTTAGGTTTGGTTTATCTGACTGGAGAAAAAGATTATCTTTAGATTATAATGTTAGTTTTCTACGGTATACTGAACCAGGTATATCATCGCAAAAATATATTGTTTAGTAAAAACAGGTATTATATTTTTATACTTAGTCTTAATCAACCGTTTGAAGTTTATGTAAAGGAGTAGATAGCCTTAATTTGTTTAACAACAATCCCATGTGAGTAGTTAATAAAATATGAAGCCTATCAACTAACAATCTATTCAACTGCAAAGTTATAAAATATATTTAATAGATATAAATAATTATTTAATTATAAATTTAATGTAGGTTTTACATAATATACCAAAAAATATTTACATATAAAATATTTTAAATAATTTATTAAATATAATTATTACCTACTGTAGAAAACGATATATTTTATTCATTTCCAAAGCATCTGTATCTCTGCTTTGTCTGCTAGTTCAAGCTATAGTTAAACAGACAGAGAATAATTCGAATTTGCACAAAGGTCGCGGATAGAAATTTAAGTCCAATTTTTAAAAATTTAGATCCATCCAAATAGTCATCAGACTTTAAGTAAAGAGGCGCGACTGGCCGTGTTCGTACTTTTCGCATAATCCTCACTTGGGTGAAAGGGCCAAAAACAGAGGAGTGTATGTATAGAGAAGAGAGAGAGAGAGAGAGAGAGAAAGGGAGACTCAACCTGCCCCTCCTCCCACGCTGAAGTCACCGTTATGGAGGCAAAATAAATTTCAACCCAGAATTTTGTTTTTATGGATATGGCCTCGCGAGGGAGGAATTGGGTTATAAAACGAAGCTAATGGGTATGCAAAAATATGGACGCGGCCCTTCAGACATCTTTTCGAAAATTTATAATGAAGGAAAACATGTCGGTGAATGCAAACCAAAATGGAGACACGGTAAATTAACGCCCTTAGCCTATGCGATGCGCAAGATTTATATTCAATTAATTTAAACGTATTAAAAACAAAAAAAGAAATAAATGTACGTTTTTTTTGCGAAAATTCTCTGCCAAGTTACACAGCAGACGTGCTAAAAATGAATCTCATTTTGAAAAAATGTTTTGAATAAAGGAAATTAACTTTTTATGCATCAATATTTATAAAAAGGAGTCTCTATTTTACTTTAATTCCGTTTTTTGTAATTTTATTACTAAAATTAAAGAATTTTTTTAAAAAGTTTATAAAGATGATATCAGAACGGAAAATTTTGGTAACTATACTACGTACCAAACTTAATGATCGCTGGCCAGGCCCCCAAAAATGAGGGCGTTCCCTTCGTCAACAAATCAGAGGCATCCGGCGTTGCCGTCTGTTTGTTTCCTACTCTCTCTCTCTCTCACACAGCAGATGCGTAGCGTCTTTTGTTTGCGGCGGATGAGTATTGTGTGAAAGATGTCTGGGCGAAAATCTGTGAGACGTGTTCTTCAGAGTTCCGCGCGGAATTTAGTTTTAAGTGTACGAAATTACTTCGAGAGGGAGAAAAGTAATGGTGGATCGTTACTTGCTATTTCGAAGGTTGTAAAAAGATCAGCTGTTGCCCTTAACTTGGGAACGGCTACAGTCAGAAGAATAACCAACGAGAAGTATTCTCAGGAAAACCGTAGTAGAACACACAAAGAAAGTTATCGAGGAGGCTTGGATTAAAGAAGGAATATTGGAAGAGGGAATTCAAGAAATTATAATAGCATTGACCTCAAGTTCGGATTCGAATACTAGCAGTGATGTCACTATTAGCGAAGATAACGTTGGACTGGAAGAATTAGGAGTTTCACCTTTGTAGAAGGTAACTATAGAAATTATTTATATTTGTTTCATTCTGTTTAAATACTAAGGAAGGTAGGTATTGAATAATTACTCTTTGTTTAAAAAATTAAGTGTAAAATTAGATAATTACTAATATGCTGTATTGTTTTGCCATTTACTCATACAAATATCTCTCTTTTTTTGAACAGCTTCAATTGAACACTGTCAATCAGTCAACAATTTGTCTCCTGATTTAAATATCTTAATGTTTTACTAGGTAAGAAGGTGAGGTGAATGATGAGGTATAATTTCCTCTTGACTATTTATTAACAAGTTAAATTTTCAGTCTATGCCAAGTTGATCAGTTCCTCCATGGTGCCTTTGCCCAAATTTCCAGCTGTAATTAATTTCCACAAGATAAGTATATTGGAGTATTACATTACCACACTATTGAATGAGTGTTTTGAAATTCATTATGCTATTCCTCTCTTTTTTGCAGAACCAGTTAATTCCAACCAATGTTCATACTTAAGTTTGATTATAAGTATTAATTCATAAGTTATAAGTTAAGGCAATGCTAATAATAAAAATAATCTGTAATGATATAACTAAAACCTTCATCAATTAATTTTATATGGTGAAAAGCCTTTCATTTTTTAAAAAATTTTCATTCTTTTCTGCAAGAAAAGTATATGATTCTGTTACATTCCTTAGTTATCTCTTAGGTGCAGTTTTAAATTCTTCCATGGCTTGCTGTAATCCCTACACTTCAAATGTGCATCAATCTATTTTCATGTGTCAGTGCTTACTTAAAATCCCTGTAGTGTGTGTTCATCCATCTATCCCACAGTGCTTTTACTCCCATTTTTAGTGATATAGTCTTGCCATTTCACGCTCAAATCGTGTGTGCTTCAGCTTTGGATATTCTTTATAATGGTTAACTTATTCAGTGCCTTTTCTACCAAATGTGGTTCTCCCTATTATCCTAATTAAAGTGTAAATTGTAATTTATTTGTATAGGGTCAGTGTCTACTTGAAATCCCTGAAGTGTGAATGTGTTTCTCCCTCTATCCCACAGTGCTTTTCCCTTTTTAGTGCTATAGTTTTTATATTTCATGCTCAGAGCATGTAAGTGCTTCTTCTTCTTTATGACTTAGCTTATTAAAGTTTAAATTGCAATCTATTTGTATAGTGTCAGTGTCAGCGCCTGTGTGTACATGATAATGACAGATTTAAATAACTTTAAGGCAGGTGAAGATAAGTGATTATTTCAAAAGTATTTTTGTCTTAACTTTTCTCATTATTATACATTTCCACTTCATTACTTACTGTTCATGCTTAGTATATAATTCCATTTCTGTTTATTTTATATCCTAAAATTGATTCTCTTATTTTTACTTCATCTATTTACAAATAACCTAAATTTTATATGTAGCTACTCTATTTTTAATTCACTCTGTCTCTGTACATATCATTATATTTCAATAGTGACATTGATGTGGCTATGATTAATCTAATGTCATATGTTTTCTCAGGATAAATTTAATAATAGAATATTTGAAAAAGAGATAATTTCATAACTTTTGAGAAGCCAATAATTTATTTTGAATGATCTGGGATTTGAAATACTTTTCATCCTAATGTAATGACGACAGTAAATGTTTTAACCCAGTTTGTTCATAATAAAGTTTTGGTTTTCAGGAAGTTATATTACTTACTTCTTTTTATGAAATTCAGTAATAATAATATGCTGACAAAAACGGTTATTTTATTCTAGTGTTGATCTTACTATTTATGTGCACAATTTAATCGTGTTTATTGTTATGTTTTCTAATCATTGCTTCTTTTACAGCTCTCTATATCTTAGTTTACCTCAGTAGGTTTCGCAGTTTTTTCACGTCTCTTCTTGTGGCCGTTTTTCTGCAAATGGGGTTTTTGCCTTACTGGTTTTTCCCTGTAAAAATGTTCAATTTGTGTGCAGTTTTAAATATATTAAGTAATTTTACTACTTTGAATTTCTTTAATATTCCCATATTCATGCAAACGTTTACTCTGAATCACAATGTATATAATATGTAATGGTTTATTGTCTTTGGAATAAGTAAAAGTACCTACTCAATGAGAAGCGTTATTTTTATTCTTTTATCCAATCATGATTTCCTAATAATATGATAATTATTAACTTATGTGTTTGCTTTAATCCGTGTAATGCATTTGTTATATTTAAAATATTAGTAACAATAGAAGTAAGAAAGTACTCGAAATGTAATTCTTCCGTAATCCAACTGCTACCTTTAAGAATATTTTGCTCTTCTTCTTGATGTGATCTATTAACTATTTGCAATTATATAGAGTTGATTGTTAATAATAAAAATAAATAGATGAAATTAAATATTGTGTATTTATTCCTACTCCGCACCCTCTTCCCTTTCATGATGCATATTGTACTACTTGGTTTTTTTAAATTAATAGTTCAATAAGACCTAAACTTTTAGAATGCTGCGTCTTTACAACCTATGGCTAAAATTTCTGTATTTTCGGCAATACGAGATAGGATACGGAAAATATGGCAGTATTTTCATCTGGCTGAAATGTTACGAGATGGTTCTACGCAGTTCTACCGTTATATACTTAACAGCTGCTTGAAACCAGAAGCAAATAACTGTGAGAACGGAACATATGTTGTGGTTATACATGTGGTCCCTTAGAAATCCCACACCATTCTTTTCCCTCGTCCTTCCCTCCTTGTGTTTATTATGCTACCTGCTCCGACATTTGCCATTCGCATACCAAATAGTCTCATCTTCCTGCTAACTTTTTTTCTACGTATTCTCAAAAATGTAAAATATAACATCCTTTTCTCTTATTTGTCATATAAGCAGAGAATATTCTATATTGTTTAAATGACAATCATATAAAATAGGTACCCTATAACGTGGAAAATGTTTTATATCTACTTATGAAAGACAAAGGAGGAAGTAATATATTCGTAGTTACTACGATAATATTACCAAACGTAAATACTCGTAATTTCATTTTATGTAGCTTTAAATATTAAAGTTTTCAACATTTTTATAATTTCGTTTACTGATGTTCGCCTGTCTGACCCCACTCCTACAAAGAGTCTTATCCATCCAGCGTCTCTGCCAACTTGCGAAGCACTATAATTGGTCCACGTTTGTGGACTGATTCGGCAACAAGGTTCCCTTTCCACACATTTTAACCCCGCCTCCCAGCGATCATTAAGTTTGGTACAGACCATAGGTGATTTTCCTTTACCAGCATATTAGTAAAACAACTAATAGATTTTAAAGTACGAATTATTGAAATAAAATTGTATCAGAATTATTTTAAATACAATTCTGATGTAACATTATTTGTGTTGCGATATAAATAACACGTTTCGAACGTCAAACAGAAGTAATGTGCTTAAACTGACAATCAACAATTAAGCTGTTCATCTTCGGTTTTATTAATCGAAAAATCGTCACACACCGAACTTAAGTTAAAGGGAAAAATTGAAAACACCAAAATACACGCCAATGATTCGAATATGCGATGTAATTACAAGGAGTGGTGTTCTGTAGCGTAGCATGCAAAATAGGTCACATCTCTTAAAATACAGTGAATTACTGTCAGAGAAACCTTCAGCAAAAATAAATTCTAATCGATGATGCGGCTTGATAAAATGTAACTCGCACCGAAAATCTATTTCAAGCGAACAAGTGACGAGCTCGGCGGTAAATGTGCGGTTAATATAGCTGGGCACAGATGGCACTATTGGCATCTTTAACGACATTGCGTGTTTTATCCACTCCAATGTTGAAGCACGGTCAACAGATCGCGCAATACGCCATCGAACGAACTTTTTTCTCAACGGCACACTAATCTGCATCAATCCCAAGCCGTGTAAGCGAAGGCCTCTGCAATATTGGTCATTTAAACGGCATGTGATACGCGTGAATCGTATCAGGTTTTCAGCGACCCAATCTCTTTCCACCGACTACGATAGAATCTGACGCGGCATGTTTGCGAGCGTAGAAATAGAGCCAAGAGCGAAAGGCTTAAGGTGTTTATGCGAAAAGGAGATGGAGGGAGGGAACGAGGGAGAGAGGGGAAGACGGATGGTGGTCATTTGGAGAGAGGGAGGGAGGGGGAAGGGAGGGAGAGGGGCAGATGGAGAGGGAGGGAGGAGTGGGGTGACAGAAATTGGCGGAGGCTAGATTGTAACGCCCGAAGGGAGAATGTGCGAGTTGCGCGCCATCGAGAGAGCTAGGCTTACAATTAGAAACGAAGCGAGAGTTTTAGAAGCGGTCGAGAAGATTTAGAAAGAGGTATGGGAAACGATACTGGCGACATCTGAAAAAATTGGAGTAAGACGAGATCGAGAGAATCTCAGTCTGTAGCAGTAATGCGGAGGCATAAGAAGAGAAGGGCTCTCAGCATTAAAAAAAGGAAGAAGTGGAGTGAATTAAAAAGTTCCGTGTTCAATAACAATATAAAGAATAATCAAAAATTAAAAAATAAACGATTGCCTTTACGCTTATTGCGAGAGGAGACCTCAACATTACGCTTGAGCAAAATAAGGTGAAGACTAGAATGATGATATCGCTTTGAATATTGTAATGGTTTAGATTTATGTAATTCAACATTCATCAACTTTTTTGCTTCATTATTTCAGCAATGGAAACTATTTAAAACTGAAGTACCTTTGGTCAAAACAGGCTGATAGCATCCCTCATCCTATGTACTCCTAAATATTATTTTTCATTATCATTACATTTTTAAAGGTAGTTAAATTATAGTAATTTTTCTTTATAAATACAATAAAATATAACAAAAATGAACCCCAAAGAAGAGGAGAAAAAAAATAAGGAAATGGTTGGACGAAGTATCATCCTCAGAGCCATCCAGTGACGAAGGAAAAATCGCATGATCCTGAATTTATGCTAAGTGAAGACGAGAGCAATGAGGACTCTTCAGACGAAGATGGAGATGAATATGAGAGTCATTGTGACGAAGAAGACAGCGAAAATGAAATCAGAGAAAGAGAAAACGGGGAAGAATTTGAAATTATCGAAGAAGATAAAAATGATCAAGGTTGGTGTGACTTTGTAATTCCCATTCCAAATTTTTCATTTGAAAATAGCACAACGGGAGTAATAATAAATTTTCAACTAACACCAACCGTAGTAGAAGTTTTTGAGAAATTATGGAAACCATCAATTACGGAGCTTCTGGTAAAATAAACCAATCAATATGCAACGGAACTGAATAACAGCGCTCGCCCTCCTCAGAAATTCAGTAAAATTAAAAAATGAAACAAACTAACACAGAAGTAATGCAAATATTTTTATCTCTTTGTATACCGCAAGGCAATATAAAATTCCCATCTATACGCAAAATGTTCTCAAATGATCCTTTATACTATCACCAATGTTTTTCTTATAAAATGTCTGGAAGGCGATTTGAACAAATGTTGAGAGCTTTATGCTCTCTCCGAAGTTCTGAGAATGTTGATAAATCAGATAAGTTGCAAAAGAGAAGTCCTTTATTACAACTATTAATACGGAACTTTCAAGAAGCCTTTCATCCTGATGAAGCTTTGTCTTTAGACGTCTTTGCTTTTGTTTCGCAGAAGACACCTTAGTTTTCGGCAATTTATACTAGGAAAAAAGGCTAAATATGGAATTATCTTTTTCAAATTGCGTTTTTCTGACGGATATGTGCTATACATTAATATATTCAAAGGTAAAAGTGATGAAAATAAAGAGGGTATGTCAAAATTAGAAACAGCTTGTTGCAACCTCATCTACATAAGGGCCTTCATGTATACATGGGCAGTTATTATAACAGTTGTCAACTGTCGAAGTTGCTGCTAAAATTAAAGACTCATACAACAGGCACACTTCGTTTTAACAGACGAGGGAACCCAATTGATGTTGTTTTAGCAAAACTCAAAACGAGAGAACTCAAATGGAAACATAGTGGAAATATTTGTCTCGAAGTAGAGGGATACGAGGGAGGTTTTATACATTACCACCGGACATCATCCAAAGATTGTTGAGACTAGAAATTGATGTGGGAAAATCAAAATGAAACCTAAGGAGGTTTTCGCCTATAATAAGCACATGTCAGGAGTTGACAGAAATGACCAAATGACGAGTTATTACTCATTCCCTCGAAAGACGATTCGGTGGTATAAAAAAGTGATATGTCGTTTATTAGATATATCAATATGGAATGCGTACTTTATTTACAAGAAAATTGTAAATGAAAAAATTAACTTGTTCGCTTTCCATGAACAACTAGTAAAGGCATATCGTGATGTACCTTCTTCCATGCGTGATTGGCGTAAATTGGTAAGAAGTGGACTTATTCATGGTGGTAACCGTGCTAGTACAAGTTTGGAAGACAATAAACCTCAGACATCCAATAATACGCACTACCAAGAAAACATTCCTCATCCAGTAGGACATAAAACTACACTGTTTACGTTGCCGACAGTGCGCAAAAATTAACAAAAGAAAGGAAACAGCATTCCGGCGCAAGACATGCCCAGAACATCCATCACTGTATCCTGGGAAATGTTTCGAGGAATATAATAAAATTCAATAAATGTATTCTGTATATATCCAAATAAATTTAATATGTTTAAATAAAATAAATGTGTAAAACTTGAGAAAATATCTTTCCACCAAAAAAGAAAAAGATTCTGGACGGCCATAGCCGTCTTGCGCACACAAAAAATTATTCCTTATACAGGAGCAAGATGGCTATAGTCTTATAATTACTGATAATTACTCGTACAGCATTAACATACATATCTGTATTAATAAAAGTTTCAAAATCTATTGGAGAATATAAATATGCATGTGCGTTTCTAGAATCATACGGCAATCATCGACTGTCCGCGAACGTGTTAAATAAACAAGTTAGGAAAGTGTACAGCGTATCAGAAATGGGCGCGTTTCGTGTAATGGAGTATTAGAAAGAAATGATATATGTAGATATCTGCAGGGCCTGAGAGAGGTGAGATGGGGTCCGGGCCAGTCACAAATGTGGGGCCCCACCCCACTCCGAAAGCCATACAAATATATGAATAAAAAACCTTTAGAAAAAAGTTGGGGGCTCCTGTGGGCCCGGGGCCCGTGCCAAATGACCCTGCTGGTCTCCCCTCTTTCTGGCTCTGTGTACCTATACGTAAGGGAAATAGCGTTTTAAAGTTCTTTTCTTCATCATAAATAATCCATTTGCTTCCTATTTAATAATACTGCATGCACAAGTAAGTAAATTAAACGTTTATTTGTGAGATTGTTTATGTTAGCAATAATGATGAAGTAACCATGTAAGAAATTTTCAACTCGAATTAAGACATTCTGGTTTGATTTTCTTGATAATGGCTACTACTCCTACGATAAAAATGTATAGAAAAAGAAAGACTTTTTTTACTAATTCTACAAGCTTTATTTGAAAACTATTTTGATATGGCCAATATATAAGACTGAAAGTTCATTTTTTGTCACCAGTAAAGTGATTCATTTTTGCGATTTTCTTAATACTTTTGATAGTAGGTCCTTAATATCAAATTACATGAAAATTCGCTCGGTAGAAGCCAATAAAGAACATGCGGACGGACGGACAGACCGACGAGAATAGGCGCTCACGCTGGAGGCAAAACGAGCCTAAAAATGAGAGACAGAGTGAAAAACGCTTTCCATGAGCCAATAAGTGAAGCGAGGTAAAGAGACGCGCGACACGTGGAAGAGGATGCGAGATGAACTGGGGCGAAAGAATCGGCAGGGAAAAGAAGAAAAGGAAAATGAGAAGTAGGAAAGGGCGAAATATCCGAAGGAGAGACACGGAAATGGGCCCTAGGCGACGGATTGGGGGAAAAGAACGTGGAAACGGCCTTGGAAAAAATAGAATCCTCGCTCTTGTAGGAGGATGCTTTTTAGGGGGGGGGGGTGGAGAATCGGGAGGTTTGGGATGATATAGAGTAGGGGTGAGGGGGGTGAGAGAGAGGGGTGTGGGAGAGGGAGAGGGAGGGCGGAAGGGAATGCCGGAGGGTGCGGAGGCGAAAGGGATTAGATGAGATCGAGAGGCGGAGGAGGGTGGAAAGAGGTACTTGGCGAGGAAGGAGGTGATTGAACTTCTCGGGGATGAATGGACGGACGGGCGGATAAGGGTCGTATACCGCCAGGGGACGCTGCGTTAGGGTGTTGAAGGGGGAACTGGAAAAGGGTGAGAGAAGAGGGAAGTAATAAAATAGGCCTCCATTGTGTTAAACGCGCGATGCATAGCTCGTAATTCGCCGGAGGGAAAAAATAAAATGTACGCGCTATTACGTAGCGTGAAGCGCCGTTTGACAAAGTAAATCCGTGTTTAGAAGCAAATGATGAAATCGAGACTTTTGATGTAGAACGGAGATAAGAGCAAATGACACGAAACTGTTATTTGAATACAAATGTATGTGTGTGTATTAAGAAGAGATGACAAATGCTGTAAAAGTTTCTATTATTTATGTATTAGTGGTTGTGAATATTTAAAAAAATGTTTGTAATTGTTACGGCTTATGCAGCCATTTATTATTCGTCATTATATTTTGATGTCATTAAGGGTTTTAAATTAAAATTATTTACAACAATTTAAATCTATTTTTAACCATTACTTTGAAATTTAATGTTTAAAATGAGTAGTTTGAAATAAATTATTTCTTTTGGGTAATTAAACCTTAGCGCGGGATTTTGATATCGAGCTGAGGTTCACACAATTGAATAAGCACTAATTAATATAAGATCATTGCCTCGTACAATATACGCAGGTGTTCGTTAATATGAAAATTTTATCAATACGTTACAACACAGTTTTGAAATATTATTGGTTGATTCGGAAATGGACTCCATTATGAAATGGAAATATCAACGCTATCCACGAGCAAAGGTTTATTACGACAGGTTTCGCCTTTTTACAACCTCTTCAGGTGAAGATGCTGTTACATTACAGATCATTATTATGTTTAAATCTAATTATATAGGACAACAAAAACCTAATTGTGGGATTATATGTAAAAAAAATAGTCAGTTTAGGTCTGAACAGAGAGAAATCCATGGTTCAGCGTAGAGCTGCTAAATTAGTACAGAGTATGATGCGAATGTGTCAGAGATCTTGAGGAACCTGAAATGGCAGACGATGAAGAGTAGAAGCATTGAGTACAAAAAGAAACTACTTGAAAAGTTTGAAAGCTCCGAATTCGTTGAAAACATACGCGGCATAGTTGTACCCATCGGTGTTAGGGAGCGTAATGTTAGACCAGAGAGTACGAGAAAATATGTCGAAACAATCGCTAGAACCGGTAAATATTACAGATCCTTTTTCCCAGACGCGATAAGACAGCCCAAGAGAGGCATTAGTTAGAGTTCATCTGGTGCTGTGACACACCCTGCCAAATGCTTCTGGCAGCTTGCAGGGTATTAATGTAAATGTAAAAAAATGTAAATGGAAGATGTTTCGCGTAAAGTAGGAAAGGAAGGAGAGTATTTAAAATGTAACGCATACAAGTGTATCTATGGAAATATGCGTACCGTATCAAGGAATAAGGAATGCAGGGCGATGTTCACAAAGAGAGAGAGAGAGACAGAGAGAGAGATAAAATGGGCTTGCCAGTATCAAATCGTTTCAGAGGATAAGGGAATAATCGGAAATTGAATGAAAGAGAAACAAAAGGCGAAATAAGCGTGAAATATGACCTGCCAAAGCGTTTAGCTCATCATTAAGATAAATCGTTTAAACAGTTTTGCGACGTCATCAGCGAAAGTGAATCCTCCCACGAGCGGAAAATTTAGTTGCTACCATTGGCTTTTAACTGGCTGACTTTGACGTTGTACCCAAGAGCAAAGTTATTATTAAACATATTTATGAGTCTGATATTAATGACATAACTTTTCTTTTTGAAAATTTTAGCTGGAATTTTCGCTACATGAAAATAAAGGACAAGAAAGACATAAAAATAAAGTATAAATCTCTAGAGCTCGTTCACATACGCCACAAACACCGAAAGCATTAGTATGACAGGGATAATTATAAAAAACAAATTATATATATATATTTATTTATTTCTTTATTTATTTATTTATTCAGGGCCGTGCCCAGACATTTTGCCGCCTGAGGCGAGATACAATATGGCGCCCTCTTAATTTTTTTAATTAATTGTAAGTACTTTTACTATATGCTAGTCGAAAACGATAGGGAATAATAAAAATCTATTTATTCAAATCCATAATATTATTTCAGATCGATCTAAACTTTTGATTAAATTTATTATCAAGTAAACTTTAAGAAGTTGATTTATTTGTGTGGAACTAAACACATTTAATTGAAAATTTGAAATCGTGTGATAGGCTTAGACAGGGCTGACTCAAGACATTCGTGCGCCCCAAGCAGATTTCAATTATGGTGCACATAGAGTCATACAATATATGAGAAATAGTTTATTAGTTTAATAGGATGCAATTATTTTGATTTTGTGTGTATTTTTATGTTTGATGAAATGAACCGCATTTTCACTTGTTACGGATTCTCTCAATGCTAGTTCTTCTTTGAGGAATTTATGTAAAGACCCGGATTGCTTTTTCAGTTCTAATTGAGTCAGTCTTACTCTTACTTTTGCGATATTCAGCACCAGTTAATTTTTTATGGCCAGCCATCGTCCGCCTCGGGCGCGGGCTGGCCTTATGAATTTATTTTGATAGGTTTACATTTTTGTCAAATTTTGGCGCCCCCCTTCAAGAGGCGACTGAGGCGGTTGCCTCCCCGTCTCACCCATCGGCACGGCCGTGTGTGTATATATATATATATATATATATATATATACACACATACACACCCACTCCCCGATGAACGCTCTTAATTGTTACCAGGAAAATCGAGCGCTAACTGAAACAGCGCTATTCGGAACACGTACTTCCATAAGAAATGAAGTTATAAGCTTTAATTCGTTCCTGAGATTCTAATAATGGAAATGAAAATAGGTAACATTATATAAATAATACACCAAAGTAATCTTTGTTAACCATATAACGTAACACAGAATAGGTCGTAAATTGCATTGCAGTTATCCTTAAAATTGAACAGAAAAATTTAAATATAAATGAAGAACAGATTGCATTTTACGAAACATATGTCGATCTCAAGCTAAATAAATCGATCAGGAGCCTTAAGGAATAGGAATTAGAGTAAAAGAAGAACAACTGCGTCTAGTTATATACAGGGTGAGGAAAAAATCACTATACAGTCACACATTTATTAACGCAAAGAAAATTGAAACATAATAACATAAGCAATTTTTGTTTACTATAGACATGAACTGAACGATTGAAGTTAGGGTTCAATTAAGAGAAGGAGTGTACGACAAAAGAGCAAGTCCCAAAAGAGCAAGCGACATAAGAGCGAGGGACAAAAGAGCAAGCGACATAGGAGCTAGTGGACATAAGAGCAAGTGGACATAAGAGCAAGTGCACAAAACAGCAAGTGGACAAAAGAGCAAGTGGACAAAATTGTGAATATAAATTGACTGAAGGAGGGCATAACAAAGATTTCTAAAACAATTACCGATATTTCCTAAGGAATTCCTAACGAATAACAGTCGACTATGATATCGATCAACTAAAGATTTTATAACTATTACGAATAAGCAGCAACAAATGAAAATTGATTGGGTAGAAGGATGAGGATGCGATTACGAAAAATTAGTTTTCGTCGGGACCTCTAGTTTCAGCCTATTGCGCCGATAAATTCACATTTACATTTGCATAAATACAGTGCAAGCCGCCAGAAGCATTTGGCATTTTTATAAAATTCGTAGTTGAATGATATCATGGTGGACTGTGTTTCCTTAGGAATTCTGACACCCCCTTCTCTCCCCATCCTTCTACCCAATGAATTTTCATTTGTTGCTGCATATTCGTAATAGTTATAAAATCTTTAGTTGATTGATATCATAGTCGGCTGTGATTCCTTAGGAATTCCTTAGGAAATACTGGTAAATGTTTTAGAAATCTTTGTTACGCCCTCCTTCAGTCAATTTGTATTCACAATTTTGTCTACTTGCTCTTTTTTCCACTTGCTCTTTTTTCCACTTGCTGTTTTGTCCCTCGCTCTTATGTCCACTTGCTCTTACGTCCACTTGCTCTTATGTCGCTTGCTCTTATGTCCACTTGATCCTTTGCCCCTCGCTCTTTTGGGCTTTGCTCTTCTGTCTAGCACCGAAGAGAAGACAACCAATGAGACAAAAACAGAATCTTATATTGAAAGCTTACTACGCTTCGATAAAGAAATATCGATTCATAAAAGAAATATCACGTGCTTAATAAACAAAGTAACAAAAAATAAGAATTTAAACCTAGGTATTACATTTAAAAACTGACCAAACGAAATTGGAACAATAAACAAAAAATACAAATTATGAAAGGAATGCATTAATGAAAAAATAAAGAACAAAACATATTTTAATTTAATGAGCGGAATGCTTGGACAAAGGCTTGTTTTCTGAAATTAAGTCATACGATTTTTGGGCAGGTTTGTTAATGCACTCGTGCAAGCTCTCCAGCTTTTAGTAATCGTAAAACCTCTAATTTTACATTTATTTTATTCTCTGACTGCCGGCCATCACTCACGGTCTTTTTATTTAAGGAGAAAATAGATTTAAAACAAAGTTCACTCTATATTTTGACCAACAAAAATATCGACAAGGGTACACAGAACCATCAATCAACTGCAAAGAGTACTGATGTGTTCTCTGTTGTAGATGAGCAATGGCGCTGCGCAGTGGAATTAGCAAATTACAACAGAAATTTGGAAGAGCGATAATGTGAAACGCGCGAGCGCAATTCGGAACATGGTATTAAATTATTTTCAGAGTTAACGCGGAGCAACGCTAATCGGGGCAGCGTTAAAACGGGGAGTGGGTGTATGTATGTTGGTGTGTGTATACAAACACAAACACAAGGTGTCCCTGAATTCGCGTCTATGGACATAACCATGCGAATCCTTGCGAAATTTTAAGTCGAAAATGTTCATTGTAAAAATTTCGGAAGAGGCATAGTTTCCTCAGAAAAAGTGTTTAAAGTTTGCTATATGTGGCAACACTGTACTGTGAAAGGGTCGTTTACAATAATGACTCTAGGGTATAAAATGACGACACTAATATGTTTATTATTATTTGCTTTGCAATCTTTAAATTTCTTAACTTGCTTTTATTTATTTCTGTTTTGTTTTTATTTCTTCTGTTCCAATTTTATACATAAATGGATGTTTGCTGCCACATATTACTGATCAAGAAAAATAAATAAAAAGGAATTAAGGAATTTTAAGATTGCACGCAAATAATGATAAACATAATAGTGTCGTCATTTTAGACCCTGTAGTCATTCTCGTAAACGACCCTTTCCCAGTACAGTATTGCCAAATATTGCCAACTTTAAACGTTTTCTGAGGAAACTATGCGTCTTCCGAAATTTTTACAAAGCACATTTTCGACTAAAAATTTTGCAAGGTTTCGCATGGTTACGCCCATAGACGCGAATTCAGGGACACCCCAGGGGGGGAGAGGAGGGGGGAGGGAGAGAGAGGGGGGAGAGGGGGGAGGGGGGAAGGGGAGAGAGGGGGAGAGGGAGGGAGAGAGAGAGAAGGAGGGTGAGTGGGAGAGAGAGGGAGAGAGAAGAGAGAGGGAGAGAGAGGGGGGGATAGAGAGGGGGAGAGACAGGGGGAGAGACAGGGGGAGAGACAGGGGGAGAGACAGGGGGAGAGACAGGGGGAGAGAGAGGGGGAGAGACAGGGAGAGAGACAGGGGGAGAGAGAGAGGGAGAGTGAAAGAAAGGGGATGGTTTGGAAGAATGGAAAGAGGAGGGTTAAAGGAGTCGAGAATTTAATTTAACGAAATCGGATTTCAGATGTGACCTGGAAAGGCGACGCGTAAAGGAGCTTATGGTTTCTTGTCCCTTAGTGGAGAAGGAGCGCATGGAAAGGATGTGGATGTCGCATGGGAGAGTGGAGGAGAAGAGGAGAGGGAGGAAAGAAGCAGGGGAGAGACAATAAGGGAATGAAAAATAATATATAGAGTGTATGGATGTATGTACAAGGGGACTAAAAGGGGACAGGGAAGTTTCGGAAGAAAGGTAGAGGAAGAGGTTGAGAGAAGAAATGTTTGCTGCTTGAAAAATTCTTAAATGGAATATATTCTCGCACGATTAATAGATAACATAAAAATATATATAAGACAGTATCACTTTGTCCCATTGTCCTTGTGTCCCTTTGTCATGTAATGCTTTTTGAAGCTTAATATCTCACAAACGACTGAACCGAATTTGATGACATTTTCAGGATAGCATTATGTTATAATAACAAAACGTTTTAATGTATCGGTAATACCTAAAAGCCTTATTCTGTCCCTTTGTCCTTATGTCACTCCCTCTGTCATGCTCTGAAAAACGGAAATATACCTGGCAAGAGGAGACTAAGGTCAGCTTTTGAAGAACGATAGATACTCGCGGCGAGGGTTTCGAACCTTCGCTATGAGGAGGACGTATGATTTCAGGTCAAAGAAGATTGCCTCAATTTTATTTCACAATAATCGATCATCCCCGTCATTTTTGACGGGCACTTATCTTGTATATATAAAGCCTATATCAGTGTCGGATACAGGGGGGGGGGGGGGGGGGGGGGCGATCGCCCTCTCCTTGGATAACCACATTGCACTCTACTGGGCGCTTTCTTAAATTCATTCCGCGCAAAAATCCTCAATTATACGTCGCAGATTAAGTCTGTATAGCAAGGGAAAGAAGGAGTCTGATAGGGGTAGGGATTTTAAAAATATAGGGCAGTTGGCAGGGGCGGATTCGCTAGGTGGAGGGGCGATCCCCCTCCCCCTTGAGAAGTTTATGGATCCGCCCCTGGCCTACATGGATAACAAACTTATTGTTCCACCTCAGGAAATTCTGGTGATTCAGAGGAATATTTTCTGAACAAGTAGGTTATAAACGATATTTCGTTTTTAATTTGATATTTTCTAATACAAAGTTGGTCTCTTTTTTAAAAAAAACCTATCATGTTTTGCGTTACTATGACGGAGTTCGTACATTTTTCTCATAAAATAAATAGAGAATTGAAAGAAAAAATAAGACTGGAAAGCTGTTCGAAACGAAAACTGATATGGTTTCCTATAAATAATATGCTTATAGTTTACATAACTGAAATTTATTTTTTCATATTAAATCGCTTGAATTTAAATATAATCCGCTGGAATTATATAGTTTTAGCTACAGAAATGTTGGAAATATTTATCAAAAAGCGGAAATGCAGATTCAAAACATAGGGATTATTTTTTCTTTGATTTATAATTCGCATTAATTTAGATACTGACCATAAAATATTATTAATACAGATATTTGGTTTCATATTCTTAACAGCCAAATAAATGACAAATTAAGTGTATCCTCTAAATTTTTTCTGAAATTGTCATAATCTGTGTTTTAAACATTCAGAGATATGAACAAATTTAAAATAGCTGGCGTGGTAAAAAATATCGGTATATTACATTTTATAATGCATCGTTTAAAATAATATTGTTGAAATTTTTGCTTTCGCCAAAAACGAAAGCGAAGGGTTCTACCTATTTGGCAAATATACAGGAAAAATCACACAGTTCGTAGAGAAATTTACTTATCAAAACAAAACTAAATTACTCGCACTCTACCTTCATAGAAAATGCTGCAATTATAAATAAACTCGTGGGCCATTTGGCTGTTTGCATCACACGCTTACATCAATCCGTCTAGAAATGAAAATATATGCTTCATTTCGGGCCGTTGCCATTCATCCTATTTGTGTGTCAAATTACGTGTTTATGTTTTATTTAAACGGATCTGTAAACTGATTAACCGACGGTTAAACAGTGCCTCGAACTCCCTCTGCGCTCGTGTCCGATGGCTGAATAAACTCGACACTCGAATTCTTTCCCACGTCGTGAAAGCTCTAAATGAAAACGAAAACGAGAGTTATTTTTTAAAAAACCTATCAGGGTTCGTATAATCTGGTTTGGTTTTACTGTCCTATGAATATTCAATCGGGAGCGGATACTTTCGAAAAACCGAGTTAATTACCGCGGAATTATCGATGATGTTCGAAACGATAACAGGTTACTCGCGAACTCTCGGTACAGGGAAAAAGAGCGGCTAACATGATATGCACGCTTTTAATGTAATAAATTTCATCCTTAACGGGAAAGTTGACGCAGATAAACACCGAGTCAGCGAAGAATGAATAGAGATGCCATAAAAACGAAATTTTTGGGGTATTATAATGCAATTAGAGCTTTGATTCTTTTCCTATTTTTTTACTCTAAAATTCATTCGATCATTTCATCGCAATACAATTTGCCACAACCTACAGAACAGATACGCCGTGCTAAATCTTTTATCAAATTTAATTTGTAAATTAGGGAAATTGAAATGTAAACTAATTTTATCAAGGAAGCAGATTGACTTTCTCAATTAGGATGATAGTTTATAAGAAAGCAGTCCTGTAGCTTAGGTCACTAAGAATTTAAATAATTTAGTCTCTCCTTTAAAAAAAAAGGTCGATAAAATCAATTATAGTCCTTCTTGTCATTCGTAAAACCAATAAATTTTAACGTGTCAGAGCTCAAATATTTACATTATCGACGTTTACGCCTTCTTATCGAGTCTATAAAAACAAAATTTTCATTGCAGATATGAGAGAGAGAGAGATCACTTCAATTTATGGTTGCTTTATGGAATACTGTATTATAAACAGTCTTCCATGACAGCGGTCACTCTCCAATATAGAAAATGGCAAGTAGGAATCAACGAATTTAAGAAGTAGCAGGTACCGCTTCCAAACCATTTTGGAAACAATAGGGTTTCCCTTATAAACGGGAGAAAAGAAGGAGAGAGAAAGAGGCTAAGCAGTGGTCATTTTCGTTCGGGAACACGTAGTCGTCCATAATGCGAATCACACCTCGCCAAAACCCCTCCACCCACCCTTTCTTTGCGAAAAGGTTATTTTTTCAACCCAGCAATTAGGATCTAATTTGCTCGGACATCTGGGCGATAACATTATCTGATAATACCCAAGAAAGACCAAAGAGATTTTTTGAAACTACCTGATGATGTATCGGGAGCAAAAGACAGAATGGAATAAGAGCGATGAAAAAGCTTTAAGGCAGCGAGAGAAATATATTTAGGAAAACAGCGTCGAGAGAGAGAGGGAAAGGAAGGCGAGGAAAAGAAAAACACGGCGAGAGAGAAAAAAGACGAAAAAAGCGAGAGTAATGGCGACGCGGAAAAATAAAATACAACCGTGGCACATAAATGGGGGTAGCAGGGGCTTCAAGGTGTAGCGGCCATCAATAGCGGACCAAATCGATCGTGACATTACAAAAGCCGGTTGCCGGGATAAGAGGAAAGGAGGCGTGAATAGGGAAGGTGGAGGGAGGATAGGAAACCACGAGTCGCGTAGGAATAAAAAAGGCTGGGAAAATAAAAGAAATAACGGGATAAGAGAGGAAAGATATTTTGAGAGAGGTGGGGGAGGAGGGAAAGAGAGAGAGAGAGATGGTGCGGGAATGATGAAAAACGGAAAGGTTAGGTATATGCGGGTTGTGGAGGATTTATATTGGAGAAAGAGAGAGAAAATGGCGTAGGAGATATGTAGGAGGCAAGAGAGAAATGGATACAGGAGGAAAGAAAGAAAGAGAGAGAGAGACAGACAAACAGACAAACGACTTTATTAGGACGAAATTGAGACTATATATATTCCCTTCTTACATTTAACCCTTGCGCCAAACAATTACAATTGAGAATAAAATGGTAATAATAATTTCACAGAAAAGAACCAGAAAATAAAGTAAATAGAAAAACATACAAGCAAAATACCAAATTACAAATTCGGAAATTTTTTCTATAAAAAGACAGAGTAATTGCGGTAAAAACCTAGGAAAGAGAAAGGGAAAAGTATAAAAGGGAAAAACGGAGAGGAAGAAGGATGATATCGAGTAAGGAGGAGAATACAAGCAAAGCTTGGTAAAGATCTGAGTATGTGTGTGGGTGAGTGTGTGTTTGTGTGTGTGTATGAGAGAGAGAGTTAGAGAGAGATTGGGCAAAAGAAGTGGGGAAAAAAAGGGAAATTAAAGAGAGAGAAGTTGCGAGAAAAAGAAGGGATTGGGAAATATTGGGACAGCAAGGGAAGGAAAAGTGAATCCGAAGATTTATGGGAATAAGGAAAGAGATCCTTTTTATTTCGGAAGAGTTGGAGAATCAAGGAGGAAAAAGTTGGTTATAAATGCGGTTTTGATGTATATCGTCCTGGAATTTCTCTCTCTCTCTTCCTCTCTCTTTCTCTCTCTCTCTTTCTCTCTCTCTCTTTCTCTCTCTCTCTTTCTCTCTCTCTCTTTCTCTCTCTCTCTTTCTCTCTCTCTCTTTCTCTCTCTCGAGGGTGGTTTGAGAAAGGGAAATAAAGGGATTATATGATGGAAAGAATTTTTGATAGGTAAAAAAACGGCGAGTTAGATGATGATGATGATGATGAAGAGGAAGGAGATAATGGGGGAAGGAGAGGGCCAAGAAACAGAAAAGAACGGAGCAGGGCATCACATTGAGGAACAAACAAGGACTATTTGAATCTCGAATGGAGCTACAAAAACGATCGAGAAAAAGCATGTCTTTTTCACACGATGAGACGATACGTAAAGGAATCAACGTAAAACACGTCATTCACAAGCACCACTAACCTATTATATGTTTGGAATATTCCAGCATTAAACGCTTTTCAGAAACTGTAAAAATTCGTTAAGAAAAAATCGATCGAAGCGATATACGCCAGTATATTAATAAAAAATGCTTCCTTAGATTTTCTTATAAAATTTTAAAAATTCATTTGTGATCGGTTAACCTGCGTTTACTCTTCTTTCGTGCTAAAAAAAACGTGCCTTTCTGGTAAAAAGCCAGGGAATGATGGTGAACTGTCTATTTTAAATGAAACCCATCGCGATACTCGAAGCGGTTAACACCTTAATAAGAACACAGTCATTTCGTAGAAAATAGAAAATAAATAGCATCAAAGATGTAAAATGACATAACGTAAGGTTTGGAAATGAGTGTGTATTCAAACTAGGAAAAATAAAATCCTATTAAACGATAATCCGCATTATAAATGTTTATAGATAGCTAATACATTAACAACAGAAAATATAAAAATATAAATAAATATTTTCATGATACTATATACAATTTCTTTTTAAAACTTAACAGACATAACTTTACGTCTCAAATCAGAAACGCATACATAATAGAGAAACCTAAAATATACGTATACTGAAGTAAATAGTAATAGTGAAATATTTTTATCATTGTCCTTTAAAATGTGGCATATTTTAATGCATATGCCGATTCTTAATGCTGCGCAAAATAGCCGAAAGACAATAACCACCTTTTCAACAATAGGAGGCGGTTGCGGGGGGCGGAAAAGCCGCAAAGGAGAAGAGAGGTAAGGGGCGAAACAATCGGAGAAGGGAATTGTTAGGGAATTGATGAACACAAGGTTCGTTAGACGGGAAGATGGAACTCTATCTCTCTCTCTCTCTATCTCCCTCTCTCTTTTGAAGAAGAAGGAAGAGAGGGAACGGAATTAGAAGGGATTTTGGTGAGGCAGAGCAAGAGATGGATTTCATTCGAAATTTCGCATTAAGAAGAAGTTCTGGGGAAAATTTAATTTTGCCGAGATAAATTAAGGACTAGAAAGGCAGGAAAACGCTCGAAATACAATTCAGCCGTCAAATTGATGAGATTTCGAGAAAAATGTACTTACTACCTATGCATACATAAGCTTTGGAATTAATGAAATCGATGGCTGTGTATAAAAGGCTATTTTTTCCACGGAACATTTCGTTCCACAAATCGAAGTTTCTCACATGGCGAATGGCGTCAATTCATCAAATATGGAAATTCAAAACAACTCCAATGTAATGTAAAAGAACAACATAATAATAGCTCTATATCAAATTGAGAATATTCCGAATAGAATTTATATTTTAAACAGCGGATCAAAGTATGCAATGAAATGCAATCGCTCATATTGGATTATTGCATTTAGAAGAAAAATAATTCTCATGGGAAAGGAATAGCACTGTATCATTTATTTTATATAATAATAGCCGTCTTCCGTTGGTTGGTTGGTTGGTCACGCTATGCAAACGCTAATAACTCGAGAAATAATAATGATAGAAACTCGAAATTTGGTAGGGATGTTTGATTAACACCTTTTCAGGTGATGACGAATTTAAAACGCGAAAAAATTCCTTGGTTCGTCTCCAAGAGAGGCATTTCCATTTCCCATTACTTAACATGTAAAACGCGATTTTTCGACGTGCAGGCTTTTATTCATTTGGAAATTAAAATTAGAAGAAATTAACAGACGACCTTCGGATTTGAACCAATTTGAAGAAAAAGTTATAAAGTTTCTTATTCCGTTCGTCTTTTTTCGCCCACATTTCGAAATATTCCATGTTAAACGTTTAATTTGCATATTTTGTGGAAATCTCGCCATTTTAACGTGATGTTGCTATGTCGACCATTCTCATTGTTACACCTCAAATTACTATTATTGTATACATCCTTCTGGGAATAAGCGTGCATTGAGTGCTTCAATACGAGAGAGAGAGGGGAAGGAAGGGGAGAGATTGGCGTGTTTTGTGGAAAATAAGTATATTAACGTAAATATAAAAAATTTTAAGTATCAACAATGTCATTTTAGAAAAATTGAAAATAAAAAGCATTCTTAAATTAAATTCTTTGTAAACCATACGTGCTTACGAATTTATATTGTTATTCCTCGAATTAATTTCGTAACAATGGCCGAAGTTTGGAAACGAATATAAATTAAAATTCAATTAAAATGAAAAGGATATTTAAAACTGTTAACAGGCAATTTTCGAAGAAACAACAGTGGATCTTTTAATGAATTGATTTGTTTTTATAAAAGGAATTTTGGTGCTTATTTAATACTGAGTAAGTTCTAATGCTTATAATCCATTTAAATCTAATAACAGTAGCTATTATAGTTTAAAGAAAGAACTTTATTTATTCACTTTACAGAATTAATTAATTTTAGGCTAGCAATGCCTATTATAAAAGGAGTTACTTTGGAATTTACAGTAAGTAAATTGGAAGTTGTACTGAATTGACTAAAGTATATTTCAAAGCAGAAACCAATTTTAAAATATTGAAAGTTGTTGTTTCAGAAACTGAGAAGTCCAGAGTGGTGAGCGGACGCTAAACGATATTAAGGTACATTTTATTCCTAAATCTATTTCAAGTATTATCAGAGGCAATTGAAAATTGAACAAATTTTTTTGTTACCGGAATTCTGCTTATTTCATGAAATTGAAATGTTAATGCATTAATCCATTAAAATCTGTTAAGAGTGGCTATTTTAGTTGAAAGAAATATATGTACATGGTACTTTTATTCACTTTTCAGAATGAATGAATTCCAGGTTAACATTGCATATTATAAAAGGATTTTCTTTGGAATAAGAAGTTTGTTATGTGGTTATTTTAACTGAATTGAATCAAGTTCTCTTCAAAGTTTGAAATCCATATAAAACTGGTGAAAGTGGTTGTTTCGGAAAATGAGAAGGCAAGAGTGCTGAGCAGACGATAAACGATATTGAGGTACATTATATTCCAAAATCTATTTAAACTATTATCAGAGGCAATTGAAGATTGAACCAATTTTCTGGAACCGGAAATCTGCTTATTTAATAAAATTGAAATCCTAATGCTATAATCAATTTAAAACTAATAACAATGGCTATTTTAGTAGAAAGAAAGGTACTATTTTATTCACAAGAAATTTCTGTGAGATTTTAGTTAATTAATTAAAAAGGACTTATAATATAGAAATATTCGATGGTCAAAACAGTGCACAATTTTATTCTTGCGATTTTTACATGTTGCATTGACGAAAATTTAGATTCATTAAACCCGTTGAAATTCAACGGGCAGTTATGCTAGTTTTTAGATAAATGTTATGTGTTATAATTAAAGAGCACAAAGCTGAAATGTTATCTATTGAAATGAATATTACTGTAGTGTGTGAAAACTTTATTACACATGATTTTCAGTTGTGTCTCTCTTGTGCTGACGAAGGGATCATCCCGAAAGTTCCAACAACGTCTACAAATGTGTCTCGCCGACATCCCAGCGGCTCTCCTTTCGGTAAGTGCTCACTGGGTTTCCTTCAACACCTAGTTGCCCTAAATATACTTATTTACCTTTCCTCCTCCGCAAGTATTTACATGTTTATATTAAATTTATACGTTTATTTATTCTCAGGATTCGCTGTCGTTTTATGGCAAAACATTGCTAATCCGAAGATTGAAGCGATAGATATAAAAATACATGGAATCAGCTGAATATAAACGACCGGTATACAACATTATGAAATGGAAATAAATTGAGAGAGAATATAAAACACACGTCGGAAAATACGCCTTGAATTTCCGTATGAATCATATTCCTTTAGGCTTCTCTTTTTTACCGCTGCCGGATACTAAATTCCTTCCGAGCGATAAAGCTAAACCTTGCTCAGCTCATGAAAACGCAGTTACCCCTGAGAGAAATGAATAAATGATCCGCGACTCAACGGGGATTATAGAACGTATCCATGCAAAACGGACAGTTACGCTATAGAGCCTAAAAATAATAATTTTTGCGTTTATGCAGTGTTAAAAAAAAAGAACGGTTTCCTGGAAAGCTGCCCACAGTCTTGCACTAGAGGTTGTTTCCGAAAGGTTTCGATGACCTCGCAAATTTCACAGTTAGCCGCACTGCTTTTTGTTACGTTTTAAAAAAATTTCTCTCTCGATACATATAAAAACACTGTTTATGGAGAGCCATATATTAGTAACTCCTGAGGAAGAAAACAAAATTTTAGGGATGCATAAAAATGTATAATAATGTATTTTATGTTGTGCGCAGGTTATAATATGCAGCATTAAATTGAAAAGCGTATCTTTATACTTTGTGTGTGTGTTTGTGTGTGTGTGTGTGTGTGTGTGTGTGTGTGTGTGTGTGTGTGTATCCTTCTTTAAAACATGATACAGTATCTGACCCCATGCAAGATATATTTATCACATTATATGTTTTTATGTACTGTTTGTGTCTCTGCAAGGCATTCTCTGATATTGAGTAAAAACAACAGTCCCATAAAAAATGTGAAGGTCCATGAAGGCAAAATTGATGCGAGATAATGAGACATATAAATACACAGACATATACGTGCACAGATATGTAGTGATACTTACTACTATAGAACGACCCTGGCTGTTGTTAAGTATAAAAAGAAAGTCACAACATGTTTACGTTTATTTTTCTTCCTCTTTTCTCTCACTCCTCTCTTGGAAAGGGAATGAATGTGCGATGTAAAGAATACGAAAGGTGTAATGGGAGAAGTTTCGCAATAGGAGGATAGAGAGAGAGAGGGAGGGAGGGATAGGAGGAGTAAAGGATAAGGGTGGGCCGACATAAAAGGCAGACTGCGTAGAAAAGAAGAAATTTCTGGGATAGTGGAGGGGGGGAGGGGGAGTGAAAGACAGAGAAAGAAAAGGAAGTCAGATTGCTCAAAGGGAAATGACAAGGGCCGTGCGATGGAAGATGATGGCGGGCTCCGATGAGAGAGAAAGAAAAATGAAGTTTGTGAGTAAGGGAGAAAGGGAGAGTTGGTTCTGAGGAGACTAGCAATAAAGACAGCTACAACGAATGGGATCGGAAAATTTTTTCAGAATTAGAGTTAGAAGAGAAATACAATTAGAATAGCGTGTAAGTGGTCCGAGAGAATCGGCGCTAAGAGAAAAATAAAAATAACACGAAGAGCGAAGAATCTAAAATCAGAAGTAGTGAAAATGAAAACGAGAAAACATTAAGTCTCTAGATATCCGAATAACGACGCAATAACTAAAATTCTTTCAACATAATTAGCATTAGATACAAAGTCATTCATTTTTCACATTTGAAACCCATATAACAGCGATGATACAACTGTATTAGTGTCAATTGCGATTGAAACAGTTTCCGGTACTAAAGGTTCCCAATTAAATAATTTAATTGTGATGATAATAAAATTTGGACATCCGAAAATATTGAAATTGAGGAATATTTAACGTTATTAATCATACTATTCATAAATATTAGAAACCTTCCATCTATTTTCCTAGTCTCATAACTGACTTTATTACACGTGTAGGTGCATGTTCTTGACTGCGAGTAAGGTTTATGAAAAACAACATGATTAAATCCACAACCTGTTTAAGATATTTATATTTTCAAAAGAAAATTGAAAATAGTGGCTGTGTGGTTGAATGTTTATAAGGCAACAATCATAATGCTATTGACCACAACGATATGAACTTTTTTTGGGTAATCAGTTATCCCGAAAACCAATAGCCACTACTTTCGTCTTAAGTCTCGAGAAAAGTTTATGAAACATGGAAGATAAATGTGGGAAAGTGATCAAAGTGTGTCATGAGACACCTTGGCGTAAAATTCCCCAGAGGTGAGATGGAACTTACTAAGAGATCGATGATAAAAACAAGAAATTGGAGAAAAACATGAGTGAAAAAATCGGTACAACAAACACTGTACAAACTTTCTCATATACTAACGCGTCATTTAGTTATCTTTTGAAAAATATGAACTCTGTAGAATCTTTATAAACATCAACTTAAATAACTATACGAAATTTGATGAAAATCGTATGCACTGTTTTTTTCGAAAATCCAACTATTATTAAGGTTGCCCAAGAATAAACTAGCCTTATATTCATTCTTTGAGAAATATGAACTATACAGTATTATTGAAGACGTAAACTCAAATAACTGTTCTAAATTTGATCAAAATCGTTAGAGCCGTTTTTGAGAAAATCAAATTGTTGTTAAAAATGCGTAGAATAAACTTCCCTTAGTTATGTAGCAATGTCAACCATTTCTTCAGAGCCTCTGCTCATTATGATAAAATGTTTAAGTACGCGATTTCATTCATTTTCACTCTACAGTTTAGGCCCTAGAGCCGCGAACAGACAGACCCACAGACAGACGGCATTGCGAAAACCACTTTTTCGGACTCAGGTACACCTAAAACGCATATTTCCATCAAAATCTCGAGGTCTAATTTTTTCGCGACAACAATACTTTCTCAATATACTTATCGTATAAGTATATGAGAAAGTAAAATAGGAAGAAAGCTAATAACATTTTTGGGAAAGGTGGAAATCGGAGATAAGTGATTAAAAGTTGATTGCGTATAGAGAAGGAAATGAAAGGGAAGCAGGAGGAAAGGGAGATAAGTGTAAGCAGATTAAGGTGACTGTAACGAGATTGAACAAACAAAACTTGCGAGCTGGAAGGGAATTAGGGAAAAGAAAACCGGAGGTAATGAAGAGACTAATGAATAGTTTTTGCCTCTTCCCCAATCATTCCAAAAAAAACCCCTCTCTCTGCCCTTCTCTCACACCCTATAGATCTTTTGAAGCGAGGCGAATAGGTGAAGAAAACTACAATGCGAGACCAAAGTGACAAAATTAGAGAATGAACTGGGAGAGGAAAAGGATATAACGAGGAAGAGAATGAGAGTTAACAAGGTGGAGTTGCGAAAATTTCTAGGAATGGATGAGAAAAACCACAGGAATAGCCGAGAGGAATAGGAGCAGAGGAATGTCAGGTAATGGAGAGAACGGGTGTTTGTGTTTTGTTGGTAAACGTGAGGAGTAAGGAAAGGGAGTTTAGTTCAATTTTGCACTCCTTTTCCATAAAAAAAGTCTTCCCTTCCTCACTAACGCAACTCAGACACCTTCTTCCTTACTCTCCCACCTCCGTCTGCTCTCCCTCCCCAATGGGTTGCATGTAAGACACGGGAGAAAGGTTATAAGGAGAGACGGGATGCAAAAAAAAGGTCTGATGGAGCGAAGGGTGGTATGGAGAGGGGTTTGAAAAAGGAGAGGGCAAGAAGTTTACGGGAAAAGCGAATTGGAAGAGGGAAAAAATGCGGGAGAGAGAGAGAGAGGAGATGAAAAGCGAGGGATAAGACGAAGAGGGGGGGGGGGGAGGAAGAAGGCGTTAGGGAATGATTCGGCGGGAAATTGGTAGGGCAAATTGTTTATTAGGAGGCAGGAGAATAGACGGAGACGGTGGCGCAGGAAGGAAAACGAGAAAAACAGAGTAGGGTCCGAATGGGCAAAAACCTAACGAGCCAAGGTCTTCGCTAAAGGAGTCGAGAAAGTCAAACCTTTATATAATATAAACAAGCGTAGAAGTTAAGCTTAAAGTGGTAATGTGCAATACAAACATCTTTACCACAAGTTGGAAATATTTTTTGTAGCAGTGAAATCATTGTCGAGACTTTAAACGAATTCATTTTTTTTAAAGAATGTTATTTCATGTGCCAACTTTTAGCATTGATAATATTGTACCCACGATTATAAAATTTTATAAATAATATATTGAAACATTAATAAAATATATTTTTAATTGAAATGCATATATAATTAAAAACTAATAATTATTGTGTAGTTTTATTTTCTCATGAGATATAATTAATAACTCTATTAACTAAAAGACAACTGTGACATGCAATGTTCTGCCAATAATATTGTATTGTAATTTTGTAATTATTTAATCGATAAAAAAGCATAAAACCTTAATTCATGGAAGGTGTTGAGATAAATTTTTTCCTCAGGCAAAAATATTAACCCTAATTATTACAATACATATTTAACCTTTTTTTTTAGCTATTACACATAGTAGTTGTTTTCCATATTAGTCATCTTGCGAGAATAATTAGAGCATTAGTTTGCTACTAATTCCGAAAGAGGATATCATTAAATACGCGGAAATGGAGATCATTATTTAAAACTTCTTTAGAATTATCAGCGAATATTTTCGTCGGCTATGAAAATAATGCTGAAAATATTATCATGAATACAAACCTAATATTAACGTACCTAATGGTATTCATATGGTAGGACACTATTGAATTCTCTGATTTATTTGTTTTCCTGGATAACCCTATTCCGTCCAAATAGTTTGTCTTTTAATTCATTGCATACTACTACCAAAATTAATTGCCATCTTCAAGCATAATACTCATGTTTATGACCAATCTAGACTTCATACTGAAATAAGACCTATTTATATCCCACTGGATATTTGTAAAATTCCATTATTAAATGGAATTGGGAAATAAATTACGGTAATTAAAAGCTCGTAAAATTATTCTCAAGAAATATTTTAGAGGTGGCATGGATGACTTCATATATTATCTCGAGACAAAAATGAACACTAAATAACTAATAAATGGTGAAGCGCAATGGGAAACTTCATTTTCCCTCTCAAAGCAGATAAAGCAATGGTCACGACAGTGGAGGTCTCATTTTATCCTACGGGCAGCAGTCCTAAGGTGGAGGGGGCCCGCTGGGATTGTGGGCGTGGGCGGGGACGTGGAGGGAGAGCGGGTGAAGGAGGGGATCTGGGGGTCTGCATAAATAATGTGTTTCTTGCCTGCCTTTCCTAATATCAGAAAACCCTACGATTTATCCTTCCGCCTCCCAGATCCTCCCAACTTCCTCTGGGTATACTCTCTCGCTCTCCTACTGCACCTTGCTCGGCTCCATTTGATTTCTAGCCCCATACTATCTCCCGCGAAAACCTGCTTCCTTTACGGCCCCATTCGATCCTTCGCCCTCCTCCTTTGACCTCAATCTTTCTCCCAGTCCTTGCAAAAATATGAGCCTTTTGACGTAATTTATTGAAATGTTATTCCGGGAGTCAAAATATTCTGAGATCTTTATTTTTGCCCCTTTCATATATCCGAAAACTGGAGGTATTATATCACTGGATTCGACAAACAGATGTACATTAAATGAGATTTCTCGTTTTTCTTTCGATATCATTAACGTTAAAATGCCATGTTTTATAGCGAGAGATTTTTTAAAAACATCTTTTATGTCAGATAAGCGCGATTTTGTCAGGTGATAATTAGATAAACGGTCGCCTGAGTCACAAGACGGCATTAATACTTTTACTCACGGCAGGCCTCAAAAGTTTTATGCTCTCAAATCATGCGTCTGACACTTGTACGAGAAGCGAAGCTAAGTTCCAAGTGTATGCATAAGGCCTACATATTGCGAGACATATTATGTGTACACAATAGGGTATTAAGTGAAATGAAATGCAAATTCTTGAGTAAATCTCCCTGGGGATATGATTTACGACATAAATAAACAGCGAAGAAGGCCACTGACCTATGAATTAATTTTTCTTTGGCCCTTTCTTTTACGTTTTTCACTTTAATATTTTATGTGATGAAATATGCATTGAAGGCTCGTTAAAATGATGCATGATAGTGAAGCTTATGAGGGGCAGTATAGCAATGCCTGAAAACTAAAAATGGGACAAAATTATAGTAATAATTATGTACCAATATGTATTTTGTATTATCAGTTCACACAATATCTATCACACAACTATAATAATGCCATCTTCAATTTAAAGAAGACATCATTAAATTAAGAACGATGAAAATTTAACTCGGTATCTGATAATAGATTTCCGACAGAATCACATAACACTATGAACTTACTTTATTATGTATCAAATGTAACGTGACTCACAAAAAATAAAGCTGCGGCAATCAAAATAAACAATATTAAAGGGGCTATTCCATTGGATAAAATGTTCACGGGCAAGGTCGAATGAAAATTTTTGATATTTTTTTCATTTGAAGACCTATAGAATTTTGACAATCGTTTTTATCTGTGCTTGAATTCATGCCTTGGTAGTTATGAGAGGCATCTCATTCTCAAATGTATTTCCCAATAACAAACGTCCAGGAGGGGATTTATCTTCACTTAGCCATTTTAGTCGTTTCTTCCATATTCATATATTTTCTAAAGCTTCGCGCTCAATATATTTCTCACGTGACTGTCCTACCTTGGTAATTGGAGGTAAAAACCAAAACTAAGGCTTCTCGTTCACACGCTCTGAGCTCGCCTCACCAAACTGATACCTCAAAAGTTTCCTCATAATTCCTTATAATCTTTTCTTTTGTGTGCATCGGAGCGATAATAGCCGCTTTCCAACTTCATATGGGATCTTCTCCCAGCAAAATTTATTCTCAACTTTCAACATCCATTCTATGAACTCTTTGCTGGCATAGTTAATCAGTTTATGTTAATTTAGTTTCACATAGGAGTTCTTACAGATTTTCCTTATTTCAAAGATTAATGCGCGTATAAAATTTCTTATGCAGTTAGGATTTTACAAATCGTGTGGCTGAAAATACAAATTATCGACTTGTATTTAAATACGTTATATAAAATGTTTTAGCTATAATAGGACTGGTACACTAGCATCATAGCAAAGCGGACTTTCTACTCCTTAACTGCACTTTAGGTCATAAATTTTTTGTTTTTCCGTAGAACATGTGCACTCAAAATATGCTTTGCCATAACGTATATCTTGATCTGGAGGTTACTTTATTAAGTGGAAAACTTTAGAGAATCTTGAAAATTTATGAAATTAGTTGTGTACTTTAATTCTCTCTCTTATAAAAGTTGGGTCAAAGAAACACACGCACTCTCCAAAACTTTCTTCACCCGCCTCCACAACCTTCTTCCCCAGAGGTTTTCTTGGAACGTGCGTGACTGACCGTGCATCCGGTCACGCAACCCGTTTCAAAAGAAAGGGAATGGGAAAGGGCGAGAGGAATAGCGAGAAAGAGAGAGAGAGGAGGGAAGGGAGGGAGAGATAGAGAGAAAGAAGAAAGTAGAGAGAGTGATAACAAGGGATAAAGACTGAATGAGAGAAAGGAGGGGAAGGAAAGAAAAGATAGAGACATGGAGAGAGATGATGAGCAAGCGAAAGAGCTAGAGAGAGAGAGAGAGGAAAAAGGAAAGGCAGGGAAATGGAATGAACAAGTCGGAACGAGCAATTGACTTTAATTTCGAACTTAGCGACGAAGAATTGTCTCGCGTCAAAATGGAGGACAAAAAACGTTCCCCAATTTTCCACTTCCATCCCACAGTTTTCTTTTCTTTTCCCATTTTCCATCTCGTTTCTTTCGGCTTTGTGGCTAACACGAACCAGTTTCTGTCTGCTCTCATTTTTATAAATGTATAAATGACTCGTTTTTCGGGCTAAATTACAGGAGTACAATTTGTTATTTTACCATATACCTACTATGTGACTCTTAGTTTTTATAAGGCAAAGCATTATGCTGCACTGCTAAGTGTTTTGTGTTAATGCTTCGAACATTTGCAGAAGGATTGTTTCATAGTTCAATCTTCGGTATATTTTGATTTTCTCAATTTAAATAGCTCTATCTTTAGTTTAATATAAATTATAAATTTAAAAAATATATTGTTGGAACTATTAACGATTTTATTTCTATTATGGCTGATCGTTTGCGTAATTCGGTATTCAGAGTACGAAAGGCATTTCTACATAAACCGATATTTTAATGATGTTTCTCAGGCAAAAATTAAAATTAATATTTTTTAATATAAAAAAGAATTCTTTAACAAGTGTAACACCCTACTAGAAAATATATTGAATTATATAACCCAAAAAATCTGATTTGGCCAACACATGAATTTCTCCATATTTGGGGTACAGATATTTAAATTGTTATGAATAGCATTATAAGGCAAAATAATTATTTCGTATAGTAAAGAGTACAGTCGTCCTTATTGCCGTAAATTATATTTTGAATATGTTAACAGAATTCATCGCTACATGGTGGCGGCGCTGTATACTGGAAATGTACGAATAAATTAATTATCTACTAAATGGAAGGTTCTACGAAAATTTGTTTCAAACAAAACTTGGAAGAAATATTATACACTACAATTTTGGCCCTTAAGAATATTACGAATCACGGCGTTTTTAAGGAGATATTTGACGGAAACCGAAAAAACAGATTATTTATAAATAATTCCTACACAATAACTGCTTTGGAAAATTTGTTTCAAATGAAAGTTGTAGGAAATTACATTCTCTATAACCCTTGTCGCGAATTGTATATACAATAATGATGTTTTAACGGAGGTATTTCGCCAAAACCGATTTGTCTTTCGAATAAACCTCAACTTCCAGTTAACCGGTATTGTCAAGAAAATAATCAGGTCTTTGTGCTCATACCAAAGTGTTATATATGAAATTTGTAATGATATGGCAAGTATTTTTCGACTTAACAGCGTCCACAATCACATACACACACACACAAACATCATTCCGAAAATAGTATAAACGTGTTCTAGGGACCCCAAAACGTATTTCCGTTGAAATCTCGAAGTCGATTTTTTTCATGAAAACAATACTTTCTCTATACTTGTATATGGAGAAAGTAAAAAGAAGCAAATAATATTACATAAATTCAACGGAAAGCAGAAGGCTGAACATGTCGAACACAAAATAATGCGTTTTCCTTTCTCTATATATATTCCAGAAACCGCTTCGGATCTTTTCATATTTTTTTATGGAAAATATCTGGCAAAACAATTCCCAAACTTTGTTATCAATAACATTCTATGATAAATTTAATTAAATATCCCGTCTATATGCAAATAATTCTTCTGGAATGAGGTTATAATTTCCCAAGGTGAAGGGAGAAGAAACAAATAAAATTAAGGTGTTGTTCGAATCCTACTTCCTCGGAGAGTAAGTCTCCCATAGCGCACCCTTCCTCTCAGCTTAGTCTCACTCAAGAAAAATGATACCGAAATGGAAAAAACAACCCGCATAATAAAACTCCATATAAAAGGAGACAGATCAAGTAAGGATGAAAATTCTTTTCTCCGGTCCCTTTCTCCCGAAATCCTAAACTAACACTAACCGTTCAGCCTCCAAACGAAATCACCATTTTTATCCAAAATCAACCCGACCTCCATCCGAGACCCGCCTATCCTATCTCTCTTTCTCTGTCCCTCCCTCCCTCTCTCCCTTCCTCTCTCTCCATCGTTTCTGAGCCCTTTTCAAATCTCCCCCAGTACAGTTATCCCGCTCCGTTTCCAGTCCACCTCGGCCTCCCTCCCCTCCCCCCACCCCACCCACCCCACCCACCCCCTCCTTACCTGTCAACCCTCGATCCATATTCACGCAAAAGAAAACGCAGAAACTCGCTACGAAAAACTCTGGCAACAGAAGAATAATATTGTACAGAAGGAGTATGAATTGAATAGTATTTCGCAAACACAGTATTTACGTAATCCATCAGTAGGAATTATTCTATGCACGTGTATCCTTTCATTTATGAATATGACACAGAAAAAAAAAGAAAATATGATAAAGCATTTTCAAACATCTTGTAGATCGAAAATAATTGTTTCATTGATCGGTTTACACTTAATTGACAAATAGGACGAAAGAGAGAGGAGACAGTATTTCATGCTCTTCACTTATTTCTAGCTGCTTTTTATAAGAATTTAATAGTAATCTCTTCATCATATGATGATGATGATAGTACGATTATATTTTAAGTATTTAGGCAATAGATTCAGGTTAGCACACAATGTAAATTCCGCTGAGAGTTTCCACGTCGTATCGGTAAAATCATTCATTTCACAATTTTCTTCAGGATGTTGATGCATAAGTATGATACTTATACTGCTAAATTTCTATCAACACGGAGTGGATTGTATTTAATTATATTTTAAAATATAAATATCAATTCAAATGCAATTGAAATACTGGCATTGTAAAATAAAAATCTTGTTAGTTATTCATTCTATTCGGTTACCTTTCCACTTCGCTCTTATCTAATATTTTCTCCTATGTCCTTGTTGCCCTAAGTAGGACAAACCCTGAACTAATTACCTTATTGATTAGATCAGAGGTTCTCAACGTGGTGCCCACCGAGTCATTTATAGGTGCCCGCTTTCCTCTGCACACATGAAGATGTTCATAATCCCTTATCCAATGATACAAGTCTTGAAAATTTCGTTACCAATATTTTTGTTTTCAATGCTGCCGAAAACGTTGTTAATGACGTAACGAACAGTAGCAATATCTCATTTGCTTCATGAAAATAAACGTTACTACCGGAACAGTGTGCAGACATCTAGTCGCTTGTGACGAGATATGACCCGTTTCTTTCCATCCAACATCCTCAACTCAAGCTTCTCTCCCTCCTCTGGTAGGAAAAAAAAGTATTAAAATCAGTTTGTTTTCTTTTCACAGAATTTAATTGTTTCAAGCATTAATAAAAAATATTAGTTGTTAAATATATTAAATTATATAACTCATTGCGTAATTTCTCGTGATTTCTAACAGTTTTTTTTGTTTGAGCCCGCCTCCATATTCCAGAATTGTTAACTGCCCAATACAGGTAAAAGTTTGAGAACCATTGGCTTAGAGCAGTGTTCTTCAAGGTGAGCAATAGCGCCCACCAGTGGGCGTTTTTGGATTTTTAGTGGGCGTTAAAGAACTCTCCAAATGCTATTCTAATTTTTACACCGAAAAATAAAATTCTATAAAAAAGCTTAATGATACGCACACATATTCTGTACAACTATTTTACGTTACAGTTCGTTTGTCGTTAACTATAGTACCATATCATACTACACTAGCGACAATGTATCCATGCTGCGGTAAAATCGAAAGGCCCATGAGGGTGGTCGGAGTCTCTCGCAGAAGCAGCGAAGCGTTTAAGTTTAATTTTATCAAATATATAAAATCATAAATTTTTAAACACTGTTATTACCACTGAGACTGTATTCGGTAATCTCATCTAACGTCAATCCCAGTAGTATTAGGGTACAATACCTCCGTAAATCGCTTTGCTACTGGGGGCGCAAAATTCTTCTTTGCCCCGGGCGCCAGAAACTCTGACTACGCCACTGGGTGGGCGGTGAACTTATTTCAAAGGACAACATATGGTAAAAGTGGGCGGTGACTCAAAAAAGGTTGAAGACCACTGGCTTAGAGGAATCGTCCTGCCCTACTTTTTTCTAGTCCCTTTATCTTTCTTTAACCATTTCTTCCTATATGAATCTCGCTAGCTAGAACGCTGAGGTTTAAGTTTGATTTTCAGCTCTAATAGGTCAAGTAAAATGTATTCATCTTTACTTATCTGCTCTATATCGCGATCCACTCACCCTCGTATAAGATTATTTCGGTTTTTTCGGTTACGGTATTTTTCGCTCTCGTATGTCTCAGACCACCTCAAATAGTTTCTTCGATATTCTATTCTGAACACAAACCACGCTTGAATGACAGGTCTTTTACCGTTGAATATATTACCTATAACTTAGGGATCATCATAACCTATTTCTCCATCTTGTTTACCCCAAATTACATATTTTCATCTCCCTTCCCTAGGCCGTAACTTAAAAAAAACAATTTCCTTCGGTGACTAATAAAATCTCCGACTTTCATCGATCTGTTTTTTGTACGTCATTCCGTCCTTTTTTAGGTTTCTATACAGCACGCATGCTTTTCAAGAGAATTTTTATTTCTCATTGATTAATGCTGCTACTCCCATCCACATACCTTAATAACTCACTCTGCATTTTTTCTCGATCAATTTCTTTACATTACAGCGAGCTGTCCCTTTTTTATTTTACTTGACCTTGTGTTTTTTCTGAGCCATCGATTTCGTCCTGTCAACTAGATCATCGTTTTTATTCTCTACTAGCTACAGTACCCGGCGTTGCCCGGAGAAAAACAGAAAATAATGTTCTAACAAAAATTAATGTTATATTGCAGTGCTTCGTTGTAAACAACGTTTTTGTTTTTTTGATTATTTATAAGCATATATAAGTTTTTTCCGGATCCAACTCTTGATGCTGCAACATACAGCTGGCATTACCTGTAATGCTTAATCTTGTGCCATTAGCAGACAAAGTTATTTTGCTTTTTGTACAATTAATATAAAACACTGGGATTAAAAAGTAGCCTACGGCCTTCCTATTTGTGAAGAAAGTATCTGTTGAGAGTTTGATTACTCTAGCTTTAACGGTGTGGAAATGTATAGATGCACAAACAAAAAACCAAACAAACTTTCATAAATATATATATAGTAGATATTTCACATATTTTTTTCCTCTGGCTCTATTCCAAGTGACTTAACTGGTCCGAACATTCTCCTGTAATTCTCTTAACTGTTTCATTTTCGCTTATTTTATATGATTAAATTATGCGTGGCTTATAAGGAGCAGCTCGATTTTGAAAAAAAATTGAATACAAATTGTTAGCTCATAAAAACTGAAATCGGGGAGAGAGCTGGCACTGTTAAACTGTGCGTAATTATTTTAACAATACAGATTTATTATTGACTTATCGTCAAATAACCGAAGAATATTTAACCGATCTTCATTATTAATGACCAAAAAATTCAATGCCGATTTCAAAATGGAAGAATATAGAGTTTTTACAGATTAACACAGGTATAGGGAAAAATAATTTGTTACTTATCACGAAGAATGTATGGCTACGTTAGTACAAATAATACAAAATAAAATACTAATAACTGGAAACCTGTTTTAACGCGTTGTTGTTAAACTTCTGTAAAAACTAAACAAATATTTTTAAATAAACGGTAATAATGCTCTGGAATATTAATTTTGCAGGTGACTTTCTTTCACTTAAAAGACTTCGCCGTATCACAAATTCTTTCCGAATGCCTTAATTTCGGTTCTATCTGGATAGGAAGCTCAAGAAAATAAAGCAATCCTCTGCTTGTTTATTCTCTCCCGCCCGTCTAGACTCTTTCTCCTCTCCCTTGGCTAACAAATGGCGCCTATTATTTCCCGTCGGATCTAGTTGAGATCTTTCTCCCGTTCCCGCGGGAACGACAAGGAGCGGCGCCGAGGGGATGGGAGAGGAGGAGGGGAAGGGACAAAGGGGGAAGGGGTTGCGAGAAGAAGAGAATTGAGGAGGAGGGGGGGAGTTCAGGTAGAGAGGGAGGGAGGGAGGGAGGGGTGTGGGGGGGAGGGAGGGGGCTGGCAGTCAGGTTAAATTAATGATTAGGATGTATTCTTAAGGGAAAGTGAGTGGGAATCTCCCACCAGTCGGGGAGAAGGATGCGAGGTAAACAGGTGGCAGGGCAAAGAGAGGCTTTGGAAAGTCATTGGCGCGGGCCAAGCCAAGAGTCGACATGCTGAAGGAGTCGCACGATAGAATTACTCGCAAAATTACTTCGTAATTGTTAGCGATGTGGGATTGGAGGCAATGCGATCGCGTTTTTCATTTTCGCAAATTCGGATGGCAGTCATCGTTGCGTTCCTCTATAAATGCAGTCGGGATTCATGGGCCGACTTTATTAACATCGCAGTGCAATCATGATTGATACAATCGACGGTTATGGAGGCGCTCTATTCTACCTTAAACGGTAATCCTCTGGATTCCTACGAAGACTTGCAAAACATGCGATTGAGTTTATTATTGTTATTATGCTATGTACTACTGGAAGAGGATATTGTTTTGCTGTATTTCAGAGGTTAAAATTTACTGGATTACTTTTCGCTTTTTCGAGTACCTTTTCAACGATTTTCCTAAGTATTTTAAAATATTCCAGCAACGAAAAACAGCGTATACCAAATAGTTATTAATTTTTTTATTTAGAAAAGGCTTGGGTTTGTTAACACACGTTTTGAAAAAGAAACAATTGACTTATCCAAGCAAAAATAGTTTATCGCCTTTTTCCAGTTAATCTGAAGTTTTTACATTGTTACGATCATTAATGTTTCCGAGCATAAGCCTACGCCTGTATTTAATGCAGCAAGCACTTTTCATTAGAATGTTTTTGGCTTCCAAGAAATTTTAACTGAATTCATATGAAAATATATAACCTATTAAGTAAATGCAAAAACTTACATATTTCCAAATATATATATATATATATATATATATATATATACATACATATATATATATATATGATGCAAACATTGAAGTCGTAACTGTCATCCCACTACCCTTTACTATAGGCAGCTAAAACACAATTAATCAGGAAGTCATAACAACGTTTATTTTTTATCAAAGAGTAAGAAGTAATTTAAGCGACCTAAAGTTTTCTACTATAGTCTAGAAGAGATAACTGGGAGGCAGAGAAGATTAAGAATGAGACAGAAAGTAGGAGAGAGATAGAGGGAGAGAGTTAGTTATACACGCACAAACAGTATCGACCCTAACTCAGTCCAACGCTCCCTTCTTATAATTTTCCCTTATAAATTAAAATATATATTCATAACTACCTCGAAAAAATTCAAATTATAAAGAAATTGTTAAGGTAATGTCATTGTGATGTAATGTCTAAGCCAGCCGCCCAGCTCGCCGGCATCTAGGGATGTTTGTGCGTGTGTTCGTGCCTTTATATGTATGCGTGTGCACCCATGCTTGCGTACAACCATAAACACTCTTCTTGAGGTTTCTTGGCATAAGAAAGTCTGGGAGTTAGGAGAAGGTAAGACGAGGGTAAGAGCTAATGAAGAAAAAAAGAGTCGCGAGAAAAAATTGCGAGAAAGGGCGGAGAGAAAGACGAGGAGTCGCCGGAGTGGGACGAAGAGTTGTATTCGTCAGGGAGTACATATATATAGTTGGAGGTGGAGATAAGGTAGGGCGCAGGAGGGTGGGTGGGTGGGAAGGAGGTGGTTGTGGGAAGCGACTGAAGAAATGCCGTGAGCCCCAGAGGATGCGGGAGAGTAATAACAACTTTTCCATTAGTCAACGACTCCTGAATTTCTTCTCTCTCTCTCTCTTCCTTTGCTAGCCTCCTTTCAAGGTTCCACTAAATTCTCCTGTCAGCCCATACATTAGCGAACCGTATTTCTTACCTCCGGTGGGCGTCTCTCCTTCCATCTCGATTTATCTTATTTCAGATAAGTTTTGGGAACAGCCCATCAAGAGTTCGTTTCGCTTTATTTTCTTAAATTTAATTTAAATTCAACTTCAAAATACACGAAAGCTGACGGAGACGTAAATTGATTTTATGTTCAATCGTGAATCAGGTAACGGATGTTGTTAAGGATTATTGATGGATTTTAACGGATAGTGCGATGGTTATTTTTTATATGTTGTATCTATTTTCTAAAGAAAAATAACATGAAATTTTTATTCTTTGTTAAAAAATGCCACCAGTATTAATGATGCTTTTGTTAGCAGTACTTTTAAAATTGCTTACATAAGAAAACTCTTGCTTAATTTAAAAAATGGGCACTAAAACTAAATATTATACAAAGATCGTCTTGCATTTAACGACGCATATTTCAATAATGTTAATAGTATATATGTTCATTTATTTCGTTGGGTTAAATTATTTACCTTTAAATCAATATTTTAATTATTTATAAACATAAATAAAGCATTTTATGTACATATAAAAGTCTATTTCGCTTCGCGCTTTTAAATTTTTCTCCGCAGCGAAATCACAGATTTTTCCTTGCATAAAACGCGAAAACCGTAATGACCACAAAAATCGCCACAGAAGTGCAACAGTAATTCAAAGAGTAAAGCACCATGTGACATGTATGAACACAATTATAACTTTCATATTAACCAAAACCTCTCATCTTCACTCACACCAGTATGAGTGGCCCACGGGATACCACTAGCTCTCTCTCTCTCTTTCTCTCCTCTCCTCCGCGGTCTTCCTCTCTTTCCGGCCGCAAGATGTCCTCCAAATTCACCCTCAACCTCCATCCCTCACTGGCCTCCACCTCGCCTCACCACTACTTCCAAGAATCCTCTTCTCTCCGGAAACTTATATTCTGACCTTACTAGAACCCTCCGAGGCATACTTGAAGGGGGCGAGTGTTAGAAGGGAAGGAAGAGGGAGGGAGGAAAGAAGGAAAGGGAGAGACGGAGAGACAGAGAGAGAGAGAGGATGAAGGATGGAGAGGCCGCGCCCTCCTTCCTTCATTCGCCGAAGAAGAAAATCCTTCATAGTTATCGAACTTCGTCGAAAGCAATTCTTTCGCGGGGACAATTTGGAGAAAGTGAAGGGCGAAAGAAAAGACCAAAAGAGGAGGAAAGTAAAGTATTATATTTTCCTTAGGTCGGTCCGTCCTCACGTCATTAAGAAGTTAACGGAGAGGTTCATTCTAATGCGAAATGTGCGACTATGGCGAGTTTATTCCGAGAGCTCTATCGAAATTGAACCGTGTGGTAATTCGACGCTCAACTTCATAACGTATTCCTCGCGGATAGCGCTCCTCGGGGTAAAATATTCCTCTGGCATTGTAGTTTATTTCTAGGATCTCTTCAGAAGGCCCAAATTACGTTAACAAGTCTGAGCAGTCTGCGGTAAGTATAACGAGATTTCATCCGTCTCAATATTCTACCTGAAAGGAAAACACCGACAGTTGGTTATCATTTATAACGAGTCAAGTCTGGTTATTGGATTTCACAGTCATACCCTCTTATTAATCACCGATGGTGAGTAAAATACGTGATCTCAGCAATGATTTTAGATTATTTTCTCTTTTGTCAAATATATTTTATCAACGCTTCATATGGCCCTAGATCGTCGGCAGTGGATATTTTTCTGAATATTTGATTGAAAACTTCAATATCTAAATTTTTACGTTGTCTTAAAAATCAGTCAATGCTTATGATAAAATATCTTGTTTATCTAGCTCATTAAATATCAGGATTTTGATAACGGTAAAGATGTATGCCGACTTGGATTAAATATTTCCCAATGAAAATGAAAACTCGGAAATTAATATAAAGATTTGATTGAGATGGTGACATACGCTGTAATATGACGAAAACATAAGACGTATTATGTAATTATTTAATAGCGTTGCTCGTTTGAGAGACTCAAACCAAAAACCGGAATTTAGCATATCCATTGCATTATGTAGTACAAGAAGAATACAACTATTACAGTTCAAGTATTTTTATACTCAATTGGTACTGAATTTGGAATATTAATGGATAATGTTAAAATATTTACAAATAAGAATATATTAGATAATTTTAGATGAATATATAAATTTCAAAGAAGTTCTTATAAGTGAAAGGGAATAGGTATCTAAATATTTGCAATTTTACAAGTAGTGAACATTTAACAAATTTTACTTAATGAATAGTTCATTAATCTTTATCTTCAACAACGATTATCTGCGAAATAATTATCGTTCGTTTAAAGTCATTAGTTATTTAAAAGATATAAAATCAATTTTAGGTGTGTGCTCTTAGGCCACCGCAGTTCCGTAACTAGGATATGGCGAAGGTTGCATTTTCCATAGGAGCCGGCCGCTTGCAAAAAGCACCAACGATCCCGAAAAAAGTGCGAAAAGTTAATTTTTAAATAAGTAATACTTCAATACTCAAACGTTATTATACGTAATAAAAACGCTAATATTCTTTATTAAAACGCAGAAAACATTACATCTTACATAACCAAAGTGTTTCCTAAAATTTTGCCATAGGCACCTTACCACCTATGTCAGCGTTTCTGGGCCACCGTAATCGTATTCAGAGGGGATATTTGAATTACAAAATCTTACCTCCCTTTACATAACATCAACTGGAAATTTAAGACTAAATTATGAGGCATCATTTGGAAAATCAGCCCTGCGGAATTTTAAGGAAGTTCAAAGAAAAGTCATTTATTATGAATTTAAATTTCACGGCTGATTTTTTTAAAGAGGCAATGCTAAGCGTTTTTATCTGCATAACAGTAATTTAAGAAATCTATAGTTGATGCGTTCCTGAAAAATAGCCCGTTACTTAAACACACGACAAATGAAAACAAATTTCCAATAAGATTAGATGAATGATAGGATGCATTTCTGGCAAAACATTACTGCGCATATAAATTTTAAAACGTGTTTTATGGTTTTAATAAATGAAAATCATCAAATACGCGTTACTATAATGTACCTTACTCCCGCGACTAGTCTAAATAAATGAAAACTTCCGTTATGAAAACGGTTCTAATATGTAACGCGCAATTCGGGTTTTCATTTCTTGTAAAAATATGAAAATGAAAATTAAGAAAGGAATTAAAATATATAAAATAAACATGGAATTTGGCCTAATCAAGTTGAGACTTTGGACTAGTAAATCCTGCTGAAGAGTTGAGCTGGTCACAATTTCACTCTCTGCTTGAAGGGTCTATTTGAGACTCACTGATGGGAGGCTCCGGTGAACTTTTAAAGAATTTGTATAAGGACAACTGCATTGAAGTGTTTACATTTTTTTCCAAACGTGTTTTTCAAGTGTCAATATGTAAGCATCCTTTGTAAGAGGAAGAATAGGGGAAATCCCCCTGGGTTTTTGACTGCTACGTTTAGAATTGCGGGAGGCGGGAAAGCGAGAATTAAAAACTGGCAACCGAGCCTTAAATAAAGGCTCACGATTGGCCCATTCCACTCCCTCCTCTCCAGCTCCGCCTACTACTCAGCGATCAACTCTCACCGGTCCGACTATAAGCTCATTTTGATGATCAATTATATAATGTGGCTGCATTCAAAAAATTATTGTGCTCGATGAAAAAATGAATGGAATAAAAATATACTATTCTACGGGAAACAACTAAAGAATTATCTACTTATGTCTTACTCTCAGGGAAACCCGTCTCAATAGAATGAATGAATTCCAAAAAAAGAGAACACTCACAAAAGCTCAATCCGAGAGAAACGAAACCACTTCAATAAAAGTGGAAATAAACTCGGGAGACCAATATGTGAATTTGAGAGTTCATTTCGAACTCCGCTCGAAATATACCTCTCGTAACTACTCCGTTCTCCAGAGAATCATCAAAGGAGACGCCACTGCTCTCCCCTCCTCTCTGTCTACTTCGAATCTCTCTGCTCCTCCCTCTCCCCCCCTCTCTCTCTCCCTCTCTCTCTCTCTCCATCTCTCCGGAATTCTTCATCCCCTTTGGTTTTAAGACTCGGAAACAATCAAGATTCAACTGTTGATTCGAGGTAGGAAAAGGGCGAGGTGAGCTGGCGGCCTTTTTCCTTTCCCCCAAAATCCCCTCGAGGCTTGGGTCCAGCCTTACCTTCGGCTTCCGGCGATCGTTTCTCCTCTCCTTTCAATCCAGAATCCCGTGTTAAGTATTCTTGCTACCTCCCACGAACTCTCTCTCTCCCTCTCTCTTGCTCTCTCTCTCACTAACTCCCTTTTCTCTGAGGCGTTCCTCCCTTTCTACCTCCTCTCGATCTTACACTCTCTTACCGCCTCTCTCTACCTCATCTGCACCACAAAGTCTTCCTTCATTCGGTTCCACTGAAACAACTGTTGCAGAAGTACGGTCACTTTCATCTCCCCCGCCGCTTGGATCGTGGGGTTCTCGAATAAAAATTTCGGAAAGGTTTTGGATTTCTTAATGAAATGCAATAGTTGATGCGTACTTAATGAGCGATGTCTAGCTGTAAGTAAAAAGAATGTTTCCGTCGAGATAAGCGATGCACCACGGAATTTTATCATATTGGCATTAGGCTTCAAGACACCGGGTTTATACAGTTTTATTAATATATTTCATTTGAGAGCAAAACTTAAGGGTACATCGAAAATTATAATAGGTTTTATAACAATAAGAACTTTATTTTATTTATAAAGTATTTCGGGAGAATAGTTTCTTTCTTAAGTTGAAAACACTTTTAATGCGTTTCTGAAAGTTTCCATTAATTATAATATAAAATACAAATAAACATTTTCTGGTTTAAATTTCTTTATACCGAACGATAATAAGGATAAAAAGCTACGACGGTTAAAAGAGGGCGTACATTTTCGAGAATCCCCCACATACATAACAACATTTAGGGAGAAAACTTAAATGCAAATATATCCCCTAAACGAAAACCTATCTGTTGAGTCCCTCAATTATGTGCTCTTTAATAACAACAAATCAAGAAACATGTTCTTTAACCCTCTTTAAATACATAAGCTGTCTTTAAAAAATGCGCGCATTGAATGATTTTCATAGGCAAAAGAATGTCTGTAATTAGATCCAAGTGTCTATTTCTCTGCTTCGAGTTCCTCTATCGCAAAAATATTTCAGTTCCTTTGGCGACTGTTGTTGTTTATCGCCATTTTCCAGCTCTTCCATCCGCCGCTCCTCCCGTATTCCGTTTCCCTCCGACATTTTCCAACTTCTTTCGACTCCGCCTCCAATCCCTCTGATTTACCGAGTTAAGTTTCGCCTCTCTTTTGACGGTTACGAAGAGTTCCTTCTTTATCTATCGCTTTCTGCATGCCTTCCTCCTCACTTGTCCTCCTCCTACACCCATCTCTCCTCATCAGTCTCTATTTTTATTTCATTTCTCTCTCTTTCATTGCTGATCTTAGTTATAATATTTTCAACATGTTTTTTTGCGTACATTCTCTAAATTTCTCTCAAGAAAATTGACGAATGTTTTTTTTAAAAAATAACGTCTTTCTATAGAGAAAGCAAAAAGTGAAATTGGAAGGATATAAAAGGAAAGAGAAGATGGTTGGCGCAAAAAGCAAGCAAAAAGGGCGAAGGTTATAGAGCTGGGAGAATTAGGAGTTAAATAGAAAATGAATATTGGAGGGAAGTATGATAGCCGGAAAATGGGGTAGAGGCTATGCCGGAATTGTTAGAAGGGCATTCAGCGGTTCTAGCTCCCAACGCTAGATTTGAGGTTTCGAAAATTAATGATGTACAAGATTACACGAAGGAAGTTAGATTTTTCTCATCCTTAGAGAGAAGAATAAATCATCAACTTCCCTCTTAGTTGAATATTAATTATGACTTATTTGATAATGCTTCGCTCGGGAAAAAGAAAGGTATATACCTACGATGAATTATCATACCACATTATTAAAGAGGTTATACAAGTTGAGCTTCGACTAAAAACTAAAATTGAATGCAAGCGATAAAATTCTCCTCTGCTGAAAATTAATCAAGTAAGAAGGCTCTGAAGCTCGTCAAAAAACCGATATTGGAGTGCAGTTCCGAGGATTTTTTTCTAGACGCACGTGAGGCGCTCTTCTTCAAGGATTTTCTCGAAAATGTTCACAAGGGTGCGAATATCGGAGTTTGGAAAATATTTCGAATAATTTATCGGATTATTTGAAATTCCGAGTTGACTATAAAATATTCAGAAAGCCAATACATGTTTAACACTGAAAACAGTAAAAAAGAACCAAACAAAATTGTCTATAAGTTTAATATGTTACGTTATGACCAATTGACGATTATATAAATGTAGTAACATTTTTAAGTATTAATATTCCTGGCTTGTTTATGTTGAGCAAATGTAATTTAGAGAAATTAAAATGAGTAAAAAATGAAATAATAATATTTGGATTATCTTATGTGTTGAAATGAATAATAAGGCGCTTAATAACTTAAATTAGCGTTATTGTTAATATCTTCCGCAGATTAGGCACGGGAAATTTTCAATATATGGTATTTAAAACACTAGACATGTAATGAAATTTATTCAGCTATAAAGATGGAGAAACTCATATAAACTGGTTTCGTTGAAATAATCGATATTGCATATGTACTTTAGAAAATGAATGCATCTAGAAAGTCATACTTAAGGTAAATTATATATTGCATTTGTCAATTTAAGATATGAACACACAATATGTATCATTAGATAGAGACTCTGTTTTCTTAAAAATTTAGCTCAATAGGGATTGAAATTTCCAAACAATACATTTTGAAACTCGGATTATCATCACCAATAGCATCCCTCTCTTCTAACGATAAAGACAAAATAGATCATTGATCTTATTTATATACACAATCACTAATTAAGTTATTTCCATTATTTAATTAATTTGAAGATTATTAGATAAAAATCGGTAGTAATAAAGTTGAGCTACTAATGAAAAAACGTATTCTAGGAAACCATTCACAAAGAGAAGAGGAAAACAACGCCTGCACAGGTTAAAGAAATGAACACCTATTTAGGTATCTTGCTGTTCTATCACAGATTATAACTCAACATCGCATGGAGGAAATGTCTGTTATAACCCTAGACCAATCAGTTGATTCCTCCTCATATTGGGAATTATGAAGAATATTATATTGGTTTATAAAGAAGTAATAATACAAAAATAAATAATTATAAATAACTGTTATTTATGTATATAATATCTTTATAAGCATTAATAAACTATGATTTGAACATATTTACCACATGATTTTTAATGTTGGGCACATGAAAAATTAAAAATATTTCAGGAATATATTTTATTTTAGTTTTAAAAACAAACAATTAATTATAATGACTTAAACAAAATATTAAACATTATAAATAAATAACAATCGTATTCAAAGTAACTTATTGTTAGTTAACATTATTTACACTATTTACACTGTAATGATCGAAGTCCTACTAGTTCTTCCAAGGCAATTTTGTTGCAGACGCGACCCCCGCGGCTTTGTTACTCTCTAGTTTCAAGATCTCCATCCCATTATGGGACCATGGCCAAACAATTTTGGCCCCCAAAATACCACCACTTTGTTCACTGTGCGACTCTGAAGCTTATTAACACTTGTCCACGCCCTTTCCTGTGTTGTACCTTTACTCCACATTTATATATTCATACTTGTTTCATTTAAACCTTACTACCTTTGATTTAAATTCACGAAACATTTCACATAAGCCAGTGAATTGTGTGTATTTTTTCTAAATCAGCAACAAAGGGGTTTCGAATGACGACGAATAATTTTAAAATTATAAAAATTCACCTGAGTTATAGAACGAGTTTCTTAAATGAAAGCGTGCCTGCTGTGCATGTTTTGATAATATGTATGCTTCTCTCTGTTCGTAGCTACGCAAATTTTTGGCACTTTACCACTGGACGAACTTCGGTGAGATCAGTATTTCGATTTAATATGAAAGTAGAAGCGAAATCGATTTAATTGACTAAAATTACCCAGTATGTACTTTCACTCTTTTATAAACGGAACTTGGACGATTTTTTCGATCACGCAAAATAAATCTTTTCCTATATAACAAGACAAATTAAGGAAAATGTTCGGGAAATACGCATTTTTATATGATTATTACTGTTTTACAAAATGGAACATTTTTCACTGCATATTTGCACCCGTTCATTTCAGAATATAATATTCTGAATCTTTTATTAAAATAATAAAAATGCATTGCATATGGGTCATATCCCTCAACAATGGCTGCCAACAAAATATTAAATCATAACATGGGCTTAAAACGGATTACACTAGTCATATCACAAACTCTACAACCATATTACTGAACGTAAATTATAAATTTTTAACTCCATTATCTTATAATAGATGTTTGTGATATCCGGAATTTTAAATTAAACTGACCTAATTCGTTCAACAAAGACTGTAACCATATATTGATAAAATATATGTTTCGAATCACGAACCATTAAGAGAAATTTGTATGACTATGCTTATTTCGCTTGGTAATCTTATTTGTAATTTTTTCTTTGTGAACTGATAATCAAGAGCAAAATATATTGACATAAACAACAAAATCAAGCGGTATCGGCATAATAATAGCAACAAAGGTCACAAAATATATTTTCTTGTTTAAAACATACTAATACCATTAATAAAACTTTAAAGTTTAATTATAATATAATTATTATTTAAAGTCAAACTATGGGTTTTATGCTGCATTTAATAAAATAAACCGCTCTTCCGAGCATTTATTCGTTCGGAAAATCGATGAAAATTAGTAATCCATTTATTTTTTATAATACGCAGATTGAGTGCAGAAAATCACATCCAATCCACGCAAGATTCCGTAGGATAAGTGGAGGAGGGGAAAGGACGGAGTAGAATTATTCAAGGATCAATTTACATGGACGCTTATTGAGTGAACAGCAGATTTTCGGCCTCCCTTAACTCATTCCACGCCCAAAATACCCTTCACTCTTTTTTCCTCCAAACTCCCCATCCCAACGGAGGAAACTCACTTCCCAAGCAGCCAAGGCCTTACTTTTTTCTTCTTCCTACGCTGTTTTTATTTCGCTGCTTTTCTTTTTCTTCTCCCCTTCTGATTAATGACCCTTCCCACCCCCTCCTCCCCCTCACCTCTCTTCAGCTTTCTCACCCTCCCTCCTCCTCCTCCTCCACGCGCTCTCGCCAAAATCTTACTTCCCACGGAACGGCTCTTCCCATACTTCCCCCCTCCACCAAAGGCGCTCCTCTCTCCTAATCACACCCACGCGCTGCACTCCTCTTTTTTTTTCATATCTCCTTCCGACTCTCTATTCCACTAAAATTCCCCTCCCGCCTCCAAGCCTACCAATCTACCAAGCAGCGTCCTCTCCTATCTCATCCGCCCTTCATAGCCACCCCACGGCGAGAATAAATTCCATCCCTTCCTCTTCCCCCCCCCCCTTTCTTGCTCATACACCATACCACCTCCGAGCCCTTTCCAACCGCGTTCCCTTTACGTCTTCAACCAACTTGCACCTTCCCGTTTATCGCCCCACCTAGCCCCGTTCTTCGTTCATTATCAACCGCGCTTCCTTGCCCTTCCCAAAACGACGACTCATCTTCCTCGCCTTCCCATCCACGCCGTATCCTCCCTCTCTCGCTACTACACTGCCTCGACGCGGCGCCGGCTCTCCTTGTAACTTCCTGCATCTTCCTTCCTCTCTCTCTCTCTCTCTCTCTCTCCTCAGTACTATACGCCACCTTTTCCACTTATTCTCCGTGCTTCTTCTCTCTGTCTTTAAATAACAGCCTCAATTTCCTCGCACTTTTACTCTTTCCCCTCTTCCTCCCTCCTCCCTCTCCCCATTCCACCCTACTCCTCCGCACTTCTGCATTCTTATCCCTCTCTTCCATCTCATTTCCCTCTTAACTTCGCCGCGCCGATATTCCCCTCTTTGCCATGCCCACTCCCGTCATCACATTTCCCCTTCTCCTATCTTCATCCCGCCACCGCCTCCCCCCCCCCCCCGCTCCCCTCCCCCCTCTCCTTCCCACCCTACTCTCCTCCTCCTATCAATTCATCATTTTGCTCCTCCTCATCTCTCCCACTCCCCCTTCTTTCCACCGCTTTTTCTGCTCCCGTTTTGGTTAATACCTATTCTCTCCCTCTCTCCTCCTCTCCTTCCTTAATGCTTCAGACCTCCTTGCTTCCTTAGGTACTTCTTCCCGGCTCCCTTCTTTAACTTACTTGCCCCGCTGTTTTTCTCCGAACCTCCTAACCCTCTCGCCTACACACCATCGCCCTTCCCGTCCCTCTTTCTCTTCCCACTCTACCGCCACCGCCATTGCCCTGCTACTCTCGGCGTCGCAAAAACACATATATTTTCAAATTCGCTATCCCGGTTTTCCCAGAGACTGCGAGGGAGGGAGGGAGTGAGAGATGGGGTGGGGAGGGGAAGGCGGAACAGTGAATACAGTTGGGGTAAGGGTTGCCGTAAAAGGGAATGAGTTAACTTGTGGGCGAAGACTTCCTTTTCCTTTCTCCCTTTCCTCTTCTCCTTCGCCCACTTCCTTCCTCCTTTCTCCTTTTCTCTTTTCTCCTTTCTCACCTTCTAAATGGGTCTGCACATTTACTGCGATTCCATCTTCCTTTCATAGTTTCGGAAGTACATTTAATTTTTTAACTTTAATATTTTTATTCGACGATAAGGGCGACTCCTAATTTCGATAAATTTTATACAGAGGAGTGCAACCGTTAAGTTACATTTACAATTTTTGGGTAGTCCTGAGCGTAGCCGATAAGAAACGGTTACTTTATTTATATATATATATATTTATTTATTTATTTATGCCTAATATAATTTATTGAAAGGAAGCCGGTGAGATTTATTCTCCCGATTGAGGTTACAAAATGAAATATAATTAGGATGAGTCGGGCGAAAGTCCTCGAAAGCGTTATGTTTGAGTTTAGCGAGATTCATGATCGCCGCCTGCTTACGCATTTATGTCGCACCCAAAAGATTTAACCATTTCCGCAATAACTTTTGCAGAGATTGTAACAGCTTGTGCTGAAAGTTTATTTAAGTATTGGATAACAAAGCTTTAAGGCTACTATTTAAAATGTGCGATAATTTTAGCGATAACATCAAATGGTGGAGTTTAAGAAATTTATTACGACTTGAATTAAGCATTCATTTAATTATCTGGATAAAGATTAAGCTATAAATCAATGTTCTTGCTTTCTAGATATAAGATTTGCTAAATAGTTATTTTTATAAAAATAATTTACTTTATAATAAAAGAATGCTGTGTCATACAATTAATTCAATTGAAAAAATGTCTCGTTTTGAATTAAGTATCATTATCTGAAAATTATAATAAGCATAAATACGTTCATAATTGATGTCCTTAACATTATTAACCATTAATATTCATTAAAAACAAAAACTTTGACTGCGATGATCCTTATTCCAATGGAAAGTCTGTTCACAATTCAAATATTATTATTTCTCAAAGAGCAGCGCCTCGCTTGAAAACACTCGAAATTTGAGTAGCTGTTTCATCTTGAAAGCGATTTGAAATGTCACCGAACATTTCATGTTATTTCTTCGAACTTGATCCGCATCACGGGCAACATTGAAATACCTTCTGGGCAACATCTTGTGGATTGTGTTGGACAGGCCTGTCTTAGAAGGTTTATTATTTTCAATATGGCGGCTCATTTTAATCTCTCGGGCTTCCGTTATTACGTTATTTATTACGACTGTTTCAATCGTATTTAAAATTCAATATTTGCAAACAGTAATTTATTAACAAATACTACTACTAAAATACGACACACTTAGACTTAATGCGAGTATTTTTCAACGCACATAAACGGATTTCATAGTAAGTAAATCAGAGCTACAAACCATTCTTAATTTTGCAGAGGTTCGGTTAATATTTCACTTTTTGGCTGTGGTTCGGTTCAATCAAAATTGTAAATTTGTCCTTTAATTTTCATCATGCGCATTGTAGTGCAATACTGTTATAATAAAATACCATACACAATGTAATTATAATACAATAATATTACATAAAATTTATAAACATTAGCCGCATCAATGCTCTGAATATGTGGAGTTTTCATTTATTCGAAAGAATGTGAAAAGCGTTTGATGTAATCATTTATCAATTTTTATAGTGAATAAGTTAATTTACATTTTTTTGATAACGCGTTTTTTTCAAGTTACATATTATTTAACTTTTCAAGCTCCTTAAAATTCCTATTCTTAAACCTATTCATTTATCTTAACCACTATTAACTTATTGATGACATCAAATAAGTATTGGAAATATATATAGTTTTATTTTTTCAATTCTGAGAATATAATAATAACATTCAATAACCCTTTCTGTCTATTATAGGAAGTTACAAGGCAAGGTGGAAAAATCCCAAAGTAAAAAAAAAACGAAAATTAAGTTAAAAATCAAGAATCCGCTCCCGCCCTCTAAAAGAACTATATTTGAATATTTAGGGAAAATCAAAGTGTTAATAAATTGGGTTTAGTTTGAAAAAGATTTCTGCGCGGTTACTTTGCTACTAGAGAAAAAATTTTGTTTAGAAAAAATTAATTATCTAATCTCAGTAACAAAACATCCAATTGAAAATTAAAAAGGGATTTAAAAATTTGATTTTCGTAATGCTAACTTCCATCCTTGCAGTAATATCCAACTACAGATTTTTAAATTGAAATCCATGTAATGATTTGTACTTAGTCGTGAATCCGGAATTTGAAAAGGAAATGCGGGACTTAATTACACCAATTACTCTAGCACTCACTGAATTCAAAGGAATACTTTCTAGAGTGTGTGTATTGTTTGAAGACACCTCAAGATAATTATCTTTACGGCTCGCGGGGTACAAACGTAAACGTAAATCAAGATCGCACCGAACCGAACCACTTTTGCACAATTCGGTTTCCAGTTCAGTTAAAAATTAGTCGCCGGTTTCGGTTCGGTTCGCAGCTTTAATTTAAATTACTAAATCATGTTGCGAATCAATTCTGGAAGACAAACATTTAAATAGCAGCAATAGAATAGCTTGGACGAAATATGCACCTTCGTATACAAAGCTAACTGGCAAAATTCAATGTCAGATTTAAGCAAGGATTCAAAGAAACAAAGTAGTAACTCGCTTTTTCATAAGAATATACCTCTGTTTAGGTAGGATTGTTCAACAATATGTATATGTTGACATGAATAAATAGAATCCATGTTGCTCGTTCACTGAAAATGTTCAGTTGAACATGCCCGCTGACCTTAAAAGGTTGGACAGGCCTGACCCAAGGTCCGATGAGTTGGAAATACATAGTAGAAGACGCGCAAAGGGAGTTGAATGCGTGATATGAACCATTTGTTTCGCGTGAATGTAGAAGTTAACGCCAGCTACAAACTAGACCTGTAAATTGCAAGTGAAAGGGCCGAAGCGCGGGTCAATAGGAAGACGCGCGCCCCCTCCCCTCCCCCCTCACACCTTCTCCATTTCCCGTGCACGAGACACGAGAGCGCGGAGGAAGAATGCTCGAGAGACGCTCATCCGACTGCTCGCAGCGACGTGAAAAGAAAGAAAGAAACCCTGTAAAACAAGCACTTCACTCGCGGAACAGGAATGAACCTCACCCACTCGACTCGCGCTCGGACACACTTCCTGGAAAAGTCGCAATTCGAGAAGTCGACCGGTCGTCCGTATAGACCGCCGCGTCCGAAGCACCATCGACACGCGAGCGCTCGCATGCAGTCCCATCTCCTCCTCCCCCGTACAGCACTCCCTCCCCCCAAAACCGTGTCCAGAGAGCACGGACTCGGCGAAAATAGTCGCATCGCAGAAGGTAAATCGCGGGTCTTGTTACCATTACTCTCCCCTGCCGATGTCTGTATCTCTCTCGGTCTCCCACTCGCTCACTCACAACAGAACCTCTCTTTCCCTCCCCTCTGCTCTCGTGTCCCGAATCCTCTTGCATCACGGAGGCCATCCAAGTGCACGATTCTGTGTCCATGTGTCCGTGTGTGTGTGTGTGTGTGTGTGCCGTCGCTGGCAATCCGAAGTTTAGAGTCATTCCCCTTGTCGCGCACTGCTCATGGCGGTCCTCCATTTTCGCATTCTCTAACCCACCTCCTCTTTCGTTTTCCTTTCCCTACCTCTCCCCCCCCCTCCCCCTCTACTTGCCCCACTCCCCCCTTCTCTCTCTCTTTCTTTCTTTCGCTGTTTTCCCCACCCTTTGGCGCAGCGCGACGTGATTGACGTGGTTCGGCAGGCGTGTCAGATATTCCGGCCAACGTCCCGGATGATTCCCACTTAAACCTGGAAATGACGCAGCCTTATAGAGGAAGAGAAAAGTTAAAAGGTGGTGGGAAATGGAAGCGGAGGTTAACTTTACGTGAAAGTTCATGTCGAAGCGTCAGAAAAGCAGAAAACGAGTTCAACTTCCCCGTAATAATAATCAAAGCGACAAAATATTCGACGGCTAGCACCAATGAAATTGCAAACAATGTATATATTCAGTAATTAAGATCATTAAAAGAAATAAAGTGTCACGCTGAATTATTCGTTACTTAAACCTGGCACCTAACACCTTATTTTTACCAACGCCCACCTCACACTGAGGTCTGCAGGACCCCAATTAAAATTGCGTTTAATTAAATTGTCTGCCATTTTTTCTTTCGTTTATTGGCGCTCCTTAGTCCCAAAACAATGGAGGGATTAACATAACACATTAAAAACCTCTCAACAAAATTTATTTAATTTGTTGTTATACTTGCTAATACTATCTGTACCCGCGCAATGTTTGCGCGTTTTTGTTTCAATTAATTTACAAAAATTAAGAAGTGTGTGAAATAAGTTGATCTCAGTTCACATTTAACTTTAATAATGCATTTCCCCGGTATATTTTAAATGTATTTGGCTCCCAACGTAACGTTCGCGGGTTCGAATCTCGCTTAGGTCATGGCTGTATTGTCGTATTGACAATTTATTATGCGAAGTCAGTCAGAAATCTGTAATTTAAAAGTCATATCAGACAAGAAATTAATGCTACACAGTAACTGATCGCGAACTTTCATGTTTTTAAATTTCCTTGGTTCTTTTTATTGAAGCATATTATGTCCTTTCTTTTTTATTTAACAATCAGCGCAACCGTTTATTTAGATTATCGATGAAGAGAAGATAACCATGTAATGTGTTAAAAAAATAACATCCCTATTCTCATCTAATTTGAAATTTATGCGCGAGCCTATTTGCGTTAATAATATAATGGTTCTACTTACTAAAAGGTAAGATTTCAGTATTTAAACAATGAAATGAAGATTCAACTACTTTGATTAAATCGTTAGAAACGCTTCCCATATACAATTAACTGAGTAATTATCCATAAATATTTACTTTGCTAGGTATAATTTTGACAATGATGGTCGCCTTGGCATCGCCCGGTAAGAGAACAAAACATCCTCATAATTTCTAAAAAAATTAGGTATTTCTGAAAGATTCGACCGTGTAACATGTAAACATCGCAAGAATAAGATAAAATACAGTTTTAGCCGTCGAATAAAGCAAAAATGAAGGAAATCTGTCCATATTTACCTATTTAGATGAATGAAAGAAGAAAATCTTGTACAGTGAAAAATCGAAAATGATGTGTAAACTTATGGGAAAATATAATCGTTTTCTGGAATCGAACCCAGGACTTTCTCAGGAATATTTGATTTTTATAGGCACCATCTCATGGGGTTTAACAATTTTGAAAGTCAGCTCCTAATTCCATTGTGAAATGTCCAAAAGTTCCGTGACAGACAGACAGACGGACACTTGGGAATTTATAGGTACTTATATATATACTGATGTTAATTTTGCAGTAAAACTGTAAGATTTTTATACTTATATGTTGATAAATTAAAATTTTTGTGAAATATGTTAAAAATCATACAAGATTAAAAGTAAAATGAAATTGACTTGCGGACTGATAAAAAGCAATAATAATAATTACCTTGAAAGACAAAATGTAAATCACATACTCTCGACATGTAACAGCTCTGTGATCTTCGCACATGGCTCGGTTTCCCACGTTCTCATTTTAGATATTGATTTTATTCGCCACTTATTGTCAGTGGAATCTATAAATCTCTCTATAGTATAAAATCGTAATGGTCATCATGATGCGTAACGCTCTAATTTTGTGAATAACTCGATTAGAAATAAACTTAGAAGCCTGAAATTTCTCAAGATTTCAGTGTTGATGAATCTTTACGTTATGACTAAAATAATTTCGAAAAAGGTCACGGATTCGACTCCAGAGGATGAATGTCGTTTCCCATAAGATTACACGTAAAAATCACCTCTTTGGTTTGAAGGCTTTCATTATTTTGCGCTTTAAAATATCTTATAATTAAGTTATAAACACGAAATTTGAGCTAATACAGGCCAAAATGAATGAGGATTTTTATTATTACCGTCGAATACTCAATATCATTCGAATTCGCTCATATTTGAATTTACACTCGAGTTTTGGTAAATTTTTTAACATTTCAATAACAAGATTCCATGGTTACCGGTATTGTTGTGCTCGATAATTTCCGTGCATATGCACTTAAATAAAAGCTTAAATATCGAAAATAAGATTAAAAGTTGATCGAAATGACCGAAGATATGAATTTAATGCAAATAAATCGAAAGCAGTATTAATTTTATTTATATATTTTATCTATATTACTACAATCCTATTTCTGGTTGTCTCTCTCCCTCTCTAACGCTCTATTCCTCAGCCATTTTCAATCTCCGGGAATTTCAGCCCTCTAAGTTTATTTTTTATCGAGTCATTCAACTAATTTTCTTAATTTGGTATTCAAAACCAAACATACATCCCTTATAAAATATACTCATTAAACTCATATACAAAATATATTCCCGTTAAACTAATCTAAATCCAATAGGTACATGGTAGGAACGAAGAAACAGCGAACAAATGGGAGGGGGGGTTTGGCAAGCGTCAGCGAGCAGGGGGCTTGCTCCCTATTTTAAAAATAAAAAAGCTGTGACTTGTTGCTCATGTACAGGATCGACTAAAATATTATTGTGTCCGAATACAACAGCACAAAATCGGATATTTTATAATTTCCAAATTTAATAAGTGAATTTACAATTTACACGAGTGAATAATGGTAACGAACAAAGCAGAAAAACTTAAAAAAGTATTTTTGGATATGATTATTACCCTACATCACAGATATTAGGGCCCGTCTTGCGCTTTTCCTGAAGCATGAGATTTGGGCTTGAATCGTGTGGATGTAATCAGGTCGTTTTATCATCTGCCAACTTAAATGGCATTTCGCGGAATTTTTCTTCGAATTATCACGCGCCAACTGAGGTGGGTTGTCGTTGCGATACATTTTCTTCCTCTGTCGTTCTGTTGCACGCTGAGTTGTCTCTCTCACGCTTCAGCCTTCATCTCTCTTCCTTAAATCACACACTACAGGGATGGCAAATATGTAGCGCGCGTGCCAGAAGAGGCACGCATGCGATTTTACTTGGCACGCGTGAACTTGTATTTTCTATATAAAATATGAAGTTTCTTAGAGAAGGAGTAAACTAGTGGAACGCGAAAAAAAAATCGCATGATTCACATAACTTTCTTGGCAAGCGACACAAAAGTCATATGCCATCCCTGCCATAATACATCACTGTCCAGGTTGAAGTACGCAATGTAATCGCATGAAATGTATGCAAAACAGTTTGCCCTTATTGGTTATTCAGAATCAATTGAATCGTATAGGTATATTCAGTAATTTTACTGGGTCATTTATAGTCAGTTTCGTCCAAATAAAGAGTAAATCTATTTATTTCCACGTGATTCGACCTTCTCCTTGCTGCCTTCTCCTTGTGCTACTCCTAACATATTATCTGAGGTGTTGATAAATGATGATGTTCGCTGGCACACTTTTCGTTCCATTTGTCCCTTCGGTCAACGTGATGAGATTCTTGGCTGGACTGCGTTAGGGTGGATAACATTCTTCCCGAAAAATATCTATTATATAGTAGCGACACATTGACTAACGTGGAGAAATCGCTCTCCTTGTATACAAAACTTTCGACCTCAAGAAATAACCTTCAGTAACTCTGTCGCTTTTCTTCCACTTGGTGAATCCTAGCTACGGTTTTAATTGAAAACCCTACGACCACGGGCATACTAATATAAAATAGCATACATAAGCAAAATATACTGAAAAATTTCGTTTAAATAGATACGGTAAGATTTTCACCGCATTTATTTTCCTGAAATATTAGTGAAAAGGCGCGCTTCAAAAAATAAAGTTTCACAATTTTTTTCAGAAGGTCATGCATATTTGAAGAAAAAATTACTTCAACTTGGACGACCTTGCGAGTGGCGCGAGGCGTATTTTCTTTCGAAATTCGTTTTTTCCATCGGGCTCGACAATTCCCTCCCCTCCATAACGGTCAATTGAAAAATAAGTAAGGCAAGAGAGCGTATGGAAGATAAGTCCACCTGCCTTTGAGTCGCCTTGAGAAATGAAGGATTGAGGTATGTGAGGGAGAAGCGGAGAAGGCAGCGAGGAGGGGGGGAGGGGGAGAAGGGGAGAGGGGGGAGGGGAAATGAAGGCGATAGTTGGAGCAATGTCTTCGTGGTAGGGAGAGAGAAGTGGGGTTAAACTGAAAAGGGATTTGGGAAGGAGGGAGGGGAGGGGTGGACCTCCTAAGATCGATGAGGGACTTGGATGCATAATTTACGTGGTCTGGTCTTCGAAGGGTTCTCCATCATTCCAACAACGACCGGGTTAGAGAAGGGGATGAGGTGTGTGTGTGTGTGTGTTTGAGGAGAGGGTTTAGGGTGCGGAATGATGGGAGTTAAGCCTCTCTCACATGTCGGCCCTCGTGACGCGGTGGACGAGAGGAGGCAACTGTGAGGTCGAGCGATGAGGTGCGGGATAAGAATTTGAAATAGTTTCTAGCCCCGTCAAAAAAGTAATTGAAAGGGATTTTTAGGCGCGTGAAGGCATTTCAATGCCAGATTTTGAAATGTACACACAAAAAAAATATTTGGTCGTTGGAGGGTCACTTGATTTTGTTTATGCTCGCATGAAGTTGTCATAAGTTTAAAAAATATAATAATATTGTTTTTAAAAACATTGACAGAGGAACTTCATGCTCAGAAAACGGGTTTTGAAAGTTCATCTCCATAAAAATCTTTCGATCATATTTTACAATATTAATAAGTTATGGTTTGAATTTCTCTCGGAAAAATTGAAATTGTCCCCTAAAAAGATTAATTTTATTAATCTACGAAGCACTGATTTTCAAAGAAATATTTCATATGAACATTCGGAGGACAATCAGGAAAATTACTTCATCAAATTTTTGGAATGCAGGGAATCCAATGAATCAATATGAAAATAAATTTTTTAAATGATTTTTCTATCTTGAATCCTTATAATCCTAAAGAAGGTCACTCTCTTGAATGGTTCTTTTCTACGATATCTCTCACGTATTTAATCTTAACTGAGCATCCAGGGCGCTTTTCTCCATCTATACTCAATTTATCCAATTATGACGTAGTTTCTCGTTTATTACCTATATGTGAGCTTTATAATCCCTTCCTTACTACTTATTCTCTCTCTTCGCCCAAATGAGAGACGTGGTACACGGAATCACTGCCACCACAGAGAAAATAAAGATTCCCTTTGAATCTCTGGAGATTACGAATAATAATTCTCTCTTACGCAAATGAAGATATATCGTGTCGCGTGGAGGGTGAGGTCGTTATAATGGAAATATAATCAGATTAATGTGATGTTATACCCATTCATTTATAACTTGAATTGAAAACAAATGAGAGAGAGAGAGAGGCGGCATCGGCAGAAGGAAATAGGAAAGGATGTGACGCGAGGATACACAAAGAGTATTCAAGGAGCATTTATGTGTTAAACACTGAAAGAAAACTTGAGAATTAACGGATGTCAAATTCCTTCCACAAAAACGACATCGTGGAAAGGGAAGAAATACGTATTCCGAGAATCTAATCGGGTTCCTTTTCTCACCGACTAAGATTCTCCCTCGCTAAATGAAAGGAATTGCGTTATGTGAGAGAGCGAGAAGGAATGACATTAATACCATAAGAGAAGACGTATTTTGGGGAACAAGACAGCTATGAAACACCATGAAATCATCCAGGGATATCAATAAGGGCTAATGAGGTGGAAATACAACATGAAAGACCCAATGGAATTATGGGGATAGGTCACGAAAACGCAGGACAGAAAAATAATGCGACTTTGAAGATCAAAATCAAATTTGTCAACGACAGTGTTTTTAGAGAATGAAACATTATTAAAATGGTTACTTTCTAAGAAACACGGATATTTCTATTTGTTATTGTTGAGTAACTCTCATGCAAAGATATCGCTTATAAGCGCCAAGGATCAAATTATCAAATCCTAATATTTTATCATACTATTATTTTTTTAAAGATTCACAATATTCTAGTTCATTACATTGAAATTTTTTATGTAAATTATAAAATGAAGTTAAATAAAAATTCTCTTTTAAACTGAAAAGCAATTACCAAGAGTCTACCGTTGGTTGGAATTATTAGTTACTCCCTAAATTTAATGAATATTTTCTCAGGAGAAAGTTATTCGAGGCGGGAAATCACAGCGTTGATAGCATGGATATTAAATATAATATTATTAGTTCGAAAAATTCCTTAAATTTAAATCTCTCTCGCTTAAACTAATCAAAAAATCTTAAACAAAAAAACAGAGCCCTTTTTTTTTTTAAACGTCTTCAAAAGTGCCCTCCCAATAATTTCTCCCCTCTGAGCGACGACTACCCGTGGCCAATTCGAGGAAAGACGCAGTGAGAGGGAATGAAAAATTGAACCATTTAAAAAGTCACGATAAAACCTTTGAGGACACCATTAAGGCACTCTTTAAAAGTTAATCGCATAATTTTAATTGGAACATGAATGAGAAAAGGCCATTAGCAATAATCCAAGAGACAATCGCATTAAGTATGTTGAAAAGTGTCGTTAAATGGCGCGGAATGGAAAGAAAAGGGAGAAAAATGGAACCAAGTAAAAAAAACATGCAACGAAACATGATCTCGGAGCGGACGAAGGAAGAAGGATATTTAAAAAAATCAAATAACGAGGCAATATAAAAAAATGCGAGGAGAAGGTAAAAAGGAAGGATTAAAGGAAAGATACGGAGGGAGCGTTTTTCTGATTCCCTTCCACGTTTGCCCGCCTACTCCCGTCTTATTTCTTAATTTGCATTTATTAAATAACAGGCGGAACACTTGATTCCGTCTTCTCCCGGAATAATGCAAAAAATAACAAAGGCGTAACCCTACCTTATCCCCCCTCCTCCTCCTCCTACTTCCCTCCCTCCATCTCAAACCCTCCTTCTCCCCATCCTTCGCGGATTTAAAATTCCGCAGTCTCTGTTTCAGCCAGGGCTGCTTATTCACGACTGAAGAGAAGGCGGAGGTGGAGTAGGGTTTTGCAGGAGGCGAGGAATCTACAAGTAGCCCTCCTCTCCTCGTTTTTTTTTTTCGGGAAATAAAAAAAGGAGAAAACCGGGACACATCTCCCTGCTTTCTCGGCAAAAATCCTTCGGACCCCGCCCACTCTGCGTCCCTTTTTATCCCTCCTCCGTCCTCTCCCCCCTCGCAGTCTCCCACCCTTCCGCTCCTTCTCTTGCAGGCCAGGCATCCAAGTCTTATCCTTTTCTCTAGCTACCCCTTTCCTCTTCTTGCTCCATTTCTCTTCCCCATTTCCTCCTTTCCCTATCTCGCTTTATCTCCATTTCTCTCCCTTTCTCTTTCAGTAAGAGAAGCTCCTTTTCCTCATGAAACATGCACGCCGGTCCAAGCAGTGTGTTAGGCTGTGGAAGGAATTGCCTGGGCAGAGAGGAAGAGAGAGAGAGAGAGGAACCGAGAGAAAGAGAGATAGAGGAGAGCCTCACTCTTCATATGGAGGATGCGCTCTCAGAACACACAAACAATCACAGAGAACGGGAGCGCCCCTACCATTTCTATTTGTACTTTTTTGAAGTAACAATTCGTGCATCAATAAAGAACACGGTACAGTTTTGTCTGGGGAGGGAATATAAGCAGATACACACAAAGGCACACATATACTTGCGGAAGAGGAAAGGTAAATAAGGATATTTAAGGAAAGTATTTGTTGAAGGAAACCCAGTGAGCACTTACCGGAAGGAGAGCCGATGGGGTGTCCGAGAGACACATTTGCAGACGTTGTTGGAGCTTTCGGGATGATCAATTCGTCAGCACAAGAGAGACAAAACAAATGTGTCTTTCCGACACCCCAGCGGCTCTCCTTTGGGTAAGTGCTCACTGGGTTTCTTTCAACACCTAGTTGCCCTATACACACGCGCGCGCGCACGTTTATCTCTGTAGCTGAGGAAGGGCCTCTGCCCGAAAGCTTCTCAAATTTGTGTTGTCCTCGTGTATCTTCAGCACGCCAACGGCACTCCAATTTAGATTTCACTGGGCTCCCTCCAACACCTTGTTGCCACCTTTATTATTACCTTTCCTTTTATTTTAAGCATTATATATATATATATATTACACCAAGGTGTATGAGGATCCTATAGCAAATGATGAAGGAAATACGCCCACCCAAGAGGTCCCAGATATCCTTCCGGAAGAGGTGAGACACGCAATAAGAAGTATGAAGAATGGAAAAGCATCTGTAGTGGATTGCATCACAGCGGAAGTATTCAAAGCAACGGGTAATCATATGGAAACGATTCTCGCTAAGATTTTTACTTCATGTCTGAGGAAGAAAATATATCAGAAACATGGAACCACGCATGTATTATCCTTCTGCACAAGAAAGGTTCCAAAGAAGACTTGAATAACTACAGACCGATCAGCCTACTCCCAACAGTCTACAAAATATTCACCAAAATAATCGCTATGCACCTTAAAAACCATCTTGATTCTTCCCAACCCAACGATCAAGCTGGATTTCGCAGTGGGTATAACACGATGGACCACATCCAAGACGTGAGAGAGGTAATCAGTCGGACTAACGTGCACGAATTACCTAGATGTATGTGCTTCATCGACTACGAGAAAGCATTCGACTCTGTCCGAACTTCGTCTGTGTTACTTAGGAGTAGAAGAAACGAACATAACCTTGATCAAGAATATCTACGAAAATGCGACATCTGTTCAGCTGCATGAAGAAACGAGTGCCTTCAACACCGAAAAGGGATTGAGAAAAGGAGATACTATGTCCCCTATTATTTACAGCAGCTCTAGAGGAAGTATTCAAAACGCTAGACTGGGAGGAAAAAGGCATACATGTAAATGGAGAACATCTGAGTCACCTGCGCTTTGCATATGACGTCGTACTGTTCGCAGAAAGTCCAGAAGTAATCCGTAGAAGAACTGGAGGGCTTCGGCAAGCAATCTGAGAAGCTGGACTTAGATGAATCTTAATAAAACAACGGTTATGTACAACTCCTTCACAAATTCTGAGAAGATACATATCAACGGAGCAGATCTCGGAGAAGTAACCAGGTAAGTTTACTTGGGTCAACTCATCACTACTGATGGTTCGCTTCTTGGAGAAATCAACCGGAGAGTGAAGATGGCATGGAGTGCTTTTGGCAAGAATGCGAACGTCTTTAAATCAAATATTCCAGTCTTCCTAAAAAGGAGACTGTATGACCAATGTGTTCTGCCTGTTCTGACATATGGTTGTGAAACATGGACCATGAATGCCAGAATGATACAGCGCCTGCAAACAACACAGAGGGGCATGGACAGATGCATGTTAGGGATCATCCGAAGAGACCGCAAGAGGAACATCTGGGTAAGAAAGAAGACGGGAGTCTGTGACGTGATTAGAAGAGTGAAGACACTAAAACGGCAGTGAGCGGGCCATATTGCTAGAAGAAATGACCTGCGTTGGACGTCCAGTGTCATCGAATGGACCCCAATAAACATCAAGATACCGAATAGAAGACCGAAAGACAGGTGGACAGAGAGCTTTTAAGTTCTTGGGGTAAACTTGGAGGAGGGAGGCAGTTGACAGGGAAATCTGGAAAAGTCTGGGGGAGGCCTTCATCCGCCAGTGGATTGAAAAAGGTTGATCATGATGATATATACACACACACACACACACACTAGTATAAGTGCCCGTCAAAGATGACAGGGATGATCGATTATTCTGAAATAAATTTGAGGCAGTCTTCTTTGACCTGATATCATATCTCCTGCTGTGAGGGTTGCCTTCGATCCGAACGAAGGTTCGAAACCCTCGCCGCGAGTATCTATTGTACTTCAAAAGCTGACCTTAATCCCCTCTTGCCAGGTATATTTCTGTTATTCAGAGCGTGACGGAGGAAGTGAGAAAAGGACAAATGCACAGAATAAGGCTTTTATATATTACCGATATTTTAAAACGTTTTTTTATTATATCATAATGCTATCCTGAAAATTTCATCAAATTCGGTTCAGCCGTTTGCGAGATATTAAAGCTTCAAAAAGCATTACACAAAACGTTTGCTAAGGTTTTTATTAATATGATATATATATATATAGGATTGCAACTAGTAGTTGAGAGGGATAGGATGGAGCCAGTGGACACTTACTTGGTGTTGTGGACGTCCATGGCGATAGAGGAAGGCTTTTGCTTGGAGCTTTCGGGCATCCGCCCTTCTTAGGCACAAGAGTATTACTAAAACTAAACCTAAGTGTCTCACTGAGGGTAGAGGGGATGGGAAGAGGATGGGGTTCGTGGGAAGGAGGCTAGGGTATTTGAGGTGGGGGTGTCAGCGAAGGTTTAAACCGGGAAAGGAAAGAGAGCGGAGGATTTCTATATGAGCGAGCTCCCATTGGCGGAGTTGTGTATACATGTGTGTGTGTGTATATATATATATATATATATATATATATATATATATACATATACATACACACACACACACACACATATATATATATACATACAAGTATATATATAGGAAGACGGAGATAGGGAAGAATGAAGTGCAAAAAACAAGATTAATACTCCGGATACATTTCGGTAGCAAAGAAAATAAACATTCCTAGCTTATGAAAGGCTTTTCTCAGTTCTCGCTCCGGCATAAAAACTCGATCGTTTATTTAAATAGGGCGAGAATTATTATTCTGATGCAAAAGAATCCGGACGTGAAAGCCCTTACACTAAGAGCGCCCTTTGTCGGCAAAAGAGGTCTTATACAAGAGAGGGAAAGAGAAGCGAACTGGACGCGTCTTACATCTCTACCATGCCAACCGTCTCTATGGAGCAGTTTTTCTTATCTCCGTCGACGGAGTGCAAATAATAATACAACTCCTTTTCCCCTCTTTTTCTCGCATCTCGTTCCATATCGTCTGTGCTTCTATATGAGGCGACCGTTCGAGGTGGAGTCCGTCTCTCTCTCTCGCTCCTATTTCGTGCCCCTCTTCTGTATACACTCACCCTCTGCATACCTCCCTTGCTGAGAAGACTGCCCTCTTAAAAGGGCCCCGAGGAATCCGCATTTTTATCTCCGTTTTGGTTCGCAATCCTTCTCTTCCAAACTTCTGTTTCCCTCCCTCTTCTCTCCACCTCTAACCTCCCTCTTGCAATTTTCCCCGGCATCTGGGCAAAACCGTCCCTTTCAAATCTCTTCTACGACATGCCGCTCCTCTCCAACTTCCAAACACACGCCATCCTCTCTTCGCCTCTCTCTCTCTCTCTATCGCTCTCTAACTCCCTTTCTCTTCATTCTCTCCCTCTATCCCATTCTCGTTTCAATCTATCTCTGAATTCTCAAAGACGCATTTGTCTTCATCAGACCGTTAACTTCAAGAGTGATCAATGAGTTTGATGTAGGCTATTACGCTCCAAGAGTACTTAGATAGCTATCCTTCCAAATCTATCGTTTATCCATCGAAGGGTTTTGTTAACCTTCGTATTTCAATTTCTGATGCGGAACGATTTTTTTTCGATCTTTAACCTGTCTATCGAACTTTTATAGTATGTACCATAGTGAGCAGGATAACTTTCTCAGTGGAATAAGTTGAATGCCCTGTACTGTTGCTTATTTTCCGGTGCATAAAAAGTAGAAGAGTGTTGAACAATGAAAATAATCATCTAAATTTCATTATAGGCAAATTTGAATGGAACTAAATTATAAATTGAAACAGTAAAATAAATAAAGCCATTTAGAAACACTTTACTAATTTTACGATATATCTCAGATTTAGATAAAAAGTCATTTTCCCAATATGTACCATAATCGCCGACGGGAACGCAGCGAGACAAGATTTCAACCAAATCGTCTGTGCTTCTTTCTGAGTCCAATTTATTGAACGGAAGAGATTCTATATAATCAGCAGCAATTAGATTGGATTGTCTTATATTTCGTTTTTTGTCACCGCATAACTTTAACAAAACCAAATATTTTGTACGTGGTAGATTTAAATAAAACACTCTTAAATATTTACCGTACTGTATAGATTGGAGCTAAATTAATATTTTATGCACCGACAAAATTAGAAGAAGTAACGTACTTCTCTCTTGCTTGTACTGCATAGATATCTATAACGTCATTCTATAATCATAAAAAAATACATAACTGCCGTAGTGCTCTAGTAATTTGACCATTACGAAATAAAATTTTCTCACTGAATGGAGCATACTCCTTGTATTGAACCAAGAAACTGTATTTACGACTAATAACCCAGAAGACGCATCGAGATATCGGTAGAAACTCGATTATTCCGAACAAATGAGTCCCAAAATGAAAGGTAGCGCTCGAGTTTATCATGAACGTCGGCGGAATGTTTCGCGGCGAACTCGAAAGAGCATGCGCGGCAAATATTCCGATTCCGAAATAAGCGAGAAAGTGCGGCAGCGCAGACAACGTCGATAACAACCAAACAGAAGAGCAGAGCAAAGCGGGTTCCTCAGAAACTCAAACGGAAGATATATACATGCGATTCCAGCTGTTCGCAAACGCTGGAAAAACTATCAAAACGGTATAAATTCGCGATATGAAAGATATGACCGCGTTCCTCCGTATTTATAGTAAAACACTCATTTTAAATAGAAAGAGGTATTTTTAGATTTTAATTCGTTTTATTTATTTTTTGTGAACACTGTGGACTTTGTCATTGAGCATATAAAAATAACAATGGCGAGAACATAAAATCATTACCACCTCAATATTTGTATTTAGGTGGGAATGATTGCATTTTGAGGATTCGAAGGTCACACTTAACCATAAATTTAGCACAGTTGTCGTAAAACGAAAATAAATTGTTTCTAGAGGAATACATAAATGTACTAAATATAAGCACGAATTCTTTAAAAATTTTGCGGGAAGCTACAGGGAATGTGTACCGCAAAAAATGAATAAGCGTTCGTGAATGCGCCCCATAGACGAGGAAAGCGTTATTTCCAGAGATAAAAATCCAGAAAAAATCTTAAGCGGCGTTACCGAATCCATTCACTGCAAAGGATATGAATCTGGGTCACACGCATTCACGGTTAAGGGCCAAAAGAAGACGGTATTCTTTATAAAAATCTCTCCCTAGGTCAGTCCTCGCGTATGCTTAAGCGAAGACAAGTTATTTCTTTGATAGGATGTGATAAATCATTATTAATGTAACCTTACGTAAACTCTTGATGTAGCACGTGGATTGCGCTTCTCTCTCCGTCTAAAAGTTTGTTGCTCTAACAAGAGTAGTTAGATGACTTACTCATTTGATTTTTTCAGCTTTCAACACGGTTTAAGACACAGGCAATTCGCCTCAAACGACTGCCTGTGAGAACATACAGCCATTGAATGGAATAAATTTGAACTAAGAAAACGGCTCGCTCTGTTGAGCTCCACTAGCGTTATTGCTATAACTACAAATGCGTTAAGTAATTAAATTAACCACGCGCTTTTACTCGATCAATCCACAGGGTTTAGGATATGTTCCTGTGGAATTTCGATGCATTTCCGTAGCGCTTGAATTATTCCTCATCCTTTTTCTACTGCTAGTGGGAATTCAGTGAAACTTTTGTACACCTAGATCAAAAGGCAAAAGTCGATGCTTCATGAAATATAAACAGATAAATTTCAAAGTATGGAATTTTAAAAAAAAATTTCGTATGCACACAGCTTAGAATCTGAAAAAAATATTTAAAAGCGATGCACAAGGAGAGCATCCTTCCCGTCCTTAAAGGATCCTCGCCATAACACTACGTCAGAGGCAATTTGGATGGGAAATTCGGGATAAAAGACCGCGCGAAATCTAGAAAGGATGAAGTTTAGAGAGGAGAGGAACAAGAGAAAGAAGAGAATCTGAAGGGATCGGCCTTGAAAATGGCGTAGGAAAAGGGAGGATAGCGAGTGGGACGCATTTGAATACGGATATTCGGATGCCTTTTTAAAACCCACTCGATCCTAAAGACCTTTCCAGCTCAGTCCTTATCTCCATTCTCCTCCTCTCTCTCTCCTTCCCCTTTGGGGTCTTCTCCGTAAAAAATAAAACACTTCGGCACAGACAATCAGCCACACACACACACACACATTTCCCAATTCTCAATACCTTTTATCTCCTCTCTTAACAGGGACAGGCGGCTTCCCTCTGTTCTCTATCGTCTCGCATTCGATTCGAAAATTCGAACATCTAAAGGAAGAGAGGGAGGCCGGATGGAGTGCCAGTTGCTTGGGTGGGATGCTTAGGGAAAATAAAGGCAAGTTACGTGTCAAGTCTTTTGAGCGACGTTCGGGCTGTGCAGAACTATCCTTCTATAGTGTGTTCGTTTTCTATTAACTGCATAGAAGTTAACGAGGGCATTTCTATAAATAACGCAATGATTTCAGTCGTGAATGGAAATATATTTCTGTTGAAGTGATAGTCGATTAACTGCGTGGATTATTAACGTTATCATGTTATCAACATGGCCCCTAAACTTGTTCGAGCACTTCTCCAAGTGCGGCATTAGTTTGTGGATCACTGCTTCGATGAAACAATTCTCCGATGGTCATAAAGTAACGGACTCCTTCAATACGTCATAATTTGATAAATCAATTTCGATATGTTAAATTTGATCCGTAGGTCGTAATCAGTTCGCGATTTATTTCAACTGGACTTCGTCTTATTGTACGCAAACATCTAATAATACTTCCAATGCCGACTCGAAACCATATTTATTCACGTCCAATCATTTGGGAATTGACATTCGGAAAACATGATAGTTTCCGTGACATAGAGAATAGAATGAAGCTTATCCAAATATATCTCAGGCAGTTGTATTTTCAGATTTAAGCAGGTTTCTACCATATTTGTTGAAACGTCTTCATATCTATAATCAAAATGACAGATAATAGAATGAAGCTTTTCCAAATATATCTCAGGCTGTTGTATTTGCAGTTTTAAGCAGGTTGCTACCATATTTGTTGAAACGTCTTCATATCTACAATCAAAACTATAAATTTTAACATTTAATTAGAGATAAAAATATGTATTTTTATTTGATTCTTTCCTGTTTGGTTCAGTAATCGAATTTTTAATTTATTTCCACTAATTCAAAAGGATTCAAAATTTGAAGCTTACATGCTTATCATTTACACGAAAAAGGGCCATATCTTTAATAATTTAGTTTTTCAAAAATTGATGAATATGGATAAATATGTTTCAAAATTGGAACAAAACTATAAAAATATATGGATTTTCTGAGAGAAATAGCATTATGAAAAAATAGGATATCACATTTTTTTAAAAATCTGATGTGGCCAACACATGACTTTCTCCATATTTGGAGTATTGATATTTAAATTATTATGAATAGCATTATAAGGCAAAATTATTATTTCATATCGTAAAAGAATACAGTCGTCCTTATTGCCGTAAATTATACTTTGAATATGTTTACAGATTTACCGCTAAATGGTGGTGGCGCTGTATACTGGAAATTACGAAAAAGTTCAATATCTCCGAAATGGATGGCTCTACGAAAATTTGTTTCAAATAAAACTTGGAAGAAATATTATTCTCTACAACTTTGTTCCTTATAAAGATTGTAAATAATAGCGTTTTAACGAACCTATTCGATGGAAACTAAAAACCGATTATTTATAAATAATTCCTAAACAATAACTGCTACGGAAATTTATTTCAAATGAAAGTTGTAGGAAATTACATTCTCTATAACCTTTGTATGGAATTGTATATGGAATAATGATGTTTTAACGGAGATAGTTCGCCAAAACCGAATCGGGTTTCGAATAAACCTCGACTTACGGTTAACTGGAATTGTCCAAAAACTAATCAGTTCTTTGTGCTCATGCTAAAGTGTTATATATGAAATTTGGTATTAATATGACAATTACTTTTTGAGTTAGAGCGCCCATAATCACATCCATCCACACACATACATCATTCCGAAAATAGTGTAAACGTGTTCTAGGGATATCAAAAACGTGTATTTCCGTTGAAATCTCGAAGTCGATTGTTTTCGTGATCACAATACTTTCCCTATATGTACTACGTATGGATAAAGTAAAAACTGCTCAATTTTGAATTTTATACCACAATGCGATATATACTACGAAAAATAATCCATTATCTCAGAAAATATAGAGTTACGGCATTAAAGTTAAAGCTATCAAATTCTATCTAGAATATGTAATTCAAAATGCCTCTTCTCTTAAAAGCTCTCAAGCCTTGATGGAAAAAATCGCCTTCAATCTCGTAACATCTCCACTTATAACCTTTGAGTAGCAACAAATATCTTGGTGAGATATTTGATAAGGAATCGACCTTATATTTTCGCATTAAAGAGTTTCCAACGCTTACATTCCCATCTAAGCTTCCGTTTCACTGATTTCTCCTCATTAATCTCAAATTTATTCTTGCTCCATATAGTTCTTCCTGTATGAGTAAACATTAAATTTTCAGGCTCATTCGCATCAAAGAAAAACAAACGAAGCAAATTACTTCTATAAATAATAAAATGAAAATGAGTTATTACAGAATTTTTCTCTTTTCAATTCGCGTTTCCTCCTTATTTTACCAAATGTTCGTGTTATCTTCCGTTGTTCCATCAAAAATCACCAAATAAGAGATTCATAAACGACCTCTTTATTTCAAGGATACATTTTCCGAATGCGCAACCAATTCTTCAATAAACTTGGTGGTTATTGCTTATAAATTGTTATATATCTATTTTTATCAATAGTTTTCCTCCCCTTAAACCGAATTTTCTATCTTTTAATGTAGAGGTGTTTTTATTTGCGCTAATGTTATCATAAGTTTTCATTACCCTTTTACAAATTTCCTTGTTAATGTTTATTATTTGCACGAACAATGCCAGAGGCCGAGAGAGCTGCTGTGGGACGGTTTAACTAAGTAAACACGTTTCACGGGAGAATTGAAAAAAAATCTAAGCAACGCCAATTCAAAACACCCACGTCAACATAATCGTCGAAAAGTACGTGTTTTAATTAATTCCCTCGAATCCGAGTTTATTTGGAGTGCAGTGTGTGTGTGTGCGTCCAAAGCGTCACCCTTTTCAGAACCACCATTTTTCGACAGCGTGCTAACGAGATTTTCCGGAGACAAGAGTTCAGAACGATTGACAGGATGCAAGGGAAAACACGGCAGAGGCGGAGGGGTGGAGAAAAATGCGGATACGTGGAGGCAGTGCAAGGGGAAGGAGGGGGGAGGAGAGGGGGGGGGAGAATGAAAGGGGGAAGAGGAGGCGGATATAGCGGTTCAGAAAAACGCTGCTCCTTATGACCTTCCGGGAACGAAGGATTCATTAAAGTTTTGCGCACGGGTGCCAAGTTAGCGGTGGGGGCAAAAAGAGCGAAGGCAGTAATAAAATTCTGAAAAGATAAATTGGTTAGGTCTCTCCATGTTTTTTTTAGAGAATGCTGATTAGGCACTTAACCAATAAAGTCTTCACATAAAACGTGGTCGTCCATTACATCTCCGCAAGACAGTTTTGCTGATTTAAAAAAAAATATTAATAAGATACGAAAATAACTAGAGTCAAGTTACTACTTTAATTGGGTTTAACTCGCGGCATTTAAAATTTAAGTTTCCAAATATAGTAATCTGTATGTTGACCACTTTTCGTATTCATTTAGTAATATCTTCTTTAATAATAATGATAACAAGAAATTAATTGAGATTTTACCAAGTATATAATTCTTATGTATTTATTTTTTAATCAAAAAGTGCTATTGAATAAAAAAGTGCTATTGGATAGTTCTAGCCCAATATAATCAAAACTTTAGGTGAAAAGTGCTTATCAAAACAATCGAGTAAATTAAAATTTAAAAAATCCTTTCTGTAAAGATGTCCAGTGGCTGTAGAATGACAAACACCCACCTGTTTCGATTTTATATATTTTTATGACGTGTTCAACTGTATGAATTTGGCCGAAAAACAATTCCAAAGGGTGACACACAGTTAAAATTACAATTCGCCCGTTTCGGCACGTCTCCTATGTTATCCCGCCCTACGTTTCCTGGTATGGAGAAAAAATTAATAACACGGGGACAGACGCTCCCTCTAACTGCTGAATTGACAATATCGGCACGGTTTGACATATTGATAGAGATAAAAGACACGGTGGGTCGGGCCGGAATCGTCAATCTATCCGTGCGGAACTTCGATTCCCTATAACCCTAATTCGAAGATGGGCCACGGAGCGCTGGTGTCGCTGCGGTTACAAAATGTCCGCCCGAGAGATATGGATGGCCTTACGGTCTACGCCCCTTCCTCCCTTACCTAACCAAAACCACACGCAAACACATGTGCAGATGCAACACAACCTGCGGCCTTAAAATGGAAACTATAGAGAGGGATGGAGAAAAAAATGGATTCAGAAAATAACGGCCCCGCTGATCTATTTTCCACAGAAGCGTCATCGGCAGAAGACCTCATAAAAATCAAGATCGCAGATTATATATTTTCATTTGTTTTCGTTCCTTCTCTATCTTACTAGACACGCAAATTTTATTAGCTTATAAAAAAAGAACGTTAAAAATAGGGGCGTGTGTTCTTTGGGTTATCCTCGAATAGAGGAGTGATTCTTCTTCCTATCTGACAGTGTAAAAGCGGACCTCGAAAAAAAGCTTGGAGAGAAAAAAAATAAAAAATAAAACTGTCTCCGGTGGTTACGGCGTGGTTTGTCTTTAAGTTTTCGGGAACATTCTATGGGCTGGAGTTATGCCAGGAAAAAGATTCATGAAAGAAGTTCCTGTGGGGGGATAAGCCAATCGCGTATATATATATATATATATATATATATGACATATATATAAAAGTTCTCTTGAGACCATGCTCATTTCAAACCATAAAATTGGGTTAAGTTCTTTATTTCGGTTTTGAGTGGCTAAACTCTGACGTCAAGAGTTAAAAAACTTTTAGAGCTCCTTGACTGAGAATATTTTTATCATGCTTATGTAATACCTCAGAGTTAAGTCTTAATGCGCCCATTAAAGGATCTTACAGAACAGTTTTTACCCTTTAAAGGAAACGGTCATACATCAGACATTCATGATAAATGGTCGGATATTTTATAGCTTTGAAGTATTAAATATCTCACTTTTGCCATGGGAGATAATTTCCAAATATCCCTCTTTGAATAAATTTACAACAACACTGAAAAAAGCCAGTTTATGATAATCTACCAATGATACTTTTTTTAAATCGTCAATCTAACAACAAAATTCGCTGTGGTATGAAACGCATATCACACAAGAATAAAAATTTCTCTTTCAATTAAATATAATATTCGTAATATTACGCATCCCATATAAGTATCTGATTGCCTAAGGTAGTGTTGAGACATGATTAGGATTGTCCAAAACGTATGCAGAAATTATATATATATATATAGTATGCATGCAAATGCTAAAGCACTATTTCAAAAGGACAATCGAAACTTAAGAGGAGAAAAACGGAAGAGTCATATCGATTTCTAACAAGATAAGCAACTTCTCTCGCAGTCACGTGGTGTCGATCCTCTCGGCAAATCTTCATTATATTATTTTACGACTTTTTTTCTTGCGCGCGCAGAAAGAAGCGATGTGTTAAATTAGCTCCGCTTCCATTCGCGAAGGTATTCCTCCGTTGCTATGGGCATTAACGAGAACAACAACACATTAAACGAGGGAGCGGTGCTTGTGCCATGTGGAGAGAGAAAGAGGGTGCGTGTCCTCGAAGGCAATGGAATTCGGGAACACAGTCCCCGTTGGCATTCAAACGAGAAATTCGTGGCTTCATTCGCGATTTCAAGAGATTTCTCTCTCGCGAATGGATCACGCTGCGCAGCCTTTTTCCCGTCTCGCTTTCTTTACTTTCATGGAAAATGAGTCAGTGAAAAGGGCTCCGAACGGTATCCAAAATGGAGTCTCCCCCTCCCCCCCCCCTTCCCCCATCACTAGCTTCCATCTGGAGAATTCCCACCACTAAGAGAGAAGAGCACGTAATATATTCGCTTTCTCTCTCTCTCTCTGGTCATTCCTTAATGAATCCTATTTATTAGTTTAGGCAATGTACGCATTAAGGTAGATAATTTTTAAAAAGTCCAAAATATTCCAGAAAAGAATATTAAAACCGTCTTTCCCTCACTGCAAATAACTAATCAATAATCCTACGAGTATGGATCTGTAAATAAATTTACGGCTGTCGTTACACAGGAAACAAATTTTAATCCAGTGAAAATGTGTACCACTAAATATTTACTTCTCAAGGCAAGCGGTGGCTGAATTTCAAAACTATGTGCTACCAATTTTAAATTACGACTTCTTTATAACATGAGTGCTTAACTCGTTTATTGATCCACGTTCTATCATCACAGGTAATCTATCTTTAGATATGTCTGTGATTATAAATGGCTTAGCCGTAACCATGCTTTCCCCAATCTTCTTCGTGTCTTGTTAGCCCTATTTCCCTTTCACGTCGTATACCAGCTGGAATATGTTCCTCCCTTTTCCTCTTTTTTCTTTCAATTTCCTTTCTAACACGTCTTTATTACTTTTCTCTCTCCTCAGGTAATGTCCAATCCAGTTCCCCATCGTCTATTTAATAGTACATCAATTCGCTTTTCCCCTATCCTTCGTAGTATATCCTCATGTTTCATCCTCAGCATTCTTCTCCATGCCCAGATTTTCAAGCTTTTTAAGTATTTTATTATTATTTTGAGTATCCATATTTCTATTCCATAGAAAGTGACACTCTATACCTTTTATTAATTTCTGAAGTATATCTTCCTTTACATTTCACGATAGTAGATGTTTATTTCTTCTGAAAGCAAGGTTTTTTATGGTTATTCTAACTCTTATTTCATCGACCCATTTTGCATTTCTTTTTATGACGCATCCAAGGAATTTTTAGTCTGAAAATTGTTATAATACCTTTCCGCCAATACTAAAGTTTTCTTCTTTTCCTGATATTCGTATGACCTTTGAATTTTCTTTATTTATTTACAATTCGCATTATTTTATCTGTCATTACTATTTAGTTATAATTCATTTATCAGTTTCTTTTCCTTCCTCCAATGTTGTAATTTCTCACGCATTCTAGCGCTTCTTGCGTTCACTTTTCTCCTTTTATATTGAACACTATCGAAGATTGGCAATAACCGTGTCCTCCTTCGGTATTTGCTCCACTGGTGTACATTTTCTCCAACCTGACATTAAATTACCTAATTATCAGTTCCTTTCTTTCCAATCTACGACTGCATCTTTTAACATCCTCTTCAATATTATCCAATTCACTCTATCAAAGGCCTCTGTCAACCATTAAAACTTAAGCAGTTATAAATTGAAAGATTTTCATAATTCCAATAGCATCTCCGGTTCCTCGTCCATTTCTGAAACCGAATTATTCTTCCCCTAACATTTCTTTGACCTTTCTCTCAAGAATTTTAACAAGAATTATGTGATGACCTTCTGAAGTAGACTAGTCGTTATGTAGTCTTTACAGAGTACTGCCTACAGATTTAGAATGATCACTGTTATCTCTAGGAAATACTGAGGCAACTCAACTGTATCGTAAATCTTGTTCATTAATTTGTCCAACTTTTAGTCCTTTAGATTTAGATCGTATAAGTAACTCTGCCGGAATTCCATTTCCGACTGAGGATTTTTCTACCTTGTTATTACTGCATTTTTATTTTCATTTGGACCCAAGTTGCTTTCTTCAAGGTCGCCACATTCTTCCAATTATATTTTTGCTGATCTTCTCCGCTTGTTGTATACATAGTTCTTTAATGTATTCTTCTCATTCCTGTGCTACATCCCTTTGTTTTATGCCTATTTTCCCTTCATAATTCCTTCTCCACGGATACCATTAAGATTCTTATCTTCTAATCCTAGCGATCTAGCGTCCGTCATCTTATCTAGCCTAGCCCCTATATGGTTGTAAAAAATCGGTACAACATACACTGTACAAACTTTCTCATATAATAATGCGTCGTTTAGTTATCTTTAGAAAATGAAAATCGTATGAGCCGGTTTTCAGAAAATCCAATTTTTGTTAAAGATGCCAAGAATAAACTAGCCTTATATTCACTCATTGAGAAAAATAAAATACCAAGTATTGCAGAAGTATACTCAAGTAACTGTACGAAATTTGATCAAAATCGTTAGAGCCGTTTCTGAGAAAATCAAATTATTCTTAAAGTTGCCTAGAATAAACTAGTCTTATATTCATTTTTTGAGAAATATGAATTATACAGTATTATTGAAGACATAAACTCAAGTAACTGTACGAAATTTGATCAAAATCGTTATAGCCGTTTTTGAGAAAATCAAACATATTAAAAATGCATAGAATAAACTTCCCTTAATTATTGAGAAATGTCAACCATTTATTCATAGACTGCTCAGTATGATAAAATGCCTAAGTACGAGATTTAATTCATTTTCGCTCTACGGTTTAGGCTCTAACTCTCGTAACAGAGAGACAGACAGACGGCACTGCGAAAACCACTTTCAGATTCATCGTCACCTAAAACGTATATTTCCGTCAAAATCTCGAGATCGAATTTTTTCGCGATAACAATACTTTCTCAATATACTTCGTATATGAGAAAGTAAAAAACAAAAAGAAGAATTTGGGACCTATGAATGGAGATATTCATCACCATCATCAATGACACTGCAGTCTGAAGGTGGGCCTTAATCTCCTCTTATGAATTTACTAGCCATATTTTGTTTTAAAAGGATACATTTCTAGCGTATTAAATTCCAGGTGGATAACAGCACACACGCACACATAATGGAGGAGGAAAACCTTGGGCCGGCATTATCTTTTTCAAAAATCATCAATTGAGCACTTAACGTATCTTGTATAAAGATATTACTTACTAGTAGTAAGTAAGTACTATACTTTAGTTTTTGAAAAACAAATCAGAATCTTTTTCGTGATGTATTTAAAATAAGAACTAACATTGAAAAAGGCCTTCCTTTATATTCAGGTGGAAGAAATAAGATACTTTGATTTCTATAATCTCTTTGGTCACTGTCTAATTCTAACCTACATATTTTAGAACAAACATAAATATAAGCTGATTAAACGTTTCACCACAAGAGTGGTGAACGAAAGGAGACTAAAATGACTCATCTTAAAAAAAGTCACAATTATTTACGAGTAGTACTTAGCAATACTACAGAGCCATCACTTGTATTTATGATATAAAACTTATTGTTAGGTAACCTAAAACCCGGAAGAGACCACCGAAACCGTTTCTTGAAATCCCCGTTACATAGGCAAAACAAAGTAGTAGCGGATTAAAAATGCAGGTAAACGCGCTTTAAAAACGTTCCTTGTTTACAGCGCCGACTCGAGGAAACGAAGATTTATCTCCCCCAAGTGTCTGTTAAATAAACAAGCGAGAGCAAACCTACCCACTTAAGAACAGAGAAAAACAGAGTCGGAATGAAACAAAACAAGAGAAATACGCGGACAAAACCCGTGCGAAAAAGCCTCTTGCACTCAATCCCTACATTTTTTAAGGAAACCTCCCCTAAGCAAGATAAAGGCTTGCTTTACTCCTCCGGACCGGGGAGAGAGAGAGAGTGAGAGAAACGTCCTAGGAGATACCACGAGGGCGAATCGTAGTAACTCGTTTGGAAGCTCTCGGGCCGATATTATTCGATTTAGTATGTCTACCGCCATAGTTAATCAATTGCAGGCTTGATGGAGGGGGAAAGGAATATTCGGGGCGGGGGAGGGGGTGGAGGGAAGCGATCTGGGAGGAGGGAGAAGGATTCGGGTGATTTCCTTGACAAAGGGGTAGGTTTTGGAGAAGTGAGAAAGAGAGAGAGAGAGAGGGAGATGGGAAGGTTATCTGAAGGAGCTAGTTGGGTTGGTACTGCTCTCTGCTCGAGGGGCTTGGGAGTTGGAGGGGGTGGGGATTGGCGGGGCGGAGTTGGGCGGCTGAGACTGAACCGCACCGTCCGGACGGAGGAGGGGAGGGGGCAAGAGGGGTGGGCGTAGGAGGAAGCCTGACGGTGTCAGTCCATTAATTATTCAGTCGTTCTAAATTCATCAATGACGCCGTCAGGCAGACCGGAGACGGGTGAGCCGCGCACTAAAAGGGAACGACGAAGGCGCCGCCGTCGGTCTTCTGCGGAACTAGGCGGGTGCGCTACCTGCCTTTAAGGGCATATAAGGGTGAGGAGGAGCAGAGTAAGGAAAGGGATGAAGGGAAAGGATCTTGCTCAAGCGCTAAGTGTGACGGCAGATGATGGATCAAAACCCGAAGGTGGTGAGGAGGTTTTGCGGCGAGGGAAGGGGAGGGCGAGGAAGAACGAAAAGAAACAATCAATCACAACCATTACGGATTTTCGCGGGTCTGGGGATAAAGTTTTTTTGCGATGATTTTCTGTATTTTTTTGTACCTAGCGATCTAATATTTTTTGCGAGACCGGTATTGAAAAATGCGAGCATACGAAATTACGCATTTTTTCGGATTTTTTTTATTTTCGAACAAAAAATATGCCCAAACGCACGATTCGATTCTCAATATCTTTTCTACGAAAATCCGACGGAACGAAAAAAAATCATTACCGGATCGCTTGGTAACGTTCACATAATCTAAGAACTGTTTATGATTAACTAAAGTTAAGTTATAACGAAAGCTATATGATTGGCGGCATTTTACAAGTTTTTTAAAAGAGATATACGAAAGATGGCAGAGCTGTCGGTCGCATTTGAGGAATTCCCTAATAAAGTTTATTTAAGGAAGTCTTGAAGTGAAAAAGATTCGTCGTCATAATTCGGAATAGCAATTCAAAAGCATCTTACAATGATTACGCAACTTTTTTGAAATCGTTCAATGGTGACATATGTTATGAATAATTTTTTTAAAACCCTTAAGTTGAATTGGGTTAAGAGCATGATATTCAGAATTTTAAGCACATGAAGAGTTTCACCCAAACGTTTTAATTAAATCATATTATTAGAACAACATTTTATGTCTCTAGGAAGGTTCATTAGAACTGAGGTTAAAAATGAAATTATGAACGTTTTGTGATATTTCCTACCGATCCAATGTTTTTCCCTTAAAGACTGATGAAATACGATAGAAAAAAGAGAAAACGAAATTACAACCTAAAGGAAACGGTAACATTATTATTTGATTGATAAAAGGGACGCCAAACTCGATTTACTGAATTCTACGGTGAATCAATGAAATATTTTGAGCAATTATTTTGCGGAAAATAATAAAGGAACCGAAATTAAAGAACTGGAACGATTTGAGAATGCACGAAAGACATTCAATTACGCCATGAAAAAAAAAACAAACCTGTTGTTCAAATTTAATCGCCAGAAACAATAACATAAACTCGCCATAAAATTAAATGAAAAAACATAAAATTCTCAAAAATAATCAATACTCATATGCCTATCTAATCACTTGTATAAGCACATAAGTATGATAAAATGCTAAAAATATTTCCTCCGTCACATTCATCCGCATGCAAGGTAACAAACAAATTTAACTAGACCATAAAATATTTCATATATTGCGTTTACTTACTTTAGCTCCTTGTGCCTCCAAGAATATTCGCAAACAAATCTTTAATAACTGATCTTCCATAAACAACGTGCCATAAAACAACCGAACGTCCGTGGATTTAGTTGAATCTCAAGTTGCAGCTGGAACTTACCTGAAAGTAAAAAATAACAAAAAAATTTTTAGAACAACTGCAGTTACAAGGAGAAAATAGTTTTATACAATGAAATGAAAACATTTTCGTTGATATAGGCGATTAAAGACCGATTCGTAGTTTTAAAACGGTGCTAGATTGATTTTCCAACGTTTCCCCATTTCTCCGCCGCACGTGATCACTTGGCATTTGGGATGCATTAGGTAACTTAACTAATTATGACGGGGGATGGGAGATTTGATTTCGTAGACTATAGAAAGCCACGGCCTACAGGCCAAACAATCACGTCGCCTGCGGTATCAATTCCTCTTTATCAACCAAAATATTTCACGGCTGCATTGCATGTGTTTGGTCGAGAACGGGTAGTGATTTCGAGCTCGCACAACGGAATTAACCCGAGGAGATGAAAACCCTTCCATTATTCCATCGAGTGGCGGAGGAAAACTTTGCTGAGTTTCCTCGATTTTCGCCAACGGACATTTCAGCGAACGGTTAGTTGTTCTAAAGGGCTTTTAAGCCAGATGGCGCCGATCCTGCCATTTTGGTAGAAAACTGACAATGCATCACCGTTCTTAAGGATTTTGGGGGTGAAAAGAAGGGGCTTGATTCAGTTTAAACGCTTTTTGCCCTTTGGAATAACCCCTTAGCAGGCGCTGCCGCAGCCGGTAAAACAAAAGAAATCAGGGCGGGAGCGCCAGAATGGATGCGAGATTAACAAGAACGGAGGGAGAAAGTGAAAGAGAGGGAGAAGCAGGTGCCCAGGATGCGCGCTAGTACTTCGCCAATATTTTTCCTGTAGTTGGAAAGCTAATTGAATAGAGAGACCTAGTGACGTCAGAGAGGCCTCCACTTTGATTAGATTTTTCCGAAAAGGAGATTCTGCGCAAACAGTGGAAATTGCTCGAATGAGGATATTTGCTGGGATGCATGGATTTCAACGTACTTTGTACAATAGAGTGCATAATATCGCATTACCAATCCATAAGATGGAAAACATATTCAATCGAATCGCATCTTACGTAGAATTCATGAGATTTCAAGAGTTATTACATTTAAATAGCAAACAATATTCTAAAGTTAATAAATTAAAATTACTTATAAAACAAAATGCGTTATGAGTTTAAATGAAAATTACCTTGTAAAATATTCACTTATAACATCGTGTTACTCCAGTAATTATTTATAATAAGCTTCAACACAAGTTAAAGTTATTTGTAAGATATTTCATTTTTATATTCTTAGCGTCAAATTCCAAGTGAAAGAACGCTATATAATTCAGCTCCAGAATGTGATGATAAACGATCGAGCGGGAGTATAACCGTCCCTTTTCCTATTCTTAACACTTAATCACAGGCTCCGAAAGCGCAGGAATGTAATCATCTCTTCCCGAAGCACCCTCAAAAATTTTAACGCCGACAAAACACGTCTCTAGCCGGACGGGTTAAAGGGAAACGAATTTAACGACAGTCGGTGAGGTATGCAAAATCTCCTTATTCTGCTCCTTTGTACGCGTGCGTTATAATATGAAAAGGATTCCTTTCCCTGGGAAAAGAGATATGGCCGGGATAGCATCCGATACCCGAGAGAGGATTAATTACGCGAGCGGAGTGGTGGAATCCTGATTTTCTCATAACCTTGGGCTAACTAAGGAAGATATAGAGACCAATTCTCGAGCGTTATTTTTTTGCAAAGATGGCTTCAAGGCACGGATGAGCTAATAAAACGGCAACACCGAATATTCCATCATCTGGTGAGTATTTCTCTCTCCGGCCCGCATGGCTGGAGGTGCAGCAGTTCCGAGGATTTCTAAAGGAGTTCAACTTGAGTCTGTGGATCGTGAAGGCGTAGATGCACAGACGATAGGACGGTTTCCGACAGAATGGGAAAGAATATATCGAATTTTTTTAGGAAACGTAATTATAATTTTTTCACCAGCTTCAATATTGCAAACACGGTGCAGCTGGATATTTTCACGGTTCTTGGGATGTATCGTAGAATTTGCATATAGACGTTCTTCTGTTAATTTCAACTCTGAAAATATATTTATGTGAAACATAGAGCAAGAGCAGTTGTTACTGTAATTAAAGCTTAGGATGAAACGCATTTTTTGGGGAACGTTGGAGTTACTTAGGTTGTGTAAAGCTAAAAAGACTCCTAACTTCACCAAAAATGCATACATGTAAAGCTACAGTTTGATACCAGAAAACAATGAAGATTTTCCTTCTTTCGAGATGAATAAATTTTGCGAAGTACTGCCGACTTCCATTAGTTTCAATGATAATGAAAATATGGCTTAATTATATCCCACAAACAACTGGACGTACATCGATCTAGCTTGTTCATAACAACGATGGAAGTGAATAACAAGACATCTATGGGTCGCGTGAAAAAACATCTTCCATATTTCATTTCAAGTAATTTTCTGTGGTGCTCATTTGAAATTTATCAATCTTTATAAAACTGAAGGTTAATGCGTGTTGGCGCAACTTAAAGTCCAATTGAAAGGCATTTCATCGAATTCCTGATCGAACCTCACCGTGAGGAAATTTATTAACAAAAAATTTCATTGTTGGCTTTGAGCTAATTTGAGTTCAGAAAAGATTTCAGCGTCATAAATAATTCGCGCATACTGAACCGAAAGCGTTCGGACAACCATGTTGGAGAACTTTCATGCGCGAACGAGTTGATGCCGTATATCAGGAAAAAGCGACAGGTAGTTGAAACACCAGTATAAACAAAATCCAATACAACCGTAAATATGGCTCGTTTTTATCCACATCTCGATGCGTAATTGGGAGTCTTTCCACTCGTTGACATACGACTGGCAAACCATAACATCTTCATTTATAAGATTAGCCCCTAACTCGATTTCCTCACCTCTTCCGAATGCCTCGAGAACCGTTCTTCACAGAATCCTCTAGAAGGAGAGAAAATTTCACGAGGACACAACCATACGAACTCTTGAAATGGCTTCAGTGGTAGGAAAAGAGGTGGCGAGATGGTCGGCATGGGGATTTTTAGGGTATGGTGGGTGAAGAGTGAGTGAGACAAAGAGAGAGAGAGGGACGGAAGAAGGTTGAAACTGAGGAGTGGGAGGAAGAGGGCAGTAGTAGAAGACGAGAGAGAGTTAGGAGGAGAGAGACCAAATAGGAGTTGAGTTCCAAAAGCATTTCGAGGTCAGCCATTTTGGTGGGTGAAGAGAATGAGAGTTGAAACTCTTAAGAAGACGCACCAAATCCTCAGCTCGTTTTCGCTTTTCAAACCTTCTTTTTCTCTTTTCCAACTCCCTTTCATCCAATCACCCCATGCCCTTAATCTGTTCTTTCCTCTTCGCTTCTTTCCCTCGTAGCCTTTCCGAAGGACTGTTTTCTCCCTGTCTATGAACCCACCGCATGCGAACGTCTTATGAAGGAACGGCTGCAGTTACAGATATCGAACGCTTGTTAATTGCTGAACCCGATAAAATATATGACGTAGGCATTTGGTCAGAGTTTATTTCTAATGCTTATAACCGATAAAATACGAATTGTAGTTTAAAACTCATTAACGGAATTTTTTTTACCGCAAACCACGTAATAAGCAAGAATATATTTTACCGTAACTCCTCTCACTCCACAGTAGCGTCACTTGCAGATAATTTTTCACAGAAATATGGATTTTCTATACGCCGAGTTTTTCACCCTTAAAATTTTCTTACCGCTCAAACGAATATCTTTATGCAATTATCTCCATATAAAATTTTTATCACGTTCAATTCTTGGTGTGTGTGAATTCGTGTATTTTTGCCTACTTTCTAGTTAAAAGCTCCACAAATTATGTTCCTCGTAAAAGCACATTTTTTACATTTTTTTTTAAAACAATGAACTCGGTTTCCGAAGGTCACACGTAGACTCAAACCTAATTATCTCGAGTCACAATAGCCTCAATTCGAAGAAGTTTTTTTTCTCAGCCGCTCACGCTGTCCAACGGAAGCGATATCGAGAAAGAGAGTACAAGGACGAATTTCCGTCCATCCGAACATGAAACAATATGCGAAAAGAGTCCACGGCATAATACTGCCGTCCGGCATTCTGCTCAGCTGACGTTAAGGGTCGGATCGTTGAGTTTTCTTTGTCATGTCGAGGGGGAGGAGTAGCCAGAGAGATCAGAGAGAAAGAGACGGGAATTGTATCGGAAGACAATAGCACCCAACGGAACACTGTGAGGGCCAAGAGTGAAAGGATTGGGGCACGGCGGACGAAGGCACTGGAGTGATTGGAAGAAAGGGATCGGGAACGATAAAGGTCGGTCAATATGGGAGGAGAGGGCGGGGAAGGGGGTTGGGGAGGGGGGAGGTGGAGGGAGTAGTTTCCTCCTGCTGCCGAAAGGATGCGACATCTGTGCTAGTGGACTGGACATGTGGTGTAGAATGAAAAAGACAGAGAGAGAGAGAGAGAGAGAGGGAGGGAGAGAGCAGGGTGCGTTGTGTATGTACCAGGCGAAGGGATTGAGGGGTAGGGGGCGAGGAGAAGCTGATGGAGTGGAATGGGGCTTTTTATCGCGGTGGCGAAAGGAGTATGTGACGTAGAAGAGCTTAAAAGGATATCGGTGGAAACTGCGTGGGTGAAATCGTTCGAAAATGCCTTGCCCTCTTTCGCCAATCAATAGCTTTTTACACACATTGGGAGCGGGCGGAAAATTGGATAGGCTCCAGCCGTTGATATAGTTATGCAGGTATGTATGTATGCTTATGTGTTTGCTGAATGTTGGTTGGTAAATACTTACTGAGATTGTGTGTAAAATTCTGCAATATTTTTGGAGGACTGCTGTTTATTTCTAAAAAAGATTTCTCATAATAAATATACACGCACTTGAGAAAAGAAATATTCCAAGCGTGAGTGAGAGACGTAGAAGGAATGTAAGGGAATTTAATTGTTCTCGGCTCTTTTATTTCTAAACTAAATTTGCTACATCACTCCAGGCACCAACCAAACGATCTTAATAAACCGCATAAAATTATGTAAAAGTTGCCTATTAAAGTTTAACTTTGAAGCAATAATTTTCGCGTAAACATAAATTTACACCGAAATACACCGCTCATACATGAAATGTTTTTGATATACGAGTATTTCGTAATAAGCGATTCATTTCCACGTGTCTTTCAAACGAAACTCGGAATTTAAAGTTTAATTTTAGATAGGACCATCAGGCCGTTAAAATTTGTTGGTAGACATGCATAATATAGATAGTAATTACCTACTCGAAGTTTTTGTTAAGCGAATAACCATGTTAAAAAGTAACTCGCATGCCATTAACTTCAAATACCCTTCCTTCGTTCGCGTCCAAAATTCAAAATGAGGCACCTCTCCTCCGAACGAACTGACGGGCTCCTCATGACGCTAAAACTAGTCCAAATATTGCGAACTTGCCAAAAATGTTTTCTCAGAAGACTTCCTCTTCGTCCTTAAAACTCAGAAAACAAGTATAGAACGCCCTATCCACGACAGCAGAGGCCCTCTATTTTTAGTCATTAAGAAGAAAGAAATCAAAATAACCTAATAAAAACCCATCCCCTTCGTCCCTTTCCAACCCACCCACTCCTTCCCCACTATATGTGCCCGCAATGCGACTAAAATCTTTCTGCCTCCCCTCTACTACTCCTCTTTCTCTTTTTCCAAACTTTCACCTCTCTCCCTCTTAAAATCCCCCATCCTCTTGTCTCTTTATCTATCTCTCCAGAAACTTCCGAAAGGGGGAGCGAAACAACGAAAGAAACGTAGAAACAGCAATCGCGGAGACTTTGGGATTTAATCGGGCCTCTCGCGCAGTGAGGATTACGGAGGAGCATTTGTTTTTCAAGGTTGTGTGGGAGAGTTGGAATATGGAAGGATCGGAGAGAAAATAAGGAAGCAAAATAAAAAGGGAGAAAATTGTATTTAAAGCTGAGAGGAGAGGCATGGATGGTGGATACCACGAGGGACGATGTGGTTTAACGAAGCAAAACATCGCATCCGTGCGATATCCGAAGGAAGGGAGAAGGAAAGAGAGAGAGAGAGAGAGTCGGGAAAGAAACAGGAAAAAATAAGGACGAAGAAAGGTTTTGCGGAAATTTTTATTTGAATGGATTCCTCCTCCTCTTTTTCCTTCAAAACCCTAAGACGTCGCTTGACCTATTTCCTCTCTCTCTCTCTCCCCTTCTTCTTCTTCCGTATATCGTTCCATCCGAATAGCGCCCTCGGTTTAACGAGACGTGGTGACGCACGAAAGAGAAAGAATCCGTTATGAAAGAAGAAAACTGTCGAACGATTGGCTAAAATAATAAGGTAGGCACCAAAATAGAACCAAAGGGATCGAAGTGAAGAAACGGCAAGGACGGAAAGTGGGGGATGTCGGTGAAAACAAAATAAAAGATTTCTTGGAGTGTTAAAAAAAAAAAACATTTGCAAGAAAATTAAAATCTTAATTACCAACTGCGAATTTTGCTTTCAAACTTCGAATGAATCTTTAAATTTTATTTTTAAATTGTAAGTTTTATGGTATTACACATTCTGTTTATATAATATGAATTGCGGCAGAACTACTGCGGTTTCACTTATGTTGGTAGTATCTCTTTTTATATTCTCATGAAGTATATTGAGAAAGTATTGTAAACGAGAAGAAATTCGATCTCGAGATTTTGATGGAAATCTACGTTTTAGGTGTACCTGAGTCTGAAAAAGTGGTTTTCGCAATGCCGTCTGTCTGTCCGCGGCTCTAGAGCCTAAACGGTAGAGCGAAAATGAGTCAAATCTCATACTTAGGCATTTAATCATACAGAATATAAGCTATGAAGAAATGATTTACTTTGCTGAATAATTAAGGCTAGTTTATTCTAGGCAACATTAACAACAATTTGTTTTTCTTAAAAACGGCTTCAACGATTTGGATCAAATTTCGTAAAGTTACTTGAGTTTACGTCTGCAATAATACTACATATTTAATACTTCTCAAAAAATGAATATAAGGGTAGTCTATTCTTGGGCAACTTTAATAACAACTGGATTTTCTAAAAAGCGGCACAAACAATATTCATCAAATTTTGTATAATTATTTAAGTTGATGTTTATAATGATTCTACATAGTTCACATTTTTCAAAATATAATTAAACGACTCATTAGTATATGAGAAATTTTGTACAACGTATATTGTAACGATTTAAAAAAATCTAAATTCAGTTGCGAGTTATAAGTATAATGTTACATGTTGGCTTTCTTTCACTCTACACCTAATTTAAATATACTGACAGAACACGTATTTTCTCGTAAAATACAGATAGATTTAGAGTGTCACGTTTGTTCTAAAAGTATGGTAACCTATGGTTGATATATTTCCTTTCAATGAAGGAAGAACCTTCAAATGAATGATAAAATATGAATGTTCCCATACGATAAATATATAAATAAATAAATTCACATTTTAAAATAAATAAATTTTGTCTGAGATGAACGAAATGTTTTTTTACGACGCACAGGACGATAAATATTCCAGTAACCGGTGATATGAATCACGGATATTGCCATGTTTTACAAAGTATCCAAAAATCATTATATTGAATTCGAACGAGTGGGAAAAACACGACGTGGTTTTAATTTTTTTTAACCCCTGTTATTTCGAATTGTTTTGTCGATATGTATTCCACACCGGTCATGCATAAATAACTTAATCCGACAAATTTACGAGCGAGTTATGCATAGAATGGTTTTTAGTGGATTTTTACCGCGTCACACGCCCTTGACACGTCGAGAGAGATGAAAAATATTCGCATTTTATACATAGCGAGAACCCTAACGGACAGATGAAACCCCGCTGCCTGGATGGACTGCAGAAAGCAAAAAAAAGTACATCTCGGCATTTCTGCCCAACAGCTTCAGAGCTTTTTAAGAGCGCGAGGCAGTTAGAAAAATCTATTCCTTGGAAAGAAGAGGGTTGTCCTTCTCCACCTCTCTCCTCCTCCCTCCTCCTAGATTTGCGCGACAACCAAAATAATGAAAAAAAAATGAGTTACCTAAAAAAAGGGCGAAACAGTAATGAAATGAAAACGCTATTGGGTCAAGAGGGAAAGAAGAGAGCAAGAGGTCAACCTTGCATAGAACGAGAAGAAAACGCCGTTTTATAAGGAGACGGTGAAAAATATTAGAGATACACAGAATAGGATATTTTTAGTTACTTAAATATGCTCGGAGATATATATATATATATATATATATATATATATATATATATATTATATATTTATATTTATAGCAGTGGCGAGTAATGCACCGCATGCTTACGAGATAAATGAAGAAAAACTATTTATAATTATTTAGAATTCATAATTGTTTATGATTAATATTTGTATCAATTATAGAACGAGAACTCAACCAAAAAGAAACAATTGGGATGTGCTTCATCGGCATTGGTGATGTGCGAGGAGATAGAGAGAACAGGAAGGCGACGAGAGAGAGAGAGAGAGGAGGTAAGCTTTTTATCTTAACGCATGCGCTTGAGAGAATAGCGGAGAAGGCGGCAAGAAGAGAAGACAAAGAAGCGTCGATGCGGTACGCTTCTCAAGGTTTCGACGACGAACCAGACGGAATGCCTTGTCCTGTTTCTCGGTGGACGGAAGAGAGGCGGGGAAGGAGACAAGAGCGGAAGTATCCAATTAGCTAGAATGCGCCCATAATATACGTATTTATTTTCTGAAGCCTTTTGATGGTAAATATCGTGTAAGAATTTCGATGACTAATTATGATTTTTTAATTTTTCCTTTTTTGAATGTCTCAGATATGAAAGAAATATTTGGGTAAGAGAGGGGGAAGTGAGTATTTAAGACTATAAGAAGGGGAGCGCGAGACGATGATTACCATACATTAATTACAGCCAGTAGCAAATTTTACTATAATGGTTATTATAGTTTTAAAATGTTTTGTATGATAGTCTTCGAAACATGGTACAATACATAAAGGAACCTCAGATTGTTTGCAACAATAAATTGTTTCTTTTCTCTTTATTTATTTATTATTTTTTTGTGTAAACCACACACCTTTTCCCTTAATGCGACTGATTAGACATACTAGGATTATAGTCTATGACATATTTTCCAGTAAGTCGTGATGGCGTTTCTATAGATGGTTGTCTCGCCCTCTTTGCTTTTGGTTTACTTTTCCTGCATTTTTCTCTCCTGACAGTCACTAGCTTAAAATAAACACATACCTAGGTACTTTAAAGTTTATTGAATATTATTTTTCAAATTTAATATCTACAAAACTTGTACTTGGCGTAAATTTCCGTCAATATGACGGGAAAGAAAATTATATTGCCGTATCCCCCTCCCTCTTTCCCCTTCCCTCCTCTGTCCCTCCCTCCCTACCTCCCCCCTCCCTCTCCCTCGATATATATACGTAAATGCTTCGTATTTCTATCGTATGACGTATGAATATTGAGGCAATAATAGGAATCTCGAGTCTCAACAATGACATTCATTGTCCAGAAAACTTGTTGATAAAAGCGCGATATTTGGTCTAAATTTGTCACATATTCGTTAAATGTGAGCAATTTCGAATAGAAGGCGTAAATCGACGATAAGAATAAGAAACCTTGTACATTTTTCTTTAAAACAGTCTACGTACGGTGATTGCCAATTTTTTTTATTTTAATTTGCAAAACAGTGAAATCTTGCACGTCGAAATGTCGTATTTTACGGCTTTTCTTACGGGAATCAGAAATGTTCTCCTGGAGTCGAACCCGGGTCTTTATTTAGGATTTTAATGCGTGATTCGTGCATTACTGCCAAATTTTAAACTCGTACATACTCTGAAATTATCTTAAATCGCGTCGAAGGAGTGGCTTCAAAAGTGTGTAGACAAGAAAACAAGAAAGAATCCTGCGCATTTTATAATATCGATATACATTAATTCTTTTTCGTGGAAGAAGATACGCAACTGTTTTAAGTTTAAGTTGTAATTGTTTTCACTTCGGAAATTTCGGTATGATAACAATTTTTAATTTTGAGTTCCATACTCTCACGTCTTCTGAAGTTCTGAAGTTTTGTTAAATCAAAAATATTATTCAGTGAAAAGCTCGTCAGTCAGATACTACAGGTAAAATTTCGCTGCGCATTTGTCCTGCATTGCAACAATTACTTCAAATTTATAAAATTCTATATTCCATAATTATTTCTCATCCATGTAAAAAACGCAATATTAATAACAGTTATAAGACGAAAAAGATTTTTAAAAATTAGGTAAGTTAAAAAAACAATTTTAGTGGATACACAGTTTTACTTAAAGGTAGAAAATGATTTTTTCCTGGACAAAAATTTGTATGCTTCGAAAAAGTAGTGGATTTTTTCTCTTTTAATTCTTATATTTTATCTTCCTCATAAATTAGTTCTTATTGTTGGTCACTTACTGAACATATACTCATAATAATACTTGTCATGGAAAGATATTAATGGGAAGAGGCGAGGTTATAGAGATGGAGAAAACATTCTAGCGTAAACTTGAAGGGAGATCCTGTAATATTTACGGTCAGTGGGTAAGAAATAATTGGATTTGGAATGTGGAAAATAAAACTCGGGAAGAGATAAGGTTGGGAAATGAGCATTGAGAGGATAGACTTTTATTTCAATCAGAAAAACATTAGGGCCATTATATATCATATACCATATTTGATAGAGTGTCACAATATAAATTTAGATATAGCCAATAAAAGAAGGAATGGGAAAAAAATAACTAGACCTGTCAATGTAATTTTCCTGAATCTCACTGAGAGAAAATTGGTATAAATAATGTGATAATTTGAGGAAGAAATAGGGGAAAAATAGTAGAAAAGAGAAAGATTAAATGTACACAAACGCACGCGCGCACATGCACGCACACATATTATATATATGTGTGTGTGTGTGTGTTCACACGCACATACATGCACGACGTATGAACGTCCAAATACAATCACTAGATTTAGTGAAAGAAATTATACTGAACCTTGTGGTATGTCATACGAAAGAACAAACGTTTAACTTCCACACAAACTTTATTCCACGACCCGTTTCGCAAATTACAATCATATAAAAAAACATTTAGGAGACGTAGATGGGCAATGAGAAGAGGAGTTTGATCGAAAATGAAGAGATAATGGGGAAGGGAAGATGAGGAAAGAAGCTTCAAAAGATTAAATCAAGGAACGACGAATAGCACACGGAAGAGAGCTTGCGGCAGAGAAAGAGAGCGCTTAGAATCAATTTGCAAGTGCACGGGCGCTTAAGAACGTTCATTTTTTCAAGTAGAGAACTAAGCACGTATGCCAAGGCTTAAAAATTAAGGATTCAGCGAATTGGACGAAGAAAAAGGGTCACGAGAGAGCAATTCAATGGCGGAGAATGAAGGACGAACGATTTCGCGAAACACTTGAATTAAAAGGCGGGTAAAATAATGCTGAGACAATAAACGATGGTCGATGCATTAATACCGAAATGCAAAATAAAACTCTCCATTCATATTTAGGAAAACCATTACTGTTTCAAAAATTCCCTCAAAACGTTTTTATTTCACCGGGCAACATATTCGACGCTCGTGAAGTGAAAAGAAGACAACAGTGTAGGAGCCAATTTGAAATTTATAAATGCGTCATCTCAATTTGAATAAAACATTATTTCATTACTAATAGAAATAGAGCGACTCGTTTAACTTTAATGTAGTAAGTTACTTTAGTCTCATGCAAAACAACGTATTTCATTCATTTCAGGCTTGAGAAATTGATTAAAAATCGTCTTTGATATCAAACTTCAAGATGAAGGTACGATGTGCGTTCTTGATATTGTTCTGTTTCCTGGCCGCACAAACCGTACGATCAGTAACCAGAGAAGTGAACTAATCCCAAGTAAAATAAAAATAAAAATTCAAGCGTTTCTGTCTTACGTAGACACGCTGAAGCATGGAATTTCTGCAAATTAAAACAAATGAAAAATAACTAATTGTCATTTACCGTTTTCCTTAAAATCTCTCGTTGAAAAATAAGATCACCGAATGCCTCCAACCTAATGAAAAAACAAAACAGAGAGAGAAATAATTCAAATTCTAACAGCTTCGGATGTGCGCCCGAAAGCATAGAAATGCAGGTTGAATCCGCAGCGAGTGCAAAAAAAATAGAAAATAGAGCGCGCCTTAAAGACACGCGGCCACGTGAATTCGTGGGCCTTTCCCTAATTAAAACATTACTTATTCCACGTGTGCAAGGAGGCGACTGAGTGGCTTCTCCCTTCCGCCCCTCAAATACATAAAATATGAAAATCCAATCCGTTTTGCGCTACACACCGAATTTACGATCTCCTCTCTGGCCATTTATTCGGTACGCGTCTGAGAAACTTCTGTTGCTGAGATTAGGGTATAGAGGCAGGTTAAGAAACCTAAAAAAAACACTTCGTGAAATATTCTTCGAAATGATACTAAGAGTGACCCAGTTTACGACGGAAGCGAAGCGCGGCAATCCAGGAGAGACGTCACATGTCCTTCTCAACAAATAAAATGCTCTTAACAATTCTCTCTTTAAACCTTCTCATTGTGTCGCCGCACGAGACATCCTTTTTGCTCACTTTACAGAGAAGACGCCTTTTATGGAATAAAATAAAATATTAAAACTTGTTATTCAAGTAATGTTTCATTTTAGCATACTACTTTAATGCAGAAAAATTATACCAATGTGGGCGCGATAAAAGTGTTTACAGAACAGCATCAGATGTAAAAAGAGCGTAGTAGATCAGCAATAGTTTGGAGGTTACCGGATAATAAATAATGATTTGATATTTGATCACATAAAATATGCTTAAATTGAACTTATCTCTATTTATTTTTATGTGGTTACACCAGCACCTTCTGTAAGCGGCACCAATGTTGAAATATAAGTTCAAAAGTTTAGCTTTCCGTCTCTTATACATTCGCAGATATTTAAAAAAAAAAGAAATAATTGGTCTCCTACCAACACAGTATGCTTTCAAAACTCAAATATAAGGATAAGGAAATGGAGGCCGTACAGATGTCTACACTTCAAGCTTTCTGCCATTTATGGTGTCATCACAATTAAAATTTAAGCATGTGCACAAGCAGATGCCAAAGTGAAAATATTAGAGTATTTATATATGCTCGCTTATGTCTCTGTCTATAAATATCCTTGATAAAAATTTGTAGAATTCTTTAATAGATTTCTTGAGGTATAATAGTCTCTAAATTAAACAATACACACGCGTAAATCCTTGTTTATACGCCAGAATTCTGTCGCAACCGTTTCGGTAATTTTAATAGTTTTTAATGAGATATAAGGCAAGTGTATACTTTCAAACACTATGTTTATTATTACGGATTCTTTTACATATCGAGCTCAATTTATGACCGCCTTTTGAGTCAATCTTGCACCCGTACGTCTCAAGTAAAATGTCGCCAATCTAATGCAGCCAGAATATTGACGTATTTTATGAGATATTATTGCAGTGCATATATGAATAACTAGTGTAATTCCCATTGAAATATCATCGGAAGAATTATAGATAGATTGATTATTAATATTTGCATTTAAAATAATTAATAGCACACTATTACATATGAAATATTTCGTCATATATCACACTTCTAGTGAATATTCTGTTGTCGTTTAGTAAATGCCTTTAGTTTTTATTTTCGGCTATAAAATTCTGTTATTCTTCTCCCACCTTGTTCTCGTCAATGCTACATATAATTGTTGGTGTGAAAAGACAGGGAAATAATTATTATATGTACATATATGACGTAGGGAAATAATTAAATTTCGTGCACTTAACGTTATGAATGTTTTAAAAATGTACTCTCTACTTACGAAGAAAGAAAGCTTACTCGAATTCTCAATAATGCTCTCCGTCGTTATGTAAATAAATCTCTTTAAAAGATTTAAATTAAAAACTGACTAATTAATCAATCAGCGGAATAATTTCTTTGAATACTATATGAACAAAAACAAATCAATTTATTTCAACATTGTAAACTGTTCTTTTGACGATTGAATGGATCATTATATTGGAGATCCTTAATGACCAAAAAACAAATTAATTGTTTATTGTAGAAACCATTACATAAACAAACATAAGTGTTTATTATATACTAGCATAATTGCCCGTCAATATGACGGGATATCTTTAGTCAACTTTAAAATAGTTGCCTCCCTCCCCCTCTTTATCTCTCCCTCTCTCTCCTCCTCCCTCCCTCCCCCTCCATTCTACTCTCCTTCCCCTCTCCCCCTCACTCCCTCTCCCTCTCTCTCTTAAATATAAGAAGGGACTATATAGTCTCAATTTCACCCTCAATAAAGTCATTTTCTGTCTGTCTGTCTCCCTCTCTCTTCCTCCTCCCCCTCCCCATCTCCACCCTTCCCCCTCATTCCCTCTCTCCTCCTCCCTCCCTCCCCCTCCCTTCCACCCTCTCCTTCCCTTCTCCCTCTCCCTCCCCTCTCTCCCTCCCCCTCCCTATCTCGAATTAAAAGCATTCAGAGCACGATTATACACCCATAAGGATTGATACAACAATAGGATTTTTAGGTTTAACAATATAATTGGTAGCCAAGGCAAAATTCCGTTAAAATGGCAATATTTCCACAAAATATGTGAATTAAACGTATAACATGAACGATTTCGAATTATATGCGGAAAAAGATGAACAGAATAAGAAACTTTGTAATTTTTTCTTCAAAATGGTTGATATCCGAAGATCGTAGGTTAACTGCTTCTAATTTTTATTTCCAAAAGAATAAATGCCTGCACATCAAAAAATTTATTTTTACATGTTACCTTACGGAAAATGGAAATGTCTTCCTTGGAGTTGAACCCAGGAATTTTTTGGAGATTTATTTTCTTCATTACCTTAAAATATGCTAATCAAGCATCCTTTGCAAATTTCAATCTTCTAACTATTTGGGAAGTTTGTTAAACCGCTCTATATCGGCCATCGTGATAGCGTGACCAACCAACCAACAGACCTGGGCTATTATAGTATTAAAATCCCGTCGTTTTCGCCGAAAGAAAGGTGAGTTGTTGACGTACATGTGGCTACGACCTATCGGGCAGAATGAGAACTACATTTCGCTGTCGGCCATCTTGCGTTCCTTACAGAACGTTTTTATTATAGGGAATGAGCTGTTGCAAAATAAGAAATGCATAATTTATAAACTGTTCCCAAATGTTATGAATCGCGTAATTTTCCATTCATTTCAGTAACAAATTATTTAACTAAGAATATAACTATTTTAAAAGTTAATTTTGTCTCAACAATACCTTTAATATATAAAAATAAAATCTAGTATGAAATGTGCGGATTTTTCATTAAAAAATTGTTTGAAATTAAAACATTAATAATCAATCGAATTTTTATGGTTATGAATACAGTTACTAAAATGGTCAGTGTAAAAACTAAAAATAAATTACAGGATACGATATTTTCAAACCCGATTAATATAAATTATAAACAATATAATAAAAAATAAGCTTCATAATTATCTTACAATTTAATTTTGTTTAATTAAGGACATCTTTCTGTTTTAGTGAAGCGTTCTATTAGATAAGGAGGTCAGGTGAGTTTTTATTGGCATTGGGATCGAAATGAGTTTTATTTTCACTTGTCTCCTTGGAAACGAAACTGAAAAGTGACTCCAAACAGGCATTAATCTTTTAATTTGTGGCAAGCTTTTCATCCTGCATTTGCTCAACCAACATTAACGCGTATTTCCGTTCCAATTTTCCGACGGCTTTAACATTAGGCGCGGATGCGAACGGAGAGATAGAGAGAGAGAACAATAATTTTCAGCCCGTCTCCGCTCTCTCTTTTTCTCCCTATCTCATTCCCTTCTCCTTTCAAAACCCACCATCTCCGAGGATTACATTTTAAGACCGGACAGAATTAGAGATCCCCGTAGCCCCAATAAAGCACGTGCCCAAACATTCTCATCATCTCCCGTTGACACAGGCCGATGGACTTCAAAACCCTTCCCACTAAGTCCATACCACTTTTACCCTTATCCAAATGTAACCATTTGAAGCCTCCTCGCCTCCTCCCCACTCCCTCCCCTTCCACCCTCTCTCTCTCCCGTTCATATTGCCACAGCATCCCCTTCGTTCCGCCCCCACCTCCTTTTCATACTGTGTTACCTCATCCTCTCTCATTTCCTCTCTCTCTTTCTCTTTCATTCGCAGGATATCCTCAGATCTCTCTTTCTACGACTATTTATCTCTTCGAACATACCATTAAGACTAGATCCAGCGGCTCTTGTTACATCCGAGCAGTCTATAGCGGCACTAGCATGCCAGCATGCATTCGCGATTCTTTTCAGAACTCACTTATCTTTTAACACTATTATATCTTTGGCAAGTCTTTCGGGGGATAGGAAAAGAAGTTTAATAGTGGGTGCAAAAACTTCTCTTTCGGTTTCGATGGAGATTATTGGAGATTAAGGCAGAAATGGAATATTCCGAAGCCGTTGAGAAGGGTGTGAAAATCTCGCGCAACATAATTAATCATCGTCATCTGTTTCCGAAATTCCCTTATCTGTTTGGTCGATAAGAACTTTCTAAAGGGAGGCGATGAGTTCTTTTGAGTTCTTTAAAAATTGGCGGGAAATGTAGACTAAGGGAAATTAAACATTTCTAAGCTAATGACTAGGTAGAGGACACAGGTTCCACAACTGCGCGCTTTCTCGTTTGGATTTCAGAGTTTTGCGACAATGTAAGAGAGAGAGAGAGATTAGAAAAATTGTGTTGTTATTAACTTTATTAAGATTGAAATAATTGGTAAATGATGTCATTTATAGTTCATCCTATCATCAGAAGCCGAAAACATGCAATTGAATTCAACATGGCAAAGCTAAAAATGAATGAGATGGATAATTTCGACTTTTTCCTAAAAATATTTGGCCCAGATTTATACAGAATGGCGACATTAAAATATCATTCCAAAGATTTAAAACAAAACGTGAAATATATAATTATATCGGATTAACTCGAACGATCTTCTTCGCCCAACATGCTCTTTTCACTCAGAACGGATATCTGCTCAACGTTTACATAAAACAGTTTCGATAACCGGCCAGGATTTTGGACGGAAGGTGGAGAAAGAGGAATGATATCCTCGCCATAAATTCCGTACTTCATCACCTACCTTTAAACCTTTTCCGCATGATCCCTCCATCTCCCAGCGCCTCTCTTTATCTTTCTCTCTCTCTCTCTCTTTCCTTAACCCTTTTTTCCATCCCCATCGCTCTCTCCAAAAATACATCGAAAGCCATAACCACTTAGGGAAAGGTCCGTACGAATACATGCGCACCCCTTTTCAGCACTTCGTGCCCGAAATCCCTCTCCAGCCTCCAGATGGAGTTCCAGCGTTTCAATGGGATATCCGACGCCTCCCTATATATATATATATCTCTCTCTCTCCGCCTCTCTAACGCCCGCGACGGAGTACGTAAGCAGAAAAGAGAGGCTGGATGAGGAAACTCCTCCGTGCGCCGAGTTGCGGTCTTTTACCCGAAAAACTCAGCGTCCGTCCAAACACTCCATCTCTGCTCGACGTCAAAGCTTCCTCAAAACCTATGTCATATATGGCGACTGCCCCCATTTTACTCTTTCTCTCTCTCTCTCTGCAGAACTCTCCGAGCCCTCTAACCCTTCTCCATTTCGCACACACTTTCCGCCCAAACAGAGTGGCCACAGCCTCCTCCCTCAACCCCATTTCTCAGGGACTCCGCTAACCTCTTCTTCATCGTCCCATATTTCATCGTCCCGGCACTCCAGCTTCCACCAAACTATCTAACTTTCTCTCTCTCTCTAGCTCTCTTCGTCCTTCGCTCTCTCTCTCTCTCTTCCAGCCAGTGTAACTCTCGCTTTCTCTCTGATACACTACTAATCATTTCTCCAACTCTCTCCTCTTCCTTTCCCTTTCGCTACCGTCCTAGTTGTAGTTTCTCTCTCTCTCTCTCTCTCCATCGCACTCTTCTTCTCTCGCATTCCATTTCCCTCTCTGTAACTCACTCCGAAGTGTACTCTAAACTGACGGAATTTAAATATTGAGAGGATGAGAGAAAGAAAATACAAGGGGAAGGAAGTGGGGCGGTGGGAGAAATCGGCCAGAGGATGAGGGAAAGCGAAAGGGGGAAGGGGAGAAGACAGGAGGAAGGAGAATGGAGAAGAGAAGGAGAGAGGAGAGGGAGGGAGGGAACGGAGGCAGGAGGGCACCACTCTTTTTGACCGTCCTTCTATCTTTTGGCCGGGAGTCGATAATTGAGTGCGCCTCTTCATGATCTCCGGTTCCGTGGACGCCATAGAAAATGATCATTCAATCGATTGGCCATAGTCGTCAGAAGCGTCCGTTTGTCTCGTTTCGCGTGCAGAGAATTAAAAAAAATATATCTGCTGATAATAATGTGGTCTAATTGGTTAAAAGGATTCGATAGTGTTATAGTTACAGTATCTAACATTTTAATCTATTTGATAGGCCACACAAGCTGAACTCAATAATTCCATTTCACTGGATTCTGATGGAAGAATCAGTCGCTAGCTCCAAGTCAAGTGATAAAATGTCTCAATTTCGAAAAGGTTAAATGTGTATTCCATAACCTTTATCAAGCACGCCCAAATTATTTGTTGTTATAGGTTTTAAAAATGTACTGCTCCCCTACTGGTTGAAACATTTAGGGGGAATTATTTCCTGCGGTGCAAATTCTAATTTATCCTACATAAATGGCCTTTTTATGAATTATAGAAAGGATGGAATTGAGATCCCAATCCTATGACCAACGTTACGAAATTTTCTAAAATAAATAAATACATATTAAGAGAGGAATAGAAGCATTATATTGAAAACTATTTTCTCATGGAGGATAAACCTATGCATCTAACTCTCGTTGCATAGTGAAAATCATTAAAAACTTCCGCTGTGAATTATGTCACTAAAGTAAAAAGTTGCAAATTTCTAGCAATTTGCATTTAAATAGGAAATGTAAAGAATAAAAAATAATAATGGTAATAGGAAGATCGCTTTATTAAAAATATAGCTTATTCACAATGTATAAAAAATTTGTTACGGAAGGATAACATTCTTAAACTATTTTTACCCTGGGAGACATTATTTCGTAATTAAGCTGTAAATACTAGCTTTCGTAAGGTTATCTTATGGAAGAAAAAGTTTCATGTTAATGGAACATAGATAAAGACATAGGTACGTATTCAATAGAAACATAAAATACAGAACAGCGCGTTTTACGCCAAGAATGAAACGTTAATTATTTCAAACCGATGACTATTTTAAATTTTTCATATCGATAAAATTTCATATAGAGAATAAATAAAATGAGTTTCTCTTTGAATAAATAATAGGTACTCTCGGAACCTTCCAATTTCAAGTATTTAAGAGATATAATTGAGATTTCAATATCCCATCATCGAAAATATTGTCTCGTCACTTATATACTTGCTCCTTCACGAAAGAATTTCAATTTATCTGGAAGAAAGAATTATCTCAGATGACTTAAGTCCCCCGATCTCTTGTCTTTTCCCTTCTCTTTTCCTGGGAGGATGAACCGGAGGACGAGTGAGAGAGGACAATTTCCGATACGCTTAATTAGCACTATCCTCCCCCTCCTCTTCCCTCGAGTCCTTCTCCGAAACCAAATAATCACTGCCGCCGACGGGGGAAGAATTCTTTTTTATTATTATTTCCAGAAGATTCCAGAAATCCCACTGATCTTTTCTTATCCATCCTCTTTACAGAAAAAAGATCCTCGGTATCATTAAGCTCCCTTTTTCAATCTCGCCCTTATACACCCATCGGCTTCTTTTTTCTTCTCATATTATCTCGCTTTCTTTCTCCAGTCTACCTTCTTCCCTTTCCCCGACTTTCTCTGTCTTCCTCCCCACTTCATCCAACTCAATCATGGCCACATTCTTTTTTGCTCAATGTCTCTTACTTTTCCATCTCCAGTTCAACTGAACGCACGGACATCGTGGGGTTTTCTCTATTCCTTGCGTGCTTGCACAGTTGCAGATATAATTTACTTATTTCAATTTATTGACGGATTAAGTGCCTTTAAATGATTAAACTATATTGTTTACGAGAGAATCCCGTTTTTCTCCTCAGATTTTCCATGCTTAAACTCCAACTAACTCCGTTTATAGGCACTCGCTTTCGTATCTAGCCATTATTAATACTTTCGCTTCCCTTCATCTCCAAAACTCATTCCTTCTCCATTCTCACCTTTTTGTAATTACCTCTGCAGCTCCTTCAGACCATTATCTGCTTCAAATTTACATATCTCTCTCTCTCATCGAACCTCCAACCACTTTCTTTCGATATCCCTATTACCTCCTCGCAATTTCTCTCGTTCCTCCCATCCACTCTTCTCCCTCATCATCACCCATCATCTCCTTTCATTAGTCTCTTGAGGGCGAGAGAGAGAGAGTCGAGCCAAGATTTCCTTCCCCTTCCTCTCCTTCACCCCCTCTCGCCATCCTATTCTTCACCTTACTCAAATATCCCGAAACTTATGACACCTGCCCTTCCTCCTGACCTTCCTCCCCCTCTCCCGTCTCAACTCCTCCGTTTCACTTTTCTGCCCTCCTGCTTTTTTTATTTCTCACCCTCTTTCCTAACACTCTTCTCCTCTACCCTTTTTTTCCGAGCTATCGGCTTCCACCTTGCAACTTCCAAAAGTCCCCAAATGATAGAGAGAGAGAACGCGAGGGAGAGAGACAGTAGGAGAGAGAGAGAGAGAGAGAGAGACGGAAGAGGGTGGAGAGAGAGAAAATTTGCCTTTTCCTACCGAGCTCGTTTGATTCTCAAACACTTGAGGTCTCCTCCTTTGTTCTCTTCTGCTCTTCGCGGAACCCTTTACCTATATATAAACCCTCTTCACTTTCCTCCCGACTCTTTCTTGCCTTCATAATCGTCGTCATCCAGGAATCGTGTTAATTAGCTGTGTTAGATAGTGGAGGATCATAAGAGGGCATTCTTGGGGTGAGGAGAATGGGAGGGAGAAAAGAGAGAGAGAGGGGGGCGAGGGGATTTGAATGAGTAAAAGCGGAAGTGGTGGAGGAGTAAATTGGGGAGGTAATAAAATAGATGGGGTAAGAGGGGTCGCAAGGGTTGTACGGCGGTGTGGGGGAAGTGTTTTTGTTTCACAGGCGATACAGGAAGGACTATATCCTTGTGGACGGGTCGGGTTTGCTCAAAAGAGGTACAAGAGACTCGCAGGGAACTAGTGGGAAAGTTAGGACCCATAAGAGACGGAGAGAGATTAGCGGAGTTGAGGGTGAGAAGAGGGAGAGATTGAAGCAGCAAGGTAGAGGGCGTGATGCAGGAATATTACAGAATGCAAGCGAGAGAAATGTTTGGAGGAGAAGAGGGATACGGGGAGAAATTGAGGGGGTCCAAGACGGAGCCCCCGTGGAACTCAGATATATGTAGAGCTTTGGATAATCGTCGGGGAAACGCCTGGTCAGAGAATTGGAGTGCGAGGAGGAATGTGTTGCGAAAGGAGAGGGAAAGGGTACGGGATAGGAAAGATGCGGTGTGTTTAATGTGGGTGGATTGGGATAGCTTTAACACGATACTCGGAATTCAACGGTGGTAATGGGTCCTTTTCAAAATAAATGTGTGAGCGAGTGAGTGCTTGCTTGCGTGTTTAAATTTCTCTCTAGAGAGTCGTAATGATTCACGATGCTTGAGCACTGGAGGGAGTTTACAATTGTAAATTATGACGACTTTCCGCGGCACAAGAGATAACAGTTAAAGTGGCAAACCGGAAACCTGCGTCTGTGACGTATGTATTTAATGAATTGGAATAAATGAAACCATCTAAATTAATACGAGCGAATGTTCTTTCTATTTTGCCACAATATAAATCGTTTTAATTTATTTGAGCTGAAAAAACTAAAACTTTCTCGCTGAATATTTTCATATGTCACCTTTTCACGATATGAAAACATTAATTTGATGAAACACGGCATTTGGATTACGACATTTCTGCTATACGTGGTTAAACCGTGGAAATTCATTTAAAGACCACGAAGAAGATATCCTAAATCAAAAAAAGAAGATTCTATTTTAGCAAGACTTATATATCAAAGGTAATATCCAGCAGTCTCCTTTATTTGTAATTTATTGCCGAGCAGTCGTAAATTATACGAAGCAGGTAGAATTTATTTAATTTATCACGGGAGTTTAAAATTTAAGGGCGAAGAACTCACATAAAATTTATATTTATCTTTAAATTCTTTTAAAATTACGATATGTAACTAGATAAATACCAGAAATTAATGCACTTAAAAATTAAATAATTTTATTACATGCGCGCTTAAAAGAATAAACTGTGGTGTAATTTCATTTTGACATTAAAAACTGACATTCTCTTTCGGTATGAACGACTTGTTAAAATATATTTTTCAATTAAAACTTAAAAAATGAAATTCTTGTAGAACACCAGTACGCGACAAATCGAAGAATCAACGCAGTTGACTATAAAACAGAAAACAAGACTCTTAGCCAAATTCTTTACTACAGATCAGTTTTCAAATATGCATACTGAAATATTTTCATTGTAAAATACACAAAAAAATAATATCAAATTATTATGACAACACCAAAGCTGAAAAAAATCTTCACCCTTCTCTGGCAGTTAAGGTTTCGAAAACAAAAGAAGTTCAGACAAATTCCGAGCCATGAATATCCCTCATGGACTTCTCCCCTAAATAAAACTTTCTTTCTACCGTTTCCCTTTTCCCCTCTTATTTTCCCGCTGCGGAAGATCCAGTATTATTCATTACATCCTCTTTTCCCACATCGCTCTCTCTCTCTCTCTTCCTCTCTTATATTTTTATATATTTTTCGCTTAAATCCCCTGCTCACGAATTCGCGATCCTTCTTCATTATCCGCCAGAGGTCTCCACCGGCTTTTGTGGACAAAAGGAGAGGAGAGAGAAAGAGACCCTCCCCAGCCCTTCTTAACCCTTCTCTCCTCATAACCAGCGAACCTCACCCTCTACATTTCTCTGGCTTTCACAATTTCTCGACTCATCGGGGCCATAAGTCTTTCTTTGTGATGCTTCTTATCTCTCTCTCTCTCTCTCTCTCTCTCTCTCACGCCGTCCTTTCACTCTTCCAGAATAACTGAAGGGGTTCTAGGATTTTCAGCGTCGACGCTCACCACACCTGAAACTGAGAGCTATTACTTCCATAGATCGTGTTCATTAATGGAAACGCGACCGTCCGATTCATGTTGCGAAAGTACTCTTTTTAGAGATTGGAGCCGTCCGAAAATAGCGTCGATCGGTCGGAAAGGGATTCGTGACTATTCCTCAGCGTGAGGACAAACTTAGCGCCCTCTTTAAATAAGTCGTTCGTTCGGCAAAGTGGTCTGATAATGGCCTGCTGTCATAACGATTCTCGTGTTTTAAGGGGAGAATTTTTTTGCCTTCCTATTTTTAGGGAAAATTGTTTTTAATGCCTAAATTGTAACTCGAAAGCTTAACGGGGTTCGGAGGACTTCAATAATTATCCTTAAAAATTAGCCACGAGTTCGTTTTTTAAAAAAACTATCAATTTTGGAAGGCTGGATTTCTTTCATTTGCGGCGCATATTTTACAATGAATAGTATTATGTTTCAGGCCGAGTCACTCTCTATTTAATAAAAAAGTAATTTTTAAGTCCAGCGCATATTACACATCTTTATCAAAGTTTGTTCGTCGCTATAGAGACTATTTGTTTTAATAATTCCAAAATTTAGCCGGTGACTCGTTAGTATATAATTTTGATTGAATAGTTCTTGATTGACCAAAAGACCTGTTTTCTTTAACGTTATCTTCGGTGGTGTGTGTAGTAGATGCTATAGATTATGTTGTATTTTCGTGTCAAACAGCATTTTGCCAGACGTAGCTTAGAAATACGCAGTATTTGGGACATTGGGCTTTCCAAGCAATAACAACGTCCATCAACGATATATCGTTTCCCTTAGCCTTTTTTATCGGGATGCTGTATATGTATATATATATATATATGAGAAAATACAACAGATGGAGAAGTTTGGACGGTACGATACGAAGTACGCTAGGGCACCGGAGTTAGAAGATAAGAAGCCTAATGGAATTCGTGGTAAAGGAATTATATAGAGACGGAAAAATGGTCGCAGAACCAAAGAAAGTCGCCCAGGTATGGGAAGACTACATTAAGGAACTACACAACAAGCGGACAGGATCGGAACAAATAGAACTGGAAGAAGAGGATAATATTGAAGAAAACTTGGGACCAAGTATAATGAAAAGCGAAGTAGAAAAGGCGATACTGGAACTGAAGAAAGGAAAAGCTACAGGCAGCCATGGATTACCGGCAAAGGTACTTAAAGTAATGGGATCGGAAGGACTAAAAGTGATTACGAAATTAATTAACAGAATTTAGAACTCGGGAGAGTAGCCCCAGGATTTCTTAGATGTAACAATGATCCCTCTATAGAAGAAGCCAAAGGCAATGCAGTGTAAAGACTACAGAGCGATAAGCCTACTGTCACACACTTCTGAGGTCATCACGAGAATTCTTAATAAAAAGTCGAGGAAATGCTAGGGGAAGATCAATTATTCGATTCCAGAAAATGAAGAGGAAACAGAGATGCTATCGGTGTAGTGAGAATTATATCAGAAAGGGCAAAAGAGTACAGCCAAGATTGCTGCGTATGTTTCGTCGACTGGCAGAAGGGCTTTGATAAGAGTAAATTGGGTACTGCTGATGAGGATATTAAAGGATATAGGTGTAGACTGGAAAGACAGGAGACTGATCAGGAATATATGCGTGAATCAAATTGTAAAGGTCAGGATGGAGAATGCGGACACCAGCGGAGTAAATATCGGTAGAGAAGTAAGACGGCTGTTGTCTATCGCCGATCCTATTCAATATATATGGAGAGAGACTAATGCAGGAAGTGTAAGAAGGCACGGTAGATTTCAAAATCGGAGGAAGGATTATAAGCACAGTGAAATACGCGGATGATCAAGCACTTCTAGCAAGAAAGGAAAAGGTACTCCTGAAAATGATAAATAGACTAGTGATAACAGGTAGAAAATACGGTATGGAAATTAATACAGAAAAATCCAAGGTCATGCGAATATCAGCTATAGAAGAAGAAAATTTGCACATAAGTATTGAAAGAAAGCCATTACTACGAAGAATAGGAGAGGAGCAGACTATCAGAAAGAGGAAGGCGAACTGGATTGGACATGCCTGAGGAGAGAGAGCATGATTAAAGAAGTGCTAGAAAGAAAACTGGATCGAGAAAGAGAAGAGGTAGGAAGAGGTTTCAGTGGATAAATAACTTGAAAGAGAAAGGGAGCTATCAAGACATGAAGAAATCTGAGGAAAATAGGAGTATATCGATAACCAAGTTTAACCATGAATAACCACGGACCTTTCTACGAACAGCCTGCCAATGATGATATATATATATATATGTGGGTGTGTGTGTGTACACACACAAGATTGCAACTAATAGTTGAGAGGGATAGGAGGGAGCCAGTGGACACTTACTTGGTGTTGTGGACGTCCATGACGATAGAGGAAGGCTTTTTCTTGGAGCTTTCGGGCATACACACACACATCTCTCCAATAAAGTCGCGTTACCTAGACACCCTCTCCCTCTATCCCTTTTTCCCTTCCACCCAAGTCGTTTTCAAACAACTTCCCAAAACTTCCATCCCATCTACACACGCCGGATTCTTCGACATCTCGATCCCTGCCCTGAAGTCCTTTAACATAATACGAAGGGCTCTTCCACCATTCCAATTCTCTTCCAACTCGATTCCTTATCCTCCCATCCTCCTAATCCCTAACCAACTCCCTCATCCCAGCCAATAACCTCCCCTCAGACATGCCCAATCCTTCCTTCTGCAAAGCCATCTTCCCGGTCCAGAATGATCTCAAGGACCATGTATACCAACCCAACGCAACCTTCCCAATGAAAACCCTATTGGCTTCCCCTCTCATCCCACCACCCTCCAGCAAATAAAAATCCGTTTCCCTTTTTCCAACTTCTCAAGCCTTATCATCCACGATAGACTTTACTATCGGTTCCTTTTTGTTTATCTTTGTCCCCTATCTACGCTCTGCGTCCTTCTTTTGCTTTCGCAAAGGGAGAGTAAGAGAGGGGAGGGGTGTATATGGAGAGATCTCCACCAGATGCACTCGAAGGCAGAAAGGAGAAGCCGGCAAAGAAAGCGAGGGGCAGAAGTAAAAGTGAATGAAAATGAGAAAGCGGCCAACAATCAAATTTTTCCCTTTCCGTTTTCCTTAATTTTTCCTCCTCTTCTTTAAGAGCTGGGCCGTCCTAGGACCACATGGCATAGTTGATGAAGGGGAATGTCGGAATAAATGAAGTGGATGAAGTAAAGAAGGGAAAAAGGTTGGAAGGAGAGAGGGAGAGTCGAGTCACGCCAATGAAGCCATTTGAATCCAATCAATCCTTTTATTTTTTCCTCTTTTCTGTCGGATGGGAATTGACTTCTCAAAACCGAATCTCGTCGTCCCAGTCCCTTATTCCTGTGTTATCGGGATACTCCTTTCGATCGCCGTCCTTTTTCTTTTCCGAGTGAGTATCGCGAAGTTATTTTTATTTTCTTTGGCTCTTTCTTATCACAGCGATTCGACCAATCTTTCCAATCTCTCCCTCTATTTCCATGTTTTCCGGACGTTTCTCATGGCTACACATATTTTCTAAACTTCTGTTACTTACTTTAAGTGCAAGTTGGATCTTTAGCTGAAAATTTGGTTTTCTGAGAAGAATTGTTATGATCATAAGCCTATAAAAGTGTTACGTAATAAATCGATTTAACACAAATTAAGATAAATTAAAGAATGTTGCAATAGTTAATAGAATTTTAAAGTATTCATAAATCCACAAAAAGAAATTCTAGCGTTTTCATTTTAGAGGAATTTTATAAAATAACCCATTGTCCATTTATATATTGTATTTTTGGGCCATTACTGAATAATTTTAGCTTGTGATTACAAAAATATATGTATTATTTGACGAAAAAACTATAAAATTTATCAGATATCGAGTTTTTTTGCCAAGTTTTTCACACACACACACACACACACATACACACACACACACACACAGGGGCGGCCCGAAGAATTTTGGCGCCCCGGGCAAGATAGCACTCTATCTTCCCCCTCCGTAAATGTTTGTTGAGATAATTACTAAGTACATGTTAATTTAATCATTGCTCTTTTAATATTACAGTTAAGGAAAAAACACAAGGATTTCGATAAAGATTCCAGCCTGTTCGGCGATATAAATCGTCATCCAATATTTATTCACTTGCAAGTAATGCATACGTATATAGATGGTCGGAATAGCGCCCCCAAGATTTTGTACAGAGTGCTTTATTAGAGTTTATACGTTCTTATCGTTTATTTATTTTTTTTAGTCATTGGAACTTTGTTACAAGAAAGGGAAAAATATTTTTTAAATCTACATTCGAACGAAATTTACCGTTCGATGGCGTATCTCTGTGATCTACGCGAATCCGATCCTTCTATTACGGCATCCACCAAAATATTCCATTCCGATAAGATATTTTCGAGAATCACGATCCATTTAACAGATATAGATATTCCCGAATCGCGTTCCAGGTTAAATCGCTAATCTTTACGCCGGGATCAAACATTGGTTTAGGCGACATTTTGCAAACTTGTTACTTACAATATTTAATCGAATAAAAGATTTGATTTTTATTAGCCGAAATTTGAAATTAATAAAGGCGGCTGCTAGTATGCCAGGTACATAATACCAACCCCTTCATTCCTGTTATTTTTTGAACGTCCCCAATCTTTTTTATGATAAGTAAGTTTTAAGGTAATGATTCATTACTAATAATTAATATCGTACGCAAACGTTTTATACGAAAAACATCGACGAAAAGTTGTCAATAAAATTTGTTTTTTTATCTTTATTATCAGTTTTATATTTTACTAGCTCGAGTTCAATTGCGATTTCGTCTTCATTTTGGGTAATAAAGGTGTGTGAGATGAATGAACCTACCCGAGGTCGCGATACCATCTTAGCAATAAGGCACGCAGTAAACGCAACGCGACATAATTTGCGCAGTAAGAAATCGTTATACGTTATCAATGTATCCTTGGGCAGAGAGAGAAGTGTGAGGATGGCCTAATGTCCGCAAAGCGGTCATTAAGAATTTCTAATGTGGAGATCCAGAGTCCCCTCTTAGAAGCAGAGACAGCGAGTCCCCCTCTGCCAAAATGTCCCAGAGACACGCAAAGCCTTTGAGATCGATGTTAACGCGGACGAGAAGGAGAATTAAGGTGCGTTTTAAGCGGAACGAGAGAGTTAGACGGCGTTGAGGTTGCGTCGGTAGCTCTGTGGCGTACGCTCGTCACTCCATCTCTATTCAATGAAGGCAAACTACAGAGAGAGAGAGAGAGAATGAGAGAAAGAGAGAGGAATCGGGAGCAAACGCAGAGATAGACAGAGAGAGAGCTGATTCCGCAAGGAGGACTGAGAAACGAATCAGGAGTAATTAGTCGGTTAATGCACTCCAGTCATAGTGAGTCTGAAGCCGAGCGTAGGAAAGATCTTTAGGGCGGCTGCCTCATAACGCTTTGAGCTGAAGGATGGGGAGTCAAAGGAAGCGTGCTGAGCTCAAAAGGAATACGGTGGGTGCTGGGATGGAGGAATGGCTATGCGGGGTATATACTGCAATGTAACGACGTCATCACTTTAACTTCACGGGGTTGAGTGCAGGGAAGCGATCCATGCTCAGGCTACACTTGTAGTGTTGCTGAAACATTTGGAGTCTCCATTTTACTCCTTTATCTTTTCTATTCCTAGTCCTTTATGTGTGGCATAATGACCTCTTAAACTTCCTTGATCATTCTCCGGTTAATATCGAAGACAGCATAACAAAGCAGAATACTTAAATGCGCCAAAGTAAAGGATAACCCTATAATTTTAAAATTGTGGCAAATATCTTAATAATACGTACTCTTAACTCAGGGGTGGGCAACCTTTACTGCATGGTGGGCCGCATCTGTGCTTGAGAATTGAAAGGTGTCAATGCATAGGCGAAACGGATTAGAGTTTAAATCATAAATTGCTTAGATTCTTAGGAATCATAAATAATTTTAAAAAACAAGAACAAATAAGGATTTTAGGGCTATATTTTCAAAACTAAAAGTTTTGTTATCATAAATTCACCAATAAATAAATTGTGTTAAATTTTACGGATCGCTTTTACATCAAATCTTCGCGGGCCGTAGTTTTCCCACTCCTGCTCTAACTGGTATATGAACTAAACAAGACCTCCGAGAACATTTCACCAAATGACGAACGAGAATTATTTAAATTTAAAATTAACTTTTAAAGTTTCAAAACTGAATTATTGAATATGCGTAAATTATTAAGGCATTCATCAATAGTCGCAGTGCAAGATTTGTATATCTTTTTGGGCATATATTAACTTCTTCGTCAATTAAGACATAATTACGCTTTTAAATTAAACGTAAAACCAACAAGTTTGAATTTCTAATAATTAAAGATTTAAATTAAAACTAATGAAACTAAAAAAAAATTATCACATACAACACCACCTAATACGCGTCTAGGAGAATACTAATATATTGATTATCATTTCAACGTGTTTAAAGCTCTTTATTTAGATACTACATCCATATTTTATTCGATAGAATGTCGTGGAGCAATGCGCTCAGGCTGACATTCTCTTAAAACTTCTATAACGGTGCATTATAGCGAAAAAACATTTTTTCCGCTAAGACTTCATGAAAATTACATTACGTTCCCTTTAGGATTAAGGAGGCAAAAAAACCCTCTCTTTCCCTTCTCGTGGGACCCTTGACCCGATTTGAAATGCATCCCGTTTATACTTCCTCAGCGAACTCCTGACACATGCACAACCATTGCACAAATAGACATGCACAATGACCATACTAGGGGATACAAAGAGATTGGATTAGGAGATGGAGAGAAGAAGTCGGAAAATAAACGGGAGGGTTAGGGTGGAAAGGAAATTAATAGGCAGGGCTATGTTGTTATTCTGAAAAGAATTTTTCAGAGTTACGAACGTAGTATTCTTTTTAGTTATACAGTCCCTGAAATAACGTTGGGATTATTAAGAGAAAATATTTACAAGTAGTGTACTCGTACAATAATACTCGGCATAAGAAACATTTCTGAGTAAGTAGTTTAGATGTATTTATTCTGCTCTGAGAATAACAAAATGAGAGGAACATTTTCAACTCCTGAAGGAGGAATTACGAAAAACATTATTTTATTATGTCACATTAAAATCAATTACTCGATAATGCAGCGAATATCAAATCATGAACAATCGAAGACAGATTTGACTTTAAAATGAATTCAGTTGTTAATATTCAATATGTTTCAGATGAGTTTGATTTTTCTTCTTCTATTTTTAGGGGAAAAACTATATAGTCTGCATAAAATTGTGCAATCATTTAGACAAAAAAGTAAATAAATACTTGTTTAAAAATGAAAATATCAGTGACTATTTAAACAAAAATTAAAATAATGAGTTATACGAGTTGATAAGCAGTGAGATAAATACATAACAGCATAAAAATGTCAGCATATAGATAAAATAATCGACATAAATTAGCCTAAAAGATATCAAAGCCGATAAATATAAAATATTATTAACAGGTAGACAAACATTTGATTGAACAGAATCCATTTCGCAAGACAAAAGAATATTCAAACTTCGCTAGAACAGATAATGTACAAAAAAATCAACGGTATAAATATAAACAACCACACGTACATTATAGACGCACTTCTTCAATTTTAGCAGACATCTGGAGGCCCCGGTACACAACGGACGACTTCATAAACCACAAAAAAACGTACTGAATATCATTCCGATTCTACCCTTCCTTTCTACCCCATTCTCCCCCTGAATGGCACCAATAGTAATATTTCAGTCAATACGAGATGCCACCTTAAGATTCTAAGCCGCGCGAGGGGATGGACTTGTATAAACGCGCACACATACATAATACCTAAACGCTGTTCCCTTCCATTTTCCCCCTATCCCACAGACACCTAACACTTTGACAGCGCGCACACCTTTTCAAATCTCCCGTGCACTCCGTATGTGGCTCGCAAGTATACTCCGCAGTTCCTCTCGATGCATGGAGGAAGTCGGGGAGAGTGGGTAGAGTTGGGGATAGAGAGAGGGAGAGAGGAAGGGAGAGAGGCAGTGCGGAGACGGGATTGAATGAGGGTTCTTCCTCCTGGAGCCAACAGGAAATAATAATGAGTCTCTACATCTGGGGAAAGAGGAAGATGCCGCTGGAGTTAGGACGTGGAGGAGGTTAGAGTACGAGGGAGGAGGAATTGGAAGGTATAAGAGAGATATATTAGCACATAAAGCCGTCCGTACCACTGTGCCACACATCATCTTCTCTTACCGAAACGGGATACCGGTGCTTCCCCTGAAATTTAGCCGGTCTTACCGTGTTAGCTCTCTGCACCGCTCTCCATTCCCCTCAATCCATCTGGGAGTTTATATATGGGGGAAGAGTTTTGCGGAGGATAATACTCCTTTTAAAACGCTATAGCATTCCACAAAACCTCTTTTCACGGGTTCTCGATGGCCCCTCATGGGTGCTTTCTCTCTCTCTCTCTCTCTCTCTTTAAACTTAGCTCTCACAGGGGGAGCAACAAATTTACGTCGGTCACAGGCCTGTGGGAAAGGGTGCGCCCTTGTCTGGAGGAGATTCCGCGATTTTTAACTTATTCCTCTTTTATATGTATTTTTCCTCCGTCTCGCTTTATCACCAACTCCTTTGCTTCTCCACCTCTTTTTATCTCCCCTTTTCTCCACACTCCTGTGCCTCGCATTCGTCATAATGCGGTCTCTGGGAGATATTTCTTTCTCATCTTATTTTTTGAAAGGCTTTCCTTCACTCCTCGACAGATGACAGCACTGCGTCAACCTTTCTGCCTCTTTTTCTCGCTTCCACACACTTTTCTGTGCGTTTGGAAAATGCAGGGATTTTTTTTGTCTCAACCTCACAAATAAATGGCAGGGAATGAATGCCGATGATGTTAAAGTGTTCGAAAAAAATGGCCATCTTACGTTAGATTGTGTCGCGCGTGGAACTCTGAAAAATATCCCAAAGCATTTATTTTCTGCTGAAATACTTTTAAGTAACGCCAGTTCAGCACGAAGGGACACATCCGGGGAAAAACTGGCAACGTGTCTCCGTGTCCATGAGATATAGCGTATGTGCGGTCGGAGCAATGAAACTTATGAAAATGAAATTAATGCAGAAATGGAATCATACAAGAAATCTAATGCGGTAGTAACATACATAATAATTATTACTTGCAGAATATCAGTTAACGATATTGTATGTTTAATAAAGATAGTAAAGAAGTCCTAATTCAACGAAGCTATTCCTCCGTTTAAACTTTTTATTATGAACTTCCTTATGTTGTAATTTTCTCTTTCCACTGCGCTTTGTTTGCTACAAATATTTTCAGCCATTAAAAAGAGTTCTTACTCAAAACATTTTGATAAACTTTGGAAAAAGATACAATTTACCATAATAGAATCCCAGAATGGTTCGCAATTTTAAAAGTAAAAGACACTGTTAGGCCAAAAAATTTGTGGCTTTAGATAAATACTTTGGTGAAAATTCTGAAGCTAGAGATTTGTAGTTGGAAAGGAAATGCGAGGGTGATTAATCCGATGATCTCTGGTAGTAACTTTTAATCCCTCTAACAAGAGAAGGGAGGTATTTCTACTTACATTAATATATTTTCATAAATTATTTTCTTTGCGCAGGCAATTGACGGCGTCTGAACACTCGAATATAACGTAAGTTTTATACAAAAGTGGGTGTTTTTATGAATACCAATTCTATGGCTTGGAACATGGTCAAATATAGTTTATATGTATGCATATGTCTCTTAGATCCCGATGAACAATATGCAACGATGAAGACCTTCAAGAGGAAAGATTTTAGTTTTTTTAAATGTATCTTTCAATTGTCTGTAGCGTAAAAATTACTAGATAATAAATGTTAAAGTATAAAAACAACCGTACTGATCCATGTGCGTAATAGCTCAGTGAATACCATGTGCTAAACTCAAGAGTACATAACAAAGAGTTAAAACTGCGTGACAGGAGAGAAGATTGACGGAAGGGCGGAGATGAGAGATTGAAGGCTCTTTTCCCCTTCGGGGAAAAGCCCAAGAGGAAGCTTTTGCGAACGCGATGGACCGTAAGGTCGCGGAGTTAACGTTTCCATTTTGAAAGGAAGCGAGTTGAGGTTAAGTAAGTACTTTGGTGGTGGTGTGTGGGGAGGAGGGAGGAATCAGCGGCGGCTGACGTGAGAGGGGAGAGAAAGGGAAAAGGAATCGGCGGCGGCTGAAAAGGGGGGGGGAAGGGGTAAAAGTGTACGCAAGGGTGTCAAGGGATTGTTTTGTGGAAGAACACCTCCTCCTCCCCCCACCAACCTACTCTTCAAACACAAACCACCCAGAGCTAATACCACACCCACGCTTTCCCTCCCCCTTCTCCTACCTTCTCTTAAAACACTCCCCCCTCTATCTCTCTCTCACACACACTCCGCGACACTCTCTCTCTCTCCATTTTCTCTCCCTTCCAGTGTCTCCTTCACCCTCGTCATTTCGCTCGCTTCCTTAGCTCACTGCGTCTTTTCTCCCCTTCCCTTCTCTCTCCATCCTTACTCCTTCCCCATACTCTCTCTCTCTCACACACACTTTCTTCCTCTCCATCTATCTTCCTTCCCACTCCTTCCTTCCTTCCTCTCTCTCACTCATTTTCTCTCCCTTAGACTCCTCTCAAAATCTAAACCAAATAACCCCTTCCCAGCCACTTTAATGTCTTTACTCAAGTGTCCCGCGTGAGCTCTTCTGGAACGCATTGACTTGCCGACGAAGCCTCCTTCAATACAACAACCGCCTACGACTTTTTAAACGATGTCTCTATCTTTGTCCATAATCCTTCTTTTCATAGTCTCGTTATAGTTTCGACGAGGATCTTCCCATTTTTTCTCGTAATCACCATGAGAGAATGATGGCATATTTTCCCTCCATCCAGACAGGGTTTTACGTCAATCGTTTCCTGAAACTCGACGGAAAATTTTTTTTAGCCATAAACCTTAAATCGAAACCAATTAGATGGAATTTGTGAATTTGATTCTTAAAATACCTCCCTTTGGATGGAATGAGGAAATTTTTATAAGGATCTATTTTGTACATCAGTTATATTACGCCTGTTTCGAACTAGTCCGTTTGTGGATTACTTTTCATTTACGGTAATTATTTTATTAGTCAAAAGAAGATTGCTGAATTATACCTAAAAATTAGATAATAGATCTAAAGTAGTAATTTTATTTAAAATCAACTTTCGTAAGATTTTCTGAAAAATGCCCATCAAACTGGGGACAAACGAAGAGATTTCTTATGAGCAGCATAAACAGGAAACTCAAAGTCGTTCGGTTTGCAGAAACTTTTTCGAAAACAAGTTAAAAACAGAAATTCTTCAAATTCATAACGCAATACCGAAACTCAACAACACTAATTTTCAACGTCTTCAGCCAAACTAATGATACTTGTGGTAGTTTACGTAGTATTGTCCCGACCTCAGTTATTTTTTTTATTTCAAAATTTAATAAACATGCGTGATTAGTTGCTTTTTATTATTTTTAATCATTTAACATTCAAGTTAAATTTTTTGAAGAATTGTTTTCGATGTGCTCCGACCCTTTCTTGCAATTAATCTTAAGTTATGGATTTAAAAAACACTAAGTTAACTAAAGACATTTTTCTGCTACCGAGTAGAAATGTTACGTTTTAAAATATCCATTCGTTTACAACCACAGGGAAGCTGAATAAAGTTTTTAAAATATATTCCAGGAATTATTCCAGAGCGTTTAGGTGATCAACATTGATTTAAAATATCCACCCTTACTCCCGTATAATGACATATGTTATCTCAAAATGAAAATGGAATATATACATCAATAGAAACGTTTTCACCGAATGGAATCCACTTGTAAATTTACGGGGTAAATGTTTATTCATGTGATTGTGTACAAAACCATAATTGCAGAACCTTATACTCATTTATGGACACAAACATTGCTACTGAAGTAAGGGACTACATTTCGTGGTCTCAAGGAAACTCGGAACAAGTTTTGGCGAGCTAGAAGCCGAGTAGTTTTAATCATAAAAAAACCTTTTCTTTGCGAATTCAACTGAGATCTTATTCATGAGTCGTGGGGCCGTGTAATTAAATAAGCTTTTATCCGCATCTACTCTTAGATTGGTAAATATTTCGTGTCTTCAGATGTTAAATAGGTAATCACGCAAGATAGATCCGAGGGTGAAGCCGAAAGCGATTACCAACTCAATGGATGATTTTTTTTGTTTAAAGTCCGGTATAATCCCATCAACTCTGATGGAATCATTCGACATTATTTTTAGTTTGATAAAGTGATAGATAAGAAATTACTGGGAAATCCAAACAAGCAGAGAATTTCGGTTTTATCCACCAGCTGATTACTCTTTGGAAATAAATCAAACTAGACCTAGGAAAAGTTTTACGACTTATTTTTCAAAGTTAGGTTGTTTTTGTCGGAGGCGGCTAAGCCGTAAATAACTCCTATGACCAACGGCAGTACGCGTGTGTATTTTTGTTTGTGGGTGGGGGGGGGGGGAGTATTGGGGAGGGGGAGGTTAGTCTTTAGTTAAGGCTGATATATATCAAAGAGGCGGGCGGGGCAATTTGGCAGGAAAGGGCAGAGAGAGAGAGAGAGGGAGAGAGATAAGGAGGAAGAGAGTGAGGGGAAGTAGATGGCCTCTTCGATAATGGCACATCAAAATGATGAATAAGGCGTCTCCATTGGTTGAGAGAGGAGGCGGGTGGGAGTGGAGGGGAAGTAGAGATTGGAAAAAATAAAAGCGGAAAAAATACGTCTTAGAAGAGGGAAAGTTCTGAAGGAATGGCGAAAAAAATATGAAGCGGAGGAAGTTGATGAGGGAAAAAATATAAGGGAATCCGGACGCACGCGGGAGGTCGCCGGAGAAGGAGAAATGCGGTTTTTACGGAGAGGAGGAAACCGAAAAGCTTTCCATAGGCTTTTGATCGAAAAATCCCAGATCAATTTCAGAAAATTACATCGTGGGACGTAAAAATTGTACAAGATTTGGTAAACAGAAGCAATATAATTTAATATATGAGCACTTTACTTAATTAATCGTCAATTTGATAATCGTCCAAATGAAAACTAGGTAGTAATTCAGTTTTGAAGATGAACGCGTGTCTGTTTGAATTTAATATATTAATATTCAAAATCCATTTTATTCGCTGAAAGGCAACTTAATGTTTTATGAGTTTCAACGTGGTTCGTTCGATTTATGTAGGTGGAAAATTTTCTGATTTTTCCCTTCCGTAACTGATTTTTCCTTCACTTAATGTTGCTATTAACGTTGTTCCTGCGTATTAACTGTGACTCCATGAATTATGGTTATTATATATTTCTTTTGATAAATGCATTTTTGTAATGAGACATTAAAGATATATAACGGTTGAATTAACTCTCAGATTATTTATTTATTTTATGATCGTAAATTGAATAAATCAGTAACTTTAGAAAGCGTGCTCTCAGTTTGCGCATGGCCGTAGAAACCTAGTACATTTTCATGTACAATGAAGATTAAAAACATTGTTGCAATTATGATAAGATTACAGCATAAATAGATCAAGTTACGAGGCATATACGTAATACGATAAAATGCATCAAAGATATTATTATAACACAGAAATGAATGATACACACAACTCAAAATTATTATTCTTATTGTTCGACACTCATCTTAAAATTTAAAATAATGAGTCCTCAATATAAAAGGCCCTATGAACTGAAAATGATTTCGTGTAATTTATATTACATAAATAAATTTACCGAAAAATTAATCAGCGACGTTGAAAGGATTACGCTTATTTTTTTCGAAAAGTTTGCAATCGAACGACTTTTCGGATGAAACTATGTTGGTACTCACATACTCGAGAAAAACTAACTCGGGTCACACTAGGCGATTAACTTAAAAATAACACTGCAACCCATGAAACGCAAGCTTAAATACCAAGGATCATCTCGATAGGGCGAATTTTCTTAGAGCTAAAAATGAACGCTTAGGGATAAAAAATAAAACGATTGCGTAATGGCCTTTCCTAGGGTAAAAACATTAATTCTCAGAAGAGCAAAAGAATAATGTCTCGATGTCATTGAGAACGTTTAGAGGCGGCGCCATTCGGACGACGACACGCTCCCTCGTCCCTCTTTTGTTTTTTTATCGGTATTTTATTTTTTACTCCCCATCCCGATTTACTCCTCATCTCCCAACATGGATTTAATGGCCGGCCTTTCGGGACGCGCCGTATCGGTACGTCAGTTTGTAAATGGGATGACGCCATTCCGTATGCTAAGCGCACTCTCCAAAGACGCATGGTTGCCGACCCCATTACGTCTCACAGGACTTAAGTTACGGCGCCGCCTCGGGACGGAGGAGGGAAGTTTGGAAGGGGAAGGAGAGAGGGTGTGGAGGAGCGGGTGGCTTCTTCCCTGCCCCTCCCCCCCCCCTCCCCCGCCACTGCACCCTCCCCCTCCCACACCACTTACCCTCTCGTGCGCGTCCTCTTCTCCACTCCCGTCCTGTGGCCGGCTATAATTCCTGCTTAAATCCCATGGAACCGCTAAGCTAAAAATCTCCCATACCTTCCCCTCGACTTCCTCCTCCTCGCCTTCTTTTCCTCTCTCCCCCTCAACCCTCTCAACCCACTCCCCACCCAACCCTCTCTCCCCCCTCCACCGCACCTCCCTCTTATTTCCTTTTTCATTTTAAATATATGGCCTCCACGGATACGGGGAGGATTTTCGTTATTCTTTTTGTTTGTTAAAAACGTTGACCGTCCTCGGGGCTCCTAATTAGGGATTTTCAGGATATTACGCGTTTTCGTTTTTTAAAATAATTTTTAAAATTTGTTTTCGGTAATTTTAGTGCTTTATTTTTAGTCTTCCGACGATTTCAAGGGCTCAGGGAGCGAAGATAGAATTTTGTGAAAGAGTATATTTTACTGCAGTTAAATTGAGCTCGCATTTTAAAAGATTTTTAAGGATGTTATGGTCAAAGGTAATAGCGCCATAATTACTGAAAAAGATGTATTACTTCTCAGGGTAGTCATAATGTTTTGGTTGTAATAATTTCGACGAATTTAAAAAAATGCGATTTTACATTTTTCCAATCATTATAATTTTAGTAAAATAATTGAATGTAGTTAATTCTATTTTTATAGATGCACACATGGTTTTATCTTACTCTTAAACTCCTTTAGTTAGTTTATTAATTAATTTTCTATTATCCAACCATTACAGAAGTTACAGGTTACGTTACATTTGTTTATACTCCATAAGCATAGTCATTTATTTTGGTAAATCATATGATAAAAACATTTTTCACAATTTGAGCACCAAATTTTAGTAATTTTCTAAATTGCAAAAAATATCTCTTTTATTCCATTCTAAGCGAAGTTACATTTTCCTGGTTTGTGAATAATGTTAATAACTAGCTGGATATACGTGGAGATTTAGCAAATTTTTCAGTGATATCCATAGGCACCAAATTAACACCAGAGAAATTTAAATAAGCACTCATTATGAAATCAGCCACAGCATGGCTCCACTCGCGCACAGCAATCCATCCACCTCGAGATAAGGGAAATACGAGTCTTAATCGAAATAAGTCATCTCTCGGATACGAATGTATTTCCGCAAACTTGGAAACGTCTCCTTAAGCGAAGGGAAAACAGTAGAAATGAAAAAATAAAAAAAAAACGGGGAGAAAAGTCGGCCCCAAGTGACGTTAGTGAAGAGTATAAGAGGAAGTTTGGATGTGTGCAAAATAAACATGGTCCCCTGCACGGGACTAAACACACAAAATGCTCCAATTCGCCCGCCATAACTCTCCATCCCTCCAACTCTCCACCGCCGCTTCCGCTCAAACAACCCCACCAACTCCCTTTCACCTTTACCACCTATCCCCCCCTCCCACCTTAATATTCTTATTCCCGTTTCGTTACCATGACAACCGCTAAGAGACAAATACAAACCTCTTCATTCCCGTCCATACCCTTACTTCTTAACCTAAGCCCTCAAACCTAAAACCCATGGCAAATAACCGCTTAGCTTCTATGTTCTTGCCAAAAACAGGGTATGTGGTGCAGTTATTCTCCAGGGTGATTATTTTAATTCTTAATTGTAATCCTACGCAGTGGGCATGGAAAGGGAATGCGCGTTTTTCTAAAATCTTTCGTGCGTTGCTGAAACCTAACGTAAGGCTCCTAGAGAAAGTTATTTTATGTTGTTATCTGCTTTCTTTTATTTTTATTTGTTCTGATATATTAACTGTATATGTACGTGTAAGCAAACTTATATATGAACAATTTTCTATCGCTACTTTCTCCCTTTTTCTTATCCCTTTGGTATAAAACATTATCCTCCCTTATACCTACATCCCAGTGTATCACAACATGTTCGTTCGTTGACTTTTCTTTGTTGATGAAGAAAGGTTACGACCGAACACCTTCTAATCAATTTCTTCGTGGGTGCATCTTCAACGTCCCCTTATTGACTATGCAACAACTGAATGTCATTTAAGTCGAAACTAACTGAATGAAATTACGCGTAATAGTTACATCTGCTTAAACAATAGTGAAATTTTGCAAGAGATATATAACCATGCAATCTTGATAATCATCTTTCAGTTTGATAGGTAACGCGGGCCACTTTGCAAGCATTGTCGACAACAATCCAGCAGTTGACAGGTTCTGATTCTGACAGTACCGAAACGTTTTCAAGAGAAATGAGAGGAAATATTAGTGGTGACTGAATTAGCGCAGCGTCTCGTTAAACAACGGGTTCTAATTCTAGTCATGAATCGGTGGTAGAAATAGAAAGCGATCGGTCAGGACTGCTGATATTAAAAGTTTAAGAAATAGCGTTATGTTAATGAGTCAAAATTCACAGAAAAATAGCACGGCAGATGAGAATATCAGAACTAATTTTCAAGAATAAAAGAATAAAAATATCATCAAACTAAAGGTAGCAAATAGAAACCGATTTCTCTGTGCCTCAATCCACTGCATCATTTTCGCCGGCATTCACTCGGGTCGCCGACAGCAATTTCACAACATAATGGAACTAATCGTTTTCATGGGATAATGATGGTAAACAGTACCACAGTATCAAATTCAAGCTGCCATTTCTAGATAGAAATAAATTACGAAGAGAATAATTTAGGAAAGTGATGGTTATATGACGTATATACCTATACGTTTTAATTGTATCCGCTTTCTTCCCTGTAAAATTTGTATAGCTGCGTAAGTAATTTATTTGGTTAATAATTTTCTATAACTTAATTTCATGTTTTTTCTTTAGTTGTAAAATTATCGGAATGCTATCTTTCATGCTAACGCAACAACGGCTCCTAACTTGGTACGATTATTTTGTGAACCATCCGAAATAAATGTTTTTTATATGAAAAAAATGTTAAAATACTCTTGTAAAAGAAAAGACGAAAAATGTAGCAAGATAATGAATCAAGTTCCAAAAGAGAACGTAGGTCAGCAGAATACTGTGTCAGGAAAGATAAAGAATTTGGAGGACATCCAGGAGAAAGAAAAACGCCTACAGACGGAGCCAGACGCGTTCGTGGAATCCGCAGTATGGAAAATGACAAACTGCCAGGATATGTCGGTGTTATGTTGGATATCCTGAAAGAATCACGATCCGAAACGGCGAAGAGAAGGAAGGATAGCCTTGCAAAGCTTCCGCAAGCTGTTTCAAGATGGGTGCGTTGTCAAAGAAGCGAAATAAGTCCGACACTATCCACATTCACGAGAAAAAAGAAAGGGCCATTCACTAGATAAGAAATTGCTGAATAGGAGTCTTCGCTTGAAACGAATAACCGAGATCACGGTATGGATGGAATTCGCTTGATGATCCAGATAGCTCCAAAGACAACCAGACTGAGCTCACATATTGCTGAATATCCGATAAGGACGGCTACATTTTTATAGAATTTATTTATCTATTTGAAGGATGCAAGAGTAATTGCTTTTGATACTATTAAATAACCTATATGATATATTTAGTAATTAGTAATTTAAATTTATTTATGCATACAAACATACACACATCTTTACAATATATAAAAATTAATTTCAAGTCACTTTGAACTCATTCCGATCTTTTTAAGCATTTATAGTCTGGTGTCGCTAATACAATTAAGTGTTTAAAATTATTTTTAATGTCTTGATCGAATATTATCCATACAATTATTATTGCCGTTATTCCAAGACTTGCAGGCATATTTACGAATGATTTGATTTTAAAAATGAATGTTTGAATTAAGTAGGAAGTTTGTTTTGTATTTTTTAAAATGAATAGTTATACATATATAACTTGTTATGAGCCGTGAAAACTAAATTATGTGCCTTTATTTTTTAATTAACTACAATTTCAAATAGTTTCTTTTAGGGAATCGGTTTTCCAAAATCACCTAAGGAGATATAGCAAGGACTACTTTTCGAGCCAACCAAGATACGAATGAAACTGTCTCATTAAATCACCAAGATTTTCACGAAGCAGTGGAATAAATCAACGCAGGTGGAAGCGAGATACATTTGGCCCTTAAATTGCATGACGTGTTTGCTCTGTACTTGCCACGCGGAACCATGTACTCAGCTTATTTAGAGTTCAAACCCTTGCCCAGTTAAAACGGCAGTTTAAAACTGCCTGAATTTTCAACAGTGGCGCAATAATTCAGGACATGAAATTCCAGATGCATTTCCCTTCAGCACGTGCAAAAACGTGGTGTTTCAAAGCAACTGACGTCGGTTTTGCCATCAACTTGGTTATTGCTCCGTGAGTTAGCGGTAGCCATGGCGATGGCACTCGAGTTGTAAAATGTTTAATTGAGTACTTGGCGGTTCCGTTTACACCACCTCTTGATCGCGAAGTTTAATTTCTAGCAGGAAAATACACTTAAATCGTAAACATTCTCTGCGAGGCAAATCTTCTGATTAATTCCCAATGGCGTCCAAAATTCGATAAAAAGAAAAACGCGACTATTTCAAATTACTTTCTATTTTTAACATAAAATACACCCATACATGTGGTTTCCAATATTTTTATTGCGATAACTTTAATGTGTGGTAATTAATGTCTTTGAAATCAACCCTGGAAGTGTTTGGACATTTCTCTGTCATTAATTAATATGCCAACCTTCGAACTTACCCATCTACTAGCCAATGTTAAGTTCCATCAAAATAGAATTGTTATGCTACATGATTATTTTTCTCCCAAAAATACTTATATTTGCAACATATTTTCCCCTACACTTAGTTTAAGGCCGTTTATAATGACAATCTTTAATTTTTAAAGTCTTTCGATGAAATAACTATTTTAAAAATCAAAAAGTAACTTTCATAGCTTGATTTTCAAGATAAAATAATTTTGGAAGAAGAGTAAAACAATGCCATAATATGGCTTAAAATTAGAAGTCTTAATACCAAATTCTATTATTCTTAACTCCTTCATTTTTACGACAAGTAACCACAAGGAAACTTTTTACTTCTAAAAGTAAGAGTTATCCCATTACATGATCCATTTTATCTAATAACACATGTCACAGAATTAACATGATACGAATAATCATTATAAATAGGTATATGAACGTTTCATGGAGTGTTTTTCACTCCTACTAAGCAGTTAACATCTGGAAGACAATAAAAAAGAGCAGGCGAATAAGTGCTTTAACTACCTAGTGACACCAATATAACATTTAAGAATCAATCGTTTCGAGATAAGAGAAATACCCTATTTACTATTCGGTAACGTTACTGTATGTTGAAACAACAATGCAGCCGAAAACATTTTGCTCTCTACTTAAGGACTGACTTAAAAGGTTAATTATGCAAAATCCTAATAATACAAGGTGATCGTCGATGCCACCGGTACATTATAAATTAAAGTTATTTTTTATAATGACAGAAAGTACTTGCACAAAAACAATTGCTTATTCGAAATAAATGAAAATGGAGATCACCAACAACAATTTTTATTTAAAAAAGTGATGATTTATAACTTCCTGCGTGAAAATTTTCCATTTTATAATTTTTTGACTAATTTAGATTTAAAGGAACGAATAAACCAAGTAAAATTATTTTAAACGCTAAATTATGATTAAAGTTACAAATTCAGCATTTATACTCCCAAAAATGGTTCTAATGTGCTAAAGTATTTTCGAGAAGGCTGAAAATAACAAGATTATGTTTTTTACAGAGTTACTATACATTTGTTTGGTTACTTTCGAAACAATTTCTATAAACTCTTTTTATTCTAAATGAAGTAGACTTGAAATCCTCCAATGCTTGCCTCGTTATGTGAAATTGTTTGCCATACGGTACTTCTGCCATGTAACGCTAATAAGGATAAAAAATAGTGCTTTTCCTGAAAAAATGATACCTACATTGATGTCACACATTGCAAGATTCGGCTCGAAAGCAATACTAAACAACAGAAACACCTGACGACTCGGCAAATTGAAAAGAAAGAAGTGTTCTCGCTGGAGTTAATAAAGTCGCTCTCTCTCTGCTTCCTCTCAATCCACTTCGTCTCCAGATCGCTTATTCGCTACTGTGATTTTTTCCTTTCTTTCTCTTCCGGCACTTTAAACTGGTCTGAAAATCGTAAAAAAAAACCCTTCCAGCCTCCAATCCTTGCTTTTACATATATTGCACCTCATCCACCTCTCCTCATTCTTTTTTTACTCTTAACCCTCTTTTTCACACTCTCTGCCTCTCCTTATCCACGTCGTTTTCCCTCTCTCTTCCATCTGTTCCCTCCTTTCCCATCCCTCATTTTCGCCCTCCCTCTAAGCATCCAGCTCTCTCTCTCTCTGATCCCTTTGGCGTAATGCTCAGCGCCCTGGACCTCCGCTATTTGATCAAGGGACGTGTCGCCGCACGCTTTGCATAGCCGTCTAGATGTTTGCTTGCGTGCCACGACGTGATTCTTGCTGCACTAGCAAAGATCGCAGACTGTTACTATTGAAGAGTTCGCTGGGATGCGCGGTGTGCTTTAGCATTTCTGTGTGTGTTTCTAGACTTGTGTGGGCCCTTGCTATTTAATACGAGGTACGATCAAATGCCATGTTGCTTCTTGCGCGGTAATAAGAGCGTTTTTTGTGAGTGATAAATATTCCTAATTTAGTTGTTGATGCGAAAGACGGAAATTTTCACATATATCTTCCGATGTCATGGCATCTGACCTGTGTAATTCCTTAAACATTTCAAATCCTCCTTTTAACGAAAAATACAAATTTCCAGAGAAAGGATACGTTAACTGATAAAATGCTGCTTTCAGATTGACTACTTTTTCAATCTAAGGTAGTCCTAGCGTTTCGACAAGTTTTATACAGCGTATTACATACCCTCCGTTTGACATAAGCTCCGACAGTACTTGCTCATTTTCATTAAAAAATAACGCGATTTCGAATGATATATTTTGATGAATATGCACGTTTTGGACGCCTTCGACTACTAAAAGTGGATTTCGCAATTCCGTCTGTCAGTGCGATGTAAACTTTCAACAGTACGCGGCCTCAGAATATAGCGATTAAAGAAATCTGAATGGTATTTGTAATGGCATTGGTGTGTTCGACTGTAAAAAAAAGATTGGTGGGCAGGAATTAAGTACTGCATTAAAATATAAAACACTTCAAAGTGTAAGCCTCAGCAAAGTGTTAACCCGAATTAGCAACGTAAACAAATTAACACACGGCTGCGGCAACATTAATCGATTATTACAAAATAAATAATTATACATTGGTGGTATTAAACGTCAACGACGCACTTGGCGCAACACAAAAATTCGGTTGAAAAAAAGATCAATAACTTATTTGTAGCTGTATAAACAAAAATTAATGAAATTGTATACAGAGACTTAGAAATTAGATCACGATGAATACTTCCAATTTGGAAAAGCTACTAAATTTATTATGAAATAAAATAAAAATTCAAATTTAGCAGTTATGTTTTTAAAATTCCGACGCAAATCCATCAATTATTTCTATCGTTATAACTCACGCTAATAAATACACTCTTGACACGCGACTAAAAAAATGCACAAATATGTTCATCACGACTTAACTTTAATATGCACAACTCAAGAAATATTATTCCAAGCCATATACTAGTTATTTAGGTAAACGTAATGTTGCTTTATATCTATTAACACCTTGCTATACATAATGTAACACGGATGTTATTAATGACGAAAGTGAAATAGACCTAAATAAAAAGGCTTTTACTATAATTTTAATAATTATTATATTATATAGAGCACTCTGTTCTCTAAAAGCAGCGCTACTGTTGCTAAAAGTAAAACCGCGTAAATACCTATTAATATAATTAGCGATATAATTGCATGAACTGGAAGCGTAATAGTATGAGAAAGTTTATGTCATGTATTGTTATCTACGATTCGCTCATTTTTTAAATTAGAAAACCAGTGACACATATTTCTACTGCCATTTATTTATTGGCAAGAATTCAGAAACAGCACAGGGCCAATTACACTGAATATCGTAAGAACAATAACAAGGACGAACACACAACAACCATGCCCGAAGCGGGATTCGAACCCGCGACCTTTCGGTTATAGGTTATAAAGCAGACACACTGCCTACCAGTCTAACACGGCCGTAGGAGAACGTAGGAGTTATCTAAATTTTATGGCCCAAATGAAACGTTATAGATTTGAATTTATCGCGATAACAGTTAATAAGTAAAATAGCACCGAATTCTAAATACATTTAGTAATTATTTTTTTTACATTCCACGCTTCTTGAAAACGGATTACGGAAGATGTGTTATGAATACATTGAAGACAAAAATAATTTTATCACTAACATGTGGATGAAATTAAAAACACAAGCTATTTAAGTATTAGAAAGCTTTTTTTTGCATGAAAATCTTCTGGAAAAAGTTTTTGTGAAAATCCTTTTTTTCCTCCTCGGGACATGAAAAATAATTACACAATCTCGATCCCTTTGAAAAAATTCGTCCGCCCGTGTATCAAACCTTCCATAAAGTAATCAAATCCGATGCATCAAAGATAAACAGAATTTAAACATTTAGCGGGTCAAATTGGATTAGATTCCTAGACCCGGAACAGATGCATGGACGAGCGAGTTTTAATCAGGTAGGTGTGGGACTACTGCGTGGGCTGTGTAAAATACAACCCACTCGGCTACCTATGTTAACACGATACCACTATCATTTAGTTTACTAGGCTATATACATTACTCCACAATCCATGACCTCCTTCGACCCTTAAAGGTCCAACGAGCCGAGCAAAACAAAAAAGAATAAAGGAGAGGAGCCATATCGTACATCTCTCTCTCTCTCTCCCTCTCTCCCTCACCATTACAGCAAGAGGGACGCGACCGCCGCCTGGCGGGCGCAGCCTGGATTAACGGTTTCGCGAGGGGGCGAGGCGGGCGGTGGGCGGGGTGGGGGTGTAAGCGAGAGGGGTTTTGGGAAAGATGGGAGGGAGAGGGGGAGAAGGAAGGAAGGCCCGGTGTGTGCGGTTAGCAGGGTCAGGTCGCGAAAAAGGGATGCAGAGTCAAACGCGCCCCGGAAAAGGGAGAGGGAAGGCCGGAGTAATGGAGTGAAGGGTGATAAAATGGAAGTGCAGCGTAAGAGCGAGGAGATAGAAGGTTTGTATGTATCGCAGGGTTTCACCTTCACGGTTCTTTTCCGATAGGGGAGAAGCTAGGCCGCAAAAACGTAGCAGATGGATAGATTGAATAATTTATGAACATACACAGAAATACATATAAACATATGCGTACATGCAACCAAACATATTAAAATATAGGACTTGGAAAGGTGGTGTTGATGTTTTCATCAGATGTTCCGATTGCCTTACAAATTAAAAATTTTTCCATCAGACAAAGAAATGCTTTTTTTAAAATTACTACAGGTGAATAAAATCTTTTCATCCATTTGCAACTTATATCTCCTGATTTTCAATTTTAATATTTTAACGAATCTGATCGCATATTACTCATTACAGTTTTATTCGGTTCGATGTAATATATACTATTATGAAAGACGAGCGATACGTCATAGCAGGAGATCGAATCGTAAAATTATTCAATCCCGTTTAGAGATTAATATGAGTCGAATCTACTATTTCGTTATCCTTTCAATCGTGGGAAGAAAACAGAAATACCTGAGTGGTTGTAGAGATGCTCACTTATCGGAAAGATGGAAAAGGTTCCTTTGGGACTGGACGGAAAAGGATAATAGATGCAAATAATGTAAAGGTTTGGTGGATCGACTGCGAGTCCAATCGTGCAAATGTTGTCTCCGCGGCGACCAGATTTCGCCTCAACGATTTTCGGAGAAAGAGGCAAATATAAGTAGTAAGGATAGGGTGTTGAAGGAGGACTGTGAAGATAGAGATACAGTTGGAAAGATAATGAAAAAAGAAGAGAGAGAAGTAGGGACATGAATCGTGTAAAAAAATTGGAAACATTAAGTAATGTAGTAGAACGGGATAAGAAGTTGTATTGAAAGAATTTGGGAATTTAACTATACAAGGAATGGTTGAAAAAAGAATGAAAGCTTAAAGGAAATAAGTAATGAGACTATTCAATTCATTCTTAAAGGAAAAATAGAAAAATATAAAGATTTGTAGGAAAAACTCGGTTTTTTTAAGTTCAGAGAAAGTTAAACCGGCGTGCTTTTTTGTTCGATTCAGAAAGGGAATTATAATTTTGGACTTGGAGAAACAAAAATATAATCCGATATAAAATTCATTCTTAAAAAGCACTCGATATATTTTTATGTTGGACAAGAAACAAAAAAATATTGAACGAGCTCTTGACTAGGGAGAAGATAGATGTTCGCAATAAAATAGGAACAAATACTAAAAGCAAGGGAGAGAAAATGAAAAAAGCAAGACCGAATACGTAGAAAGAGAGTGGGGATTTTACTAGACGACATGGCAAACAAATAATGGAAAGTGAAGCAGGAGGAGGTAAGATATGGACGCGGAAAATGCGACGGAAAAGAAATTGAGGGAGTGAGAGAGAGAGTGAAGAATATGAGGGAGTGGTCCGAAGAGTATAAACGGACGGATGGTTTTGAAGGGAATGCCCGGGAAGAAAGGGGAATGGGAGAGAGAGGAGAAAAAAGGAGAGAGGAGGGGAGGGAAGGAGAAAGGGATAAGGGTTTCTATCGGCACTAGGGAAACGGCATGCGGAAGAATGGAGCGGAAGAGGTAGGAAGAGGAGACGGTTGGTGCTGATTTCGAGAAAAGGGGAAAATGGATTGGGAGTGTCGAGACCGTACGAGGGTCAATGGGTGTGTGTACGTGGGAGGGTTGGGTTTTGGAGGAGCGGAGGGGGAAAGGGGGTGAAGTTGGGCCGTGTGGAGTGTATGGCAGAGAGAGAGGGAAAGGAGAAAATCGGGAGGTATATGGCGATTTCTTTGGAAAGGGAGACTGGTTCAGTCCGGAGCTTGAGTGAGTGACCCTTTGGACAGCTGCGCCTGGCAGACCGTGGTCACCCCTATATGACCTTCCGCCGAATATTCGAAATTACCAAGGCCTACCACCGCGGCTCTTTTTTTCGTGCCGTCTCAATTACCGACTCTGGGAGGCGAATAAATTTATTTTTATTCCCGCGTCTTTATTTTTGCGATGGACACCGCCTATTCCATTGGAAGTGATGTTCCCCGATCCGTATCATTCTCTTATTTTATTAGTTCTTCTTTTGTGAATCATCTATACATCTGTCTAAATCACAGCAAAATCTCCACAGTGAAAATATGCACGCGATGTTCACAAAATAATTAATAATTGATATAAAATCATTAGGTTTGTTACACAGTAAAAATTATATAACGTTTTACCATTCTTAAAAAGAAAATTATTATTAAGTCAACAAAGAAAATTTCCTGTGACTCACAGAAAACAATATAGTTGAATACATTGTGATTCCCACTGATTAATTTAAATAATATGGGGTTTAATTAGAGAACGTAATAAACGATTACCTTAGTGCTTAGTTTTGTCATGCACAATAAAAAGTATGCATTTAACAACAATAATTTAACATTCATTGGTTAAATTCGAGAAGATGATTCTTAAAATGGCTCAAACTATGATTCTTTATCTTTTTTGTATATATTGTTTCTACCAATAAATTAGGATGAAGGGCTGCGCAGCAATAAATGAAAGTTCTTCACAGACGAAGTATAAAACTACAGGTGTGTTGCGAAAATTAAATCGATAATCTCTTATTTTCTATTACCATCCGACAAAAGGGAAATTTAAAAAGGCTGAATTCCGATAAATTTTAATGTACAATGCCAAACCTAATGTCGTTTTGAGAAATCAGTGACAAACGTCCAAATATCCATCCTGAAAATCCGCACTCCAAACACTGAATAAGCAGCACATATAAAACATCGGAATGCGAATTTATAAGACTGCGGAGACATAATCTCCTTCATCAGAATCCTTTTTACGATGCAATAATTCTTCTCTACAATGAGAAACCAAATACATCCTTAATACCTTAACGGCGGAATTTTTTCTTGAAAAAAAATTACGGAAATCCGTTCACTTCGAAGAAAATCCCCGATAATGGCCCATTGCGAAATGCAGCGTTCTTTTTTTTTGTTCTTCGTCTTATTATCCATTAAGATCTACCCACTCTAAACACTTATTGCTTCTCTTTGTTCCGATTTCTTTCCTGATTGGTCGATCTTTTCTTTCTCCTCTTCTTCTTCATCTCAAGACTCTTACTGATTATCCAAGTGCACAGTTGTATTCATCCCACCCTCCATCTCTCCTTAACTGAAATACACCCTCTATATATATATGTCTTCCTCTCTACATCTTTTTCACAAACTCTTTCGCTAATTGTTTTACTAGCGAATCCCACTATTTCCATCATCCTTCACTCGACCCACTTTCGGTTGCGGCTAGTTGCCTGCCATTTTATAGAAAGCCATTTTTGCGAGGCGATGACGAACAATAATCACCCGTCCTACTTCCTCCTCATAGGAGAAGATTCCTCGCGCCACGGAGCATGGTGAGGGGAAGATTTCCCGTCGCCATCATAAGGCGATGTTACAGTTGAGAATGGGGAGAGGACGAGTCTTTCCCGTGACCTTTTTTTGTGCCACAGTTATCCTTCGTGATTAAATTGCATTAATAATAGTTCGTAGCGGGCGTTAGCGATGGACATGTATAGTTGATTCCGTGTGGAACTTCAAAATGAATGTGTTTTCCAGCGAGTACGAGAGTTTGAAACGACGACCAGTACAGCGAACTTCGCCTTGCATAGTTTTTTCTCATAAAGGGCTCTTAAACATACAATTTCTATCGAATAATCAAACATATGAGGTCAAAAGATGCAATCGATACTATGTAAGAGTGAAAATTAATTGAGTTTTCAAGTTTCAACTGAAAGTTGTTTAAAGGTTATGTTAGTGGTAATGAAGTATTGTCATTTGTGAATCAATTAAAGACTCGGTTTTTACGCTTTATTTAAATTTAGTCGTATTATTAGTCATTATAAGAGAGAAAGAGTTTCTTCCTCTAATTGTAGGACGAAGCATTAGATAAATTTAAGACAATATTAGTTACTTATTGAATGAAAAAGCATAGGTATTAACGTGTTTTTACATAATGAATGCCATCGTGGCTCTTATAACTAAATATGCCCTATTTAACTAGAAAGGGTTTCATATTACCCGTATGCAGGCCAATTTATTCAACATGATCTTTGCTCTTTCGTTATAAAAAGCGATCCCACTCTCGTAAATCATCTGATTCTTTTGAGGAAGATTTTTTTTCTGCGGCGAACAATATCCTTCAAAAACTTACTTACGGCGCAGTATGCGAAGGAAAAAATATTGCACCGAACCCATTTCCCAAACTATCTGTATCACAATTTCGAATCCACCTCCTCTGCGCTGACCCCCTCAGGACCATGCCTTTGTGTAAGGCTTTCTAGTCGTAGGAGTGAGGCAGATGTCCTAGTTACAACAGGACATACATAGCTACTTCCCCTGTCCTTTATGTATCAACACTCCTTCCTTTAAACCGCTATCCTATTCCCCTCTCTCTCTCTCTTTCTCTCCCTTCCGCGTCGCGCCCCCGTTTCATGACACCTGGTCATCTGCACAAGGGAAGAGAGGGTTTCCTAACAGCCGCGCTTCGAGCTGACCACTTTTCCGTCCTTCTTGTTACCGTCTTCTTCGCCTTTTTGGGGACCCATCCACTCTAGCTCAGTCTCGTCGCAAATAACATTATCCCAAAGTTTGGATAAGGGTCTGAAGACATACCTTTAGATGGTAGAAGGAAAGAGAGAGAGAGAGAGAGATGCTTCTAGAAGGGTGATGAAGACGCAGGGCAAGGAGCGAGGAAGTGGAAAATTGGAAAAAATTCCGTTCGCGGAGAGATATTGACATACGAACGAAAAAGAAAAGGTTTTGGGCGTAAAAAAAATCGCACGGGAAAATGGGACAACAGGGGAGTGCAACACATTTATTGCACTGGAGATTTTTAAAAATGAACGAATCTGGGACAAGCTTTCGGGAATATTTAAATACTTTTGAACCACACCTTGGCCTCGTTTTATTTGCCACACGCGTTACTTCCTCAGAGAGGTTGGCGTGGCCGTGAATTCGTGCAAAGAAAAATAAAAAGGCTGAGAGGATTAGCGGTTCATGTGCGTGATAATCTAACCAGTGATTCATTTGCTTCTTCCAAAGAATGATACGGATGAATAATAGCTGAGTTAAGTTTCATAATACTTCCGTTTGAAATTTTCATAAATTAATAAATATGACATTTAAACGAATTTGGTTTGCTGGAGAGTCAATATAATGGTGAATATTCAGTATTTGATAAAATTCATCCGTTATAAATGCACCAAAAACGGCAGAAGCTCTTATAAACATATTTGTAGCGAAGTATTTGTGCATATTCTCTATAATAATGTTTATCATATGCAAATAGAGTTGGTACCATTTTTAACTCCACTTCTTCTCATGTTAACTTTAAAAAATTGTAAAGATCAAAAATAAAAATATGCTATATTTCTAAACGATTAACATACAAAATGAAACTAAAATCAAAGAAGTCTTCCCATGTACAAAAATATTACATTCACGCGTAAGGAAATTAAACGTTTTTGTGAGATTATTTATGTTAGCAACAATAAAGAAGTAACCATGGAAGAAATTTTCTATGTGGAACTCGAGTCAAGACATTCTTGTTTTATTTTCTTAATAACGGCTACTCTTAAGATAAATGAAAACTAAACGAAATACTCTACCAGTTCTAGAACTTTTATTTGATAAATATTTTGATATGACAAACACGAGGTATTATGGAAAGTTTATTTTTGTCATCAGTAAAGTGGCATCCCCGATTGACTTACGTGATTCATTTATGTGATTTTCTTATAATCTTTTTCTGAAAGCCCATAATATCAAATTTCATGAAAATCCGTTCCATAGAAGCCAAGAAGGAACATGCGGACGGACGGACGGTCCGACACTAATAGGCGTTCAAGCTGGAAGCGGAACACGCCTAAAAATAAATAGTACAATTTATAAGATTTAAAATGTGACGCTATTAAGCCGATTGTAATTTCATGAAGGATACCTCAAATTGGATCACTAAAAATGACGTTAAATAATAAATATAACAACAATTTAAGAAAACTTCACGAGTTAATCGTACGAACTTTATACACCCGTATCAAAATTTTTACCAAAGAGGTATTGATTTTTAAATAAAGTAGACCAACTCCTTTTCGATATATGCCTCTGATCACTTCGGGTTTGCGACAAATTCAACTTTTTTGTAAGAAGGTTGGTGACTGAGCCATATGGTTGGGAAGCTGTGAAAGGTCTCCATTCTTTTCGTCCATTCGGCTAGTGCGGTGTCTCCCTCTCATGCTGACGGCATCGACATCGGAGAAAAGATACAATGAAAAAGGCGCCCTTTCTGCTCAAGTGTCAGACTCCAGACAACAAAAGCAGCGAAGGATAAACGGCCGTTTTGTTTGACCCCTTAGTGTAGCAGGCCTACAGATGCGAGCGTTCGTTCACCCATTCACTCTGATAAACCAAAGGAAGGATATGAGCCATTTGCGGAGAGCATGGTGCCTGTGTATTCTTCGCTATTTCATTTTTAAAAATGTCGGCCGCTGGGTACGTCTCCGATTATAAGATACCATTATACAAATGACACCAATAAAAATTGTCATGGAGAGACGGCTAAAAAAATTATCGAATTATCAAAAGTCTAAAAATTTCTTTTAAGTATACATGTGTTTGAAACCCATATGTCATTCGTTTTTAAAATATAAATTGGCATGTTTAAAACTAAACTTAGTTCTTTCATGTTGTTTTCAGTTTTTTACATGTTATTCATTCATTTGTTGTCAAACATAGATTAATGCGTAATACCTTAGCGTATCTGAATGAATGACGCTATAGTTAACAAGGAATCCTATTCTAGTTAGTTTTTAAATTGTCAGATATCAGAAAGATCACCAAATCACATTCTATCGACTAGATAAGGGGTTCCCAAACTCTGTGAAGCCACGGAACCTTTAAATTCAAATGATTTTTTTTGCGGAACCATAAGTAAGAGATGGTAAGCCTAATCGCAATAAATTGACTTTAAAATGATTATTTATATAGCTTATGTGTCTTACAGTATACAGTTTACAAGCGAGGCTAATGTTTTCTGCTGTAAATAAGAGAAAGAAGAACGTATCGGCTCTCTATTACGGAATCCCATTTAGCTTCTGCGGAACCTAATGGTTCCGCGGAACACAGTTTGGGAAACCCTGGACTATATAATTTTAATTCACAAAAAAATCACGAGTAACCGTCTATATTCGCACGGAAGGAAGCGAATCGCACAGCGAAGAAGGCAAAGCCATCAAAAAATTTTTTTAATCGCGAAAGTACAGAACATAACCTCTGCAATGCACGGACATGACTCAATCGTCACGGAACGCGACGGCGCGGAAGGAAGCAACAAAAAAAAGACGATCGAGACATTAATGCGAGAGAGACGGCGGCAATCAAGAAGGGGACAGATGGCGCCAGGGGGAACGGGTCATGCGCCATCTCTGAACGCCACAATGCAGCCGGATAAAGAGAGACGGGGCAAAGCAGGGCAGACGCGGCCATAGAGCAGCTTCAATCTCTGGGAGCGGAGTTGCGGGTACGGTTTACTTCCCTTTCCGCTCCGCGAGAGGGAGATGGATAGAGGGAGAAAGGGAGAGAAAGAGGGAGTGAGGGGGAGGAGGGGAGGATTTCGAAGAGAGGAATCCGTGCGAAAACGCCTCGCCTCCTTTCCCAACCTGAGCAGACCCGCTTCGGTCACAGCGCTCCCCGTGAATGTATGCATCTCGCATTGCTTCAGAGTACCATCAAATCCATAGCTTGCAGGCGCCTTGATGAAACGCCTCTCGCCATTCGGACAAATTGAGGAAGATGGGGCATGAAATTAAAGCGCATGCATACTATACTAATGGCATCGTTATCAAGAAGTTAATTAATTATGACTAAAAGTTAGCTAGTGTCGCATAAGTCTGTGTTTTATGGTAGTAAAAGGAAGAGCAATTATATCCTTACGCTTCGGGAATTAGTTCATAAATTCTGTTAGAACTAGTGAAATATGACCGGGAATCAATTTTTTACATGCTAACATTGACTACATATGATGTAGTCTTTTGAAGGTTCTTTAGTAATTTATCGCAGCTAAAGGGTTACATAAATTTAAACCTTAAAAGTTCTTTAAATTTATTTATCAAAGAGTATAAAAAATAAAACAAACATTCACTTGATATATTTGAATAAGGAAAATAAATTAAATGATTCCCCCCTCTCTCTCTCTCTCACTGATCTAGACTTTTGGTAAATTGGAAAACACAAGTCATGTTGAAATCAGAATAAAATATTCGTGACGAAAATACATTCGTTCAGAAGTATTGGTGGTTTTGCGAGTCAAATAAACCAAACGTCTGGTTAAAACAATAATTAATCCGTGTTGGCTTAATGCAGAGGAGAAGTCAGTTTTAAACTCGTACCGCGGAACGGTGACCCAAATTTTCGTACTCGGAAACTCTAGACGGGTGGGATATAAATTCTGCTCTCCAAGTAGCTGGCTGCATGAGGTGATGATTCCGAGGATAGGTGAATTAATCGATAAAACAGGATAATTTTTTTATCCTCCTAAAATTTGGCGTATCCTATAATGTCGTATTCAGCACTAATGAGATGAAACTAAAGGACCAAGAAGACGAGATGAAACCCTAAAAACCGATATTTTAAATTATTTTTATTCAGCTTTGTATTAAAGTTCAAGACCCACAAAATATGTGCTTTTATCATGAAATAGAAACATAAGGTAGCTGAAACTGAAGTAATTATAACGCTAAGAAATTGATACATAAATTGAATATTGCAGGTATTACTTTCAATTGCATAGTATGCCTAAAATAAATTCTCTTAGGTCGACCACTTTAATTTGACCTATTCCAACTACACTTTTATATTAAATATTCAAGTCAAAACCGTCCTCAAAACACTTTTTTAAATACTAATTGTTTATCGTATACCGAATTTTAATATCAAACACCATCGCATTTTTTAGAAATGTTGTACATTATGTTATGTTATATTCAATCATGCTATTTACAGATAAGAGGAATAGGACACCTTGATACCACTATTTTATTGCAATATTTAATATGATTCTAATATTTTAATACAAAATACTATGAAGATCTCTTAATTTTATTTCTAGCTTAATAAATATTACCTGTAAAAATTAACGTTTTTTATATATTTCCTATATTCTTTCACCGCTACATCCAAATCGCAAGCGACGCTGCAGCGGGCAGACTAGTTCCATTTAAAAGCATTCTCACCTACTCTCTCCCCTTCCCATTTCATAGATAAAAGCATTGGACTCGTTTCCTACGTATCACAATTTCTCGCTGGTAAATTCTTGAAAATTTTCCATTCTCTGCTCGCAATAAACGAATTTTTAAGCTAATTCAGCACGAATTCGGATTATCTATTCGAGATAAATATACTTAGTTCTTTCGGTCTTACAACTGTCAAAGTTTTAAACTAGCATCATAATTCTAATTAATTTAAAAATACAATTCCCAGGATATAAATGACAATGCAATATGTTTATTATGGGAAAGTATTTATTTCGAAAAATTAAATAATTCACACAATATTACATTTCAAGGTTCTCGGATTTTTCCTCATGATTACCCGTTTATATACAAGTCAAGTTTAATCTTCTCACATATTCTCATAATTTCCACACCGGTGTGCCGCAAATAAATCTACATTATTAATTTGTAGGATTACTACTAGCATCAAACACGTTTCGTTATTTCATAAAATATTTTAAATAAAGAAAAAAATACATATGCCATGGCTCTGCGGAATTCCACTGTGAAGAAACACTACACGTCAATTTAAAAAATTTTAGTGCTGAAATATCTATCATACATAAGTAAGCATTTTACGCTGTTTTTTATGTTCTTCGCATAAGGTTTTGTAATAGATTTTACATTCAAATTATAGATGGTCGAAAATGTTTTACTCAAAATAATGAGATTAATTATTTAAGTAATATTGCAATCCTATACATTTCTCTTGATGTAAAAATAAAATCATGCTATAAAATTAATATACAAGATGGCTTAAGGGTGTTAAACTAACCAACAATTTAACACTGATATCACTTGATTTTTCAAGCATCCAGTGTAAAAGCATAAAATATTGTTTTGAACTCGTACAGTATACTACCCGGCAGAGATCAGGATTTTTCTCTTCACTCTACCTATTCAAACAAAGAAGCGACAACACTCGTAGAAAGCGGAAACACGGAAATTAACCCCATATTCCGGCTGTAGAGATAATCCGAGCAAAAAAAGTGAGCGAAGCCATTGAGAGAGAGAATTCTTTGTGAGCGAGATCAAAGAAACGTCGTGAGCAGAAGGTAGGCGAAGAGATCTATTGCAGTGAGAAAGAGGAAAATGTGATCACCTTTAAAGCGAGATATCTGCACAGAATGAAAAAACTGCTCCCAGAAAATGACGTCTAGTTGAAATATTCGATTCCTTGCCCCAGAGGGAAGAGATAAAATAGATGAGAGATAAAGTTAATTACAGGAATCCTTCAATTTTTCCTATCGGTTCACTATATTCCTGTCGAAATTTACCATCAAATTTTAAAGGATTCTTATATATATTCTATTTTTCTGATGTTTTTGATCAAGTAGAATGATTGAAATTTTAAGTTATTAAAAAAGTTTTTAATTAAAAAGCGAAAAAAATAATTTCATTCGCCTATCCGGATGAAAAAAGGACTAATAAATTCAAAAATATGTTTTAATTTAATAAATATAATACAATAAAAATTACCATTATTACACGACAGAAACTTAGCTAATACAAATTAAATCCTCTATTTGAAAAGTAAAATCCATAAGCATGTATTCCCAAAAGACAAGAACATAGTGTTATTCTGTTTATATAAATGGAATGAAAGAAATGCATACTTCCTTGAAATTCAAAGCAAAATGCTTCACCTTACTTTTACACCATTCAATGCAACCATTATAGATTATTTTAGAAAATAATTAGCTAGTAACAATCAGTACACTACGTACTATTCTTTCTAGAACATCCTGAAAAAACCAATCAAGCTTTGCTTTTTGCTAAATGAAGTCGCTCTCAATCATAAATTCCAATTGTCTTTAAATATAAAACTTGCTTCACTTGAAATATTTTCGATATTATTATTTTTTCTGAATGCATTGAGACCTAATATTCGAATATAATAAAAACACGACCGTACATTGAGTCTGCAATTCAATGCCTCAACTCAAGACGCCATAACCTACTACCTAATCATAATATTTCAGCAACTGACCGAGAAATCCTTAGAATAAATTACAAGTTCTGCGGTGCAAGGAAGAAAACAAAATCACCACTGGTAGTGCGTAATAACCATCTTCTATATCAAGGGTTCCAAACCGGGGACACATTTTCCCCTAGGGGTAATTCCAGATTTTTACAGAGGTGCGCAAAAACGCTTAAGTTTATTATTTTTCTTCTTACTTCGTCTAAGAATAAAAAGTTTTAACGTTGAGACTAAGAATGGCGTTATTAAAAAAACAACAAATCTGTGAATTTTAACGTAATAAACATGAGTTTATATCTTAACACAAGGATCATTTACAACTTTATCTTTTAAAATATTTGTACTAAGGGGTACGCTACCATTAAAAATACTCTAGGTAACAAGTCGGAAATAAATCAAAGGATCCTGCTATAAGGAGTAAATTAGCTCGTAAAATTTATATTCGTGGAAACAAATTATGGCTTAAATATGAGACACGATAGAGAAAGAGGCGTCAAGACATTTTTATTCGGATGCGTGAATCACCGCTATTACATTGCTGGGAAGTTACATAAATTGATTGAGAATCTTGACAGTGATCTAATTCATACGAAGAGAGTTAAGATAAACTAGAGGAAATGGTATATAGACTGAATGATTTCGATTAGAAATAAGGAATTGATGGATATAGAATGAAAATGGGAAGGTAGATATGGAGATACATACAAGGCAGAGGGATTGGGAAAGGGGTGGGGTTGGGTTGGTGGAGGGAATGTGTGCTTGTGGAAGAGGAAGACTCCGTTCTCTGGGTCTGGGTAAAACGGATAGAGGCCTTCGTTCGCGAGAGTTTACGAGCCAAAGGGGAGGGAACATAGGCGGTGATGGCCTTTAGATTAACCATAAAGACAAGGGCGAAGCAAAGGAAAGGAAGAAAACGTACCCTGCCGGAGAAATAACAGTATTTCATTGGCGAAAGTAAGGAAAGAAAGAGAGAGAGAGAGCAGGAGGGAGGGAGGGAAGATGGAAGAGAGGGAATAGAATAAGATAACGGAAAGATAAGGTGGGATGAAGGGGCATGGAACGGGGAAGGAGCTCAGGAAAAGGGACACAAAAAAGTAAATCTTTAACGGCGCTATTCGATGTAGCAATTTTAAGTTCATTTTTTACCAATTTAATTTGGTTTATGAGGCAATGCCTGAAAGAGAAACACTTCCGTCATGCTTGAAATATTAAGCCGTTTTTTATACAAATAATTTAATACTGTTTTAAAACAAACATTCTCAAGTCTAAGTCAATCAAAGGTTAAATAATTTTACACATGTAGCAATGCTTAACTTAAATTATCAGAACATTATTATGAGATTAACTAAAATAATATACATATATCTTCATAGTTCTAAATTTAAGCTTCGAATTTTGCAAGAAAGTTATTATTGTTTGTAAACTCACTTAATCCATCCAGTTGTTCATTTCCGAGTAAGGAACGTACCTGAAAAAAATGCAGAAAATTATTTAGCTTCCATCATAAAAAAATGTAAGTTCAATAAAATGTACGAAAACAGTATTAATGAATGTTTAATATTCAAGCGCAGTTTGTTCCATGAAAAAGTTGGACGTTGTTTAAGCAAACATCTTTGAATAAAAGAGTGAAGCTGGTTTTTGGTTTTAATCGGCATGAGATTAATACAAATTTTTTTTAACAAAATGTACTAATAACTTTACAACAGCATAAACTAAAACGAACCAAAACTTCCACACGTAATATATTCATATGATATTAAGGAGTGCATTTTCTGAAGAACCACATCACCCAAAGAAGAAATTTCACTGAAATTTAACGAAACAACCTTAAGTTAATAAATGTAAATGCATGATGAAAAAAGAAACCCAACCAAAAACAGCCGAAAGAGAAGAAAAGGAAACTTTAATAAAAGCACACCAACGAGTTAAAATGTCGTTACATATGGCATTTAAAAAAAGTTTAGGGAGATATTTCAGGAAGAGGGAAAAAAATGATGAAATAATGAGATTTGCGTATAAACAAAAGAAACCGGAAGAAGGTGTTGGAATAGAAAAATAATTCAGAGGCGAGAGACGATGAAGTTGAAGGAAGCGGGGGCGCGCTTTGGAACAGGAAGGATGGACGGCGATGAAGGCCAACGTTACCATGGAGATGAGGTGTGTGTGTGTGTGTGTGTGTGTGTGTGAGAGAGAGAGAGAGAGTAGGGGTGGTTTGGGGGGAGGGGGTGGGAAGTTTTGTGAAAAGGAAGACTTAAAGTTGGCGAAAATAAAGAGGGCTGAATCGGAGGGGATGTAGATGGGGGGGAATAAGAAGTTGCGCAGAGCCATAAGGAAGGCCGTAAAACAAGAGACAAACGTAAATGGAAGAATGGGGAATGAAGGCTAAGGGAAGTATGAGAGTGGCAGTGGAAACAGTGGTTGGAGCACTGCAAAATTCACGAGGTGAAAATTTAATACTTTATAAAAGTAATTTGGAATTCAGGGCCTGAAAATAATTTAAAATAGAAATGCTAAAAACTGAGTGGATTTCTCTTATGAAAAATGTCACTATTAATTCCATTGGGATGACAATAATTAAATATAAATAAATACATATAAAATAAATAAATAATGAAATATTAAATTTAAAATATTGATTCTACTGAATACCTATATTTTCTTATTTTCTTACTTTCATATTCGTACTTACAAACTCGCACGAATTAATATCACGGGCAACTTTTTGGGCACAAGTGATTTTTATTTTAGCTCAATAAAAATACTCTTTGATGCACCATTTAATTCGTGAATCACGCAATTTTGATAACCATGAAATTTCACCGTTTAAAAATATAAAATCCTATTAAAGTAAATGGAGACAACACGTATTAAGACTTTGAGGCCAGGAAATATACATTATTCAGTTAAAATTTCGAATTGCTTTTCAGCCATAAAATAAATCTATCATAACATTTTTGGATAATACGTAAATCCGAAGTTTTCAATTATTTTGATCTAATAATATGCATATATATTTTCAAATATTAAAGGAAGAGTTATCAACGAGTTTATGCTCTCAATTGTGTACCAACATGATAAAATTCTATCCAAGTTTATTGTAAATGTTACAGCTTTGATGCAACTTATATTTATTTATCATTTAAACGGTTTCTTGTGATTTATTTGTAAAGACATTGACCTATTGATGGCAAATATTTTAAAAGTAATCTACTTTATTAACTGAAAACTTTTCTCGTAAGCATTCACAAAATGCTCATAATTGAAACAGATAACAGCGTTAAGATGCATTACGCTTCTTTTTTTCCTATTTTTTTATTACGCTCTCAAAACTTTTCCATGGAAAGTTCCCGCGTCTAGATATTCCGCGATACACAAATCGAATCACAAAAACTGAAATTTTTTTCGAAGAATACCGCCCTAGGGGAAACTCACTGTGCCATATCAATCTCCTCAAGTATAATTACGAAACATCTCAACCCCAGCAACATCCTCCTCTAGTATCGAGGCATAAAGATAGGGACGGACAAAAATCCAATAAATAGTCCGGATAAGGAGGCGGAATGGGACGGAATAGGAAAGCCGCAAAATGTGCGATCAGCTTATGGGAAGATGACGTTTGGGCAACGATGCGGTGGAGATTGGGGAGAATTTCGAGAGAAGAGGGAGAGGAGGGGAGAGAGATATGGAGGGAGGGGGGCGGAAAGAGGACCACGAAGTTTTGTAGGGGAGGGCATTACCCAAAAAGTAAGAATGACAGAGGAGGAAACGCTCTAGGCGAGGAATCCGATGGCGGTTAGGGACACAGCAAGGGTTCTCACGCATGTGACATACGGAGAGGAGAAAGGAAAAAAACTTGATGTTTAGGGGACGCTGGCAAATGGAGCGGTAAGATGATTCGGTCTGTGAGGGGGAAGTAAGGGGAGGAGTTTGGCAATAAGGGTATGCATTCGGGTGGAGGAGAAGGTTAGGTGACAGGGAGTAAGATGCGTCCTTGCGAGATGGAAAGGATTGGAAGGGAAAAGAAATGGGAGACGTAAAGTGCTGAGGGATAGAGGCGTCTAAGAGAGAGAGAGAGAGAGAGAGAATCTAAAGCCGGATAGGGGATGGAATAAACACGTAAGGGGATCCTAGCGACAGAAGGAAGGAAGGTTCAGTGAATTACTACGGGTTAGGACTGGACGGTTATGGTTTAGATTGATCCGCAGAAAGAGAAGCGATGAAAATGTGAGGATTATGAATGTGAATGCTATAGATGCAGAGATGGTCTTCAAACAAATTGACTTTGAGGACGAATGCGAGTCAGAAAAAAGCGACCCTTACCGAACTTTTGGAAAAGGAAGAATATGTGGGACGTGGTATGAGTTGAGAAGTTAGGAATAAAGAAACAGAGTTATAGCGGGATGTTTTGGAAGGAAAGAGAAGACAGAGTTGGGAGAGTTCGGTAGAAAATTAAATATGATCGAATGCGACGGAGAAGAGGGACTAGAAGTGAGACGGTGGGGAAGAGTAAAGGAAATAGGAGTTGAGGGGTAAAAAAAAAACAGGATGACGGACGGTGTTTGGTGCCGAAGGGAAAGGGGCGAGATGGTGTTCGGCGAAGAGATATATGAGCGGTCATGACTAGACGCAGGAGGTGACGTGGATTGGGTGGAAGGGCACGGCTGATTTGCTCCCGTCAGAAGGAGAGAGGCGATGACGAGGGAGGAGAATGGGGTGGGAGAGGAGGGGGTGAGTAATATAAGGGGGGGAGGGTGAAATGAAGGGATAGCGCCCCCGTTCGTCCATATTCTGTTCCTAATTCCTTTAGGGGAGATTGGAACCGCTTAAGGGGTGCGTTAAGGGAACAGGGGAAATGGTTTTTGGCGGTTCTTTCTGCTTGAAAGAGTGTCCCCTGCTGTGCTCACGGAGTGTGTACGGAAAACGTGTTTCACGCCAAACTCCAGGATAGCGCGAGGAGACATGACCAGTAATATCCCCGTCATATGGTTAAGTGCTGGTTTCTATTAAGGATATGGCGAGAAAGGACCTCGTGCGGTACTAAGGCGGGGGGCGTGCTTTCGGAAAGCTGTGATGACGTGTTTGGTTTTCCAAGTATTTGATGTTGACAAGTCGGAAGGAATATCCGGATATTATGCATGAAATAAATAACTTTTTTGTGTTATATTGCTTGAAGAGAAACGTCTAGTTTCTGTTCGGATGACGGCCGTGAAGTTTATTTTAGGAACTTCCAGTTGGAATTAATTTATGAAGTTATGTGAATGCATATACATTGATAGGTTATGACCTCTCCCGTTTATCTAGTGCATAAGTTCAATAAATATACTAGCCCGAAAAATATAATCCTTTTGGACTGCTTATAATAATCCAAATTTTTGGTTTTCCAAGTATTTGATGTTGACAAGTCGGAAGGAATATCCGGATATTATGCATGAAATAAATAACTTTTTTGTGTTATATTGCTTGAAGAGAAACGTCTAGTTTCTGTTCGGATGACGGCCGTGAAGTTTATTTTAGGAACTTCCAGTTGGAATTAATTTATGAAGTTATGTGAATGCATATACATTGATAGGTTATGACCTCTCCCGTTTATCTAGTGCATAAGTTCAATAAATATACTAGCCCGAAAAATATAATCCTTTTGGACTGGTTATAATAATCCAAATGAGGCGTTGTGTCGTTCCACATACCACCTCGTATTCTGTTTTCCGGTTACTACGTAAAGTAAGATTTTAATCTTGGCGATTATACTGTCACAGTAGAAAAACGACTCGATAAAAAAGGTCGCCATCACTCACCTCCACGAAAGCATAAAAATTTCGTGCTAAAGTCGTCGAAAAAAGTAAAATTACCCCATAATAACATAATACAGTCTACAATCTTTTCCAAAGGAAACGTGAGGTTACATAAAAAAGTGAAACATACTTTCTGACTTGAATAATAACTATTATTTACAAAATGTTAGGATTATAATATCCCCAGTGTCGTTTATGCAGAACTACATATGGAAAATGCTTTTATAATACTCAATTATTAAGATAAATCATTACTATTTTTTTATATAGAGAATTCTTCGGCATTTCTTAAAATATTTGAACGTATTTTCCCCGAACAGGTGTTGTCTGTTGACATCTTAATGTGCACACTTCATTGCGTAACTATCTCTCCAATGAAAAGAAAAGTAATAAAAACAAATCTTTTAACGTACCCATGTATGCTCGAGAGAGTTTGAAACGGAACAAGATCATTAACCGAAAAAGTAAATCCATTTGAAGCAATGTGGTTAAAAATGCAGCTCGTGAAAAATCGCTTTCTACTCGCGTACTAATCGCTGCATTTAGACGGAAGACGCACACTCTCCCCACATATTTGATATAAATTACTCCTCGAAACATTCCTTCTCCGATTGGAATGCGAGAGGAGGTGCTGTGGTTAACACTCGTGTGTAAATAGCTAAATGCGGTTTAAGGTTGAGGGATTGGAAGAATAGAAATCAACCTCTTAGCGAAACAGAAATATACAACAAGAGTTGCTGGATTTTTTTAATCGGATCCGCGCGAAGGGAACACGACTTAAGCAACTGCACAACATGTGAGTCGACAGCTCTGAAGGCATACGGCGGAAACGGTAATTACTTGAGGACACCGGCGTGGCAGGATGAACGTCAGAGGAAAGCGACTACAATCTCCGACTAGAAATGGGAAGAGAGAGGGGAATGTGACGGTGGAAATAAAGAGAGATAGAGAGAGAGGGAGAGGGGGGGGGGGGAGGAATGGGTAGGCGTAATATAAGAGGCGACTCACATAGCATAAACGCGACCTCCTTATAAACTATCGAAAGATGTCGCCTTCTGCGGCACGAGGAGAAATGAAAAAGAGAAACGTATGATGTTACAGGAGAACGCCAGGTTGAGAAGCTAATAAATTGAGCGGTGGTTCGGATACGAGACACGTTCGGCGACGGAGGCTGGCGCTTCAAGAGAGCGAATGACCATACGTTACTGGCCTCGGTGGAAAAACAAGGTAAGGAATGGTGGCAGCAATTTCGCGGAAGACGTAAGTAAGAAGCGGCGATATTTCACATTTGAAACGGGCGATGCACCGTGCGGAATCGCTAATTAGACGGTTTTAGAGCCACGCCATCGCCCCTGCATAATGGGGTCGGACGCACTCTCGGTCAAACATACATGTTGCACCACCGCATAAACGCCGATGAATTATTCTATATTCTCAAACGAGGACACGATATGGATTTTTCGTGTTATGAACAGCTTTCTTATACTCTTATAACCAAAATATATACGATGACGGTTGACTAAATGCGTGTGTGGATTTAAAACAATTACATTTCTGCTTAAGACAGTAAAGTTTAAGACAGTAAAAACTTTGTCTCATTCACAATCAGAATCTTCCTTTTTAATTTTAACGATAACACTAATGCATAAACAAATATCCACAGGTTTAGTGTTATTTACCTTCAAGTATAATTAATTACGATTAAGTACATCAAGACAAACTATCACAAGAATCTTAATATAAAAGTTTACTTTGGTACCATGAAAGCCTTAATGAATCAGTGAACATCACTATAAGATTTTAAGCAGTATTGAAATACTTATCTTATTTTGTTATCGAAGAAACAACATTTAAAGCAATACTTTACAGTAGTAAAATATTTTCCTCTTGACTGTAACACACGTGGATTTTCATAGAGCCTCGCCTACACCAAAGCAAAATAAATAGCTAAATATTCAAATATCGCAGAAAACGAACGAAAAGCCACAATTTTCATTCCGAAAAGTAATACTGCCATGTAGAATATCCTTACGATCTTACCGACTTCTTTGCAGTGAATATGAACCGGATAAAGGGAGTCCCTTCTCTGACTACGTGTCGCGTTTTTATTCCTAAAAAGGGCAACTTCCGAGTCGGCAGATGGCGGTGTTTTGAATTCAACTTCTACTTGATGCAGCTAAATGCATCCTCATATGCACATGCATATGCCGTCAGTCGATAACCTCACGAATGTGTTCCCGGCTGAAAGCACACTCGATGCATCCGAACGCTCCTTGTAAAATTCAGCGCACGAATATTCTTTGACTGGTTCCGAGAAAAGTTTTGGTGTATTACTCTTTTTTCTACGAAACATCCTCCTCCGGAATTGGCTAGTCTTGATTTTTGGACGTTGAAGTGTACAGAGTATATTTCCTAAGAAACCACGCATAACTTTACATGATATACTCTCCAATGCATCCCCTTAGAGTGAATTTTTCAGCATTTCCCGAGTAACGAATATAGTACGGCAGCGACATTTGGATGTCTAAAAGCACTACATGAATGTAGAAATGTGTTGCATAGACAAAACATTTTGCTCAGCGTGGCACTTTGTATTGATTTTCCCATCATAGGAAAGAAAGAGAAGAATAAAATATTTATATAAACGCAGAGCCAAGAATAAAATTATTCTATTGGTATGCATATGCATAGCAGAGAAATATTTATTTTTTACTATTTAATAGTAGTAGAATTTGGTAGACTAAATATTACGGTATTTTCCTTAAATATATTTGCCTATTTGCATTTGGACTAAAGTTTTAATTTAAATAGAAAATATTATCAAAAATTATTATTCTTTAATGAACAAAACGTATTAAATAGTAAGAAAATTAGCCAAAATCGCATATACGCCATTTCTAGACTCGAGTCTCTTGATAAGTATAAACTAAAAAGAGAGCGTTTTTAATATGATTCCAGTATAACTCATAATCCAAAATCACTAAATAACTTAAATTGAATCCATTTTCTCTTTCCTTTTTCGTTTAATCTGTTTAAAAAATCGAATATTAAATCTCTCGAGCAAAGTCACGAAGTGAAAAGCTAGTATTACCGGCAACAAATTCGAGTTTAAGCGACTCGGCAACACGTAAAGTCGTGCAAATGGATAAAGGTATCAAATTGCTACATATATTCGCGTTAAGGCACGCGGGGGGGGGGGGGGGGGGGTGGGGAGGCATGATGATTGAGTGCGGCAGAGAGAGGTGGGGCAGAGGGAGAGGAAATGTTTCACGTTGGTTATTGCATACCTTTCTCGAATGACGTTTGTCTAAAACAGCGATTCCAAAAATTTTTTGTATTGCGGACCCCCATTCATAAAATTTTCTTATTTGCGGACCCCGTTTCTATTTTTCATATTTTTGAGAGCCATCATACCTAGAATTGGATTATAATAAGAGTTTTGAAAAAGAATTTTATTTTTTATTAGCACAAACTTGTTTTGAAATAAACGGTGTACATTTTATTAGTTAATATTAAATTACAAAGTATTCTAATTTGAAATTATCAATAATATCAAAAGTAGACTTTTTGTGATATATATAATGCTATTTGATGATGAAAGAGTAGAAGTATTTCGTTTAATTTTACTCAGTTGAAGTCTTGCATCTGATTCTAGATCGAGCCTGTTTTTCGTATTTAACACACATAGTGAAGATCCCAGAAAGGAAGATTTCTGGGGTCGCCAATTTAACAAAATGATTCATGGTAAGGTTCGTTCTTGTTGGGATGGGAACCTAACCCTGTATTTTACATTACCTGAATTACTTTCGCTATTTTGGCTTTCACTGTGTTTTCCGCCAAAGACGAGGTTTACCTGTAACTTATTTTTTTTCAAAGATCTTCTCGAGGACCCCTGAAAATTATCTCGCGGACCCCCATGGGTCCGGGGACTTCAATTTGGGAAACACTGTTTTCTCATTGGATACAGAAATTTGCGAAGCAGGTACGCAGAATGCAAGATTCGATTTGCTACGCCGGTTAAGAAATTAGTTTCAATTTCACAAAAATTAAATAAATCGACATACACCAATAAATGCGAAGTATATGACGTACTGAAATGGAGTTAGAACTACATAATTAGTGTGGAAATATTTTTTAATCAAACAAATAAATAAATAAAAATAAAAGAGTACATGGAAGGTTAAGACGACAAAATATTTATTCTAAAAAAAACCTGAATATCTTTTTATAAACATCTCGTAAACAGTTAATAAATAAATTACATAAGTATTAAACCGTGATTCATTGTTTCCTGAAGTATTGGATAAAACGCGAATTTCAACCTCTCTAATCTACAATTTACTTCCTGACTTATAATTAAGAAATTTTCAAGGTCAGAAGAGATCTTTCGATATAAGAATAGCCTTGAGTTTTCCACTCCAGCTTATGAATTTAAATAGTGGACAAAGGGAACGATGTTATGCATATGAACGTGCCGTCGTAACAACGCAAAAATGATTGAGCGCAACCGTGTGTCAACCTCATCTCGACCATAAATTATAAAGAAAATTCAGGAGAAACATCCGCATAATGCGAGAAGGGACTCAAAAAAAGGGGGGATATTTTACTGCCAGAGAGGAGCATTCGCATTTTATGGAAACCCTGCCTCGCATGTCCATACCCTTGGAAACATGCCCAGCACGATACTCTCGAGTTTGTCGACCTAGGCACGGCGAGCAGCGTTTGGAACTTGACTTATTTCCCTCCCCCCCCTCTCAATCTCTCTCTCTTGCTCCCCCTTCCTCCCTCACCGCACCCGCCCCCAAACCGTCATTCTTCTCCCTTCCTCAACCTTCTCCCTTCAGCGCCCCCTCTCTTTCCCACCCCCTTCTAACCAATCCATTTTTTCACCCTCCCCCCTGTCAACCCTCCTCCTCCAAGACTCATATTTACCCCTCCCAATCCGACCCACTCTTTCGCTCGAGTATCAAAATGGAAATCAATGAAAAACCGCCCAGTGAAACAAAAAAATAAAAATTCGAGAAAAGCACTAAACTTGGAAGAAGGGGGGAAGAGGTGTGGGGGGGGAGGAGGGGAGGGAGGGACTGCAGGCTAACACGTTACGTAGAAACTTCGGCCTCTCAACCGCAGCCTAATCAATCAATGTCTTTAATTTCCCTCCCTGCCATGCATAATCTTCTCCTCGTTTGCGACCAAATTTCACCGAAAAACGCCGCCACACACCGCTTCTGGAGATTAGGCTTATCTCCAAGGAATCATCTGAAAACCTATTTTTGCTTCGACGAAAATCCTTCCCGCTCTCTCTCTCTTCAAAATCCCCCATGTACGCGACGAAGTGAAATTAGATCTGTTAAAGAGATATTCGCATCAGAAAGGAATTATCTGGCGTAATAATAGCTATGTTTATATTTTTGAAAACTTTAAAAGGGAGAATAAAAAGTCAAGATAAACATCTTGGTGCCTTGAAAATCTCTCTATTTTCGTCCTGGGTGCAATCCATCAAAGAAACAAGTCATTAGAATTTGGCTAAATAGAAGGGAAATGACATTTTTTCAACTACTGGGCACAATTATGTCCGTTTTGATTGGAAGAGAAGTTTATACTGGTAATGGTTAAACACGAATATTTCTCACATAGGTGACTTTTGATAGGTATATAGTACCCTGTACTGTAGCTTAACAAATGTCAATTGCAATTTCCATTGGAGTGACTTTAATGTATCATGGTGATTGTTTTCATGTACCCTATTGACTATACCAGTAATTTTATAAGGCAATATTGTTTCTATGCATGTATTTAAGGTGGATAAAATTTAAAGCAATAAAACTGAGTCTTGATTTCAAAATACTAAAATGCGAGCACTTATTTTACGAATACATCTATAAAAGTTACAATAATTAATGTAAACTTTTTCTTTTTGTAAGTGTGAAAATAGAACTACTGACACCTTAATGAAAGCATTATTAAATATTTATACTTAACTGCATCTAAAGAAATAGCATTACAGGAAATGCAAAATTATAAATCAAAATAGAGAGAAAGAATATTTTCAACACATCCAATTACATTAAATGACGATATCCTTCTCTAACAAGGAATAGTTTTCCGATGTGAATTTTTAAAAAAATATAGCGCTGTTTTTGGCAATATCCAAGAGATTATAGACGGTAAATATACATCAATTTCTTCAAACGTACAAGAATTTGTATCTCGATTAACAACTTAAGTCGACCCATTGAAAGATCGAATATCACATTATATTTCGTGCGCGAAACTGTCTTGGATATTCATATCCCGTAATGAATATTTATTCGAAGAGCATGTCCCGTTTTTTCTACTCCGTGCAAATTAATTAATTCTTAAAAGATAATACAGAAGGTAACGGTAAACGCTGATGAAGGGGCTATTAGAGGAGCAGTTGGGGGCAAAGGGGCAGAGAAGACGATCCAACATATATCGCTATTAAAACCCAACAACCTCCAGATTCTGGCGCGCGCGCTCCAGGATATTTTTCCAAAAAAAAAAGTAAGACGTAAAGGTTCCAAAATTGGAACAGATTGCAGGAGACGAGGGAGAAGTAATCGGGTGACGGGGGGAGGGGGGGGGGATGGAGGCGCGGTGGATGGAGGGAGGAGGTGCAGCTGGACGAAGGGGAGGGGTTGATTACGTAATCATACATTAAAATCCATCGAGTCGGCGGGGATGGAACGATGAAATTACTTTCGCCCTCATCTTCCTTCCCCACGCCTACGTCGTCTCGTAAAGCGTCTCCCTTCGCATCCTTGCCTCCCCCCCACTTCCCTCCCTCCTCTCTCTCTCCCTCTCTCTTTTCCGCTAAGCCTTGACAAGGGCACCCAATTTCACGAATAATTCGCGCTTGAAACACGGAGCGGGACGAATGTATTGGTTGTGATTAACGGCAGAAGAGCAGTGAAATTCAGCAGGGAGATAGAGAAGGAAAGAGGGGGGAGGGGGGGGGGGGGTTATTCAGAGGCGGATGGAGGGGAAGGGGCGAAAGCAGAACGTGAAAACGATTCTGAACGATCCTGGAAGAAACTGTCATGATAGACTATGGGAACAGTTTTTATGAATGCGGTGTCAAATATTCAGTTTAAAAATATTGCACTCCTTAAAAAAAGATACGCCAAAAAGAGGTCCCTTGGATATTATTTTTCTATCGATTATTACAGAACTGAATTTTTTACTAATTGTAATACTATAAACTGATATTACTCAGATTCCATATAAATATCGATTCAATGATAATGGGAAAGGTTTTACATAACGAATTTTAAGCCTAAATTTATTTCGCAAACTATATCTTTATCCTGTCATCTTTTTTACGTATTCATAAAAACAGATTATTTTAAAAGCTTTTATACAATATTTAGAAACATGATGAATATTTTAAGCATTAGTTCTATAAATCAATTGCCATGATAATCTGAAAACTACTCAGTGTTTCAATATATGCATGTCTTAAGCCAGGGGTTCCCAATCTGGTGCTCGCGAGCACCTATGTACTCTTTGGAAGCTTCGGTGGTGCTCTGTTCTCTTCTACGGTTCTTAATATCCCGTTTCTTAGAATAAACAATGTAATTCGCTTTGATGCTTTCTTTCTAAACGCATTCAAGATCATCAAGAATAACTTTGATGTTCGTTTAATGTTATTCATGATCATTCCTATTTCCTCAGAAGTAAAGTGGTGATCGCTTAATATTCTAGCATACAACTAGGTTCTCGCCAAATTGAAACGGTTGGGAACCCCTGTCACACACTTATAAATTTAGAAAGCGCGAATTCAATCAAGGAAGATACCAAAACTGATCAAATTAAAAATATTCCATACAAAGCACTTCAAATGATACTTATTTTTCAATTCTTTATATTTAAGTGATAATTATTGAATTCACTGTAAGTTTAGCAAACGAAAATTAAGACAGATTTCACAAGAAAAAATTAAGACCGCGAGACTTCTGAGCAATAATAAAAAAAAACTTACTCTGACGAAGCGCAAGAACAAACGAGTATCGGGGCGCGAAAGAAAGGAGCCTAGGCATATGAAGGCCTCTTAAGCCTTCGTAGCAGGTAATGAAGTGAGCGGGCATTGGAGGCAAGAAGGGGCTGAGAACGGCGGAAGGCCCATAGAAAAGAGGGTTGGAGAGGAAAAGAGAGATGGGTGAAAAGATGAAAACGGTTGCTACTCAAAATGGCGGACGAAAAGGTATCAGGTGGAGAGTGTGGAGAAACAAAAGGAGCGGAGGAGGAAAGAGATGGAAAGACTTAGAACGGCGAGAGAGAGAGTGTGTGTGAGAGTCAGTGAGAGAGAGAGACTAAGAATCGTGGGAAAAATGCGGTAGTGTTCGGTGGGATAGAAAGGAGAAGGGATCTCGTTGTGGAAAATGGATTAGATAGGGAAATATAGAAAGACGCGGATACAGAGAGGGCGGTTAAGAGACAAGATGGAAGAGGCAGGGGATTTCGGGTCGAGATAGGGTTAAATTGAGGAATTCGAAAAACATAGTGTATATAGCAAGACTTCGAAGCGAAAAATCTTGACTAAGAGAATGCCGACTTTGGTAGAGGGGTGGTTAGCGTGTCTATCTCCCAATGCTAGGGTCGCAGGTTCGAATCCTGCCGAGGGCATGGTCGTGTGTGTTCGTCCTTGTTATTGTTGTTACGATATTCAGTATAACTGGCCCTGTGCTGTCTCTGAACCCCTGCCAATAAATAAATAAGTAAATTGGCTCAATGACTCGTTAAACATGTCAAACAAATACTTGTTTACTTAAATTTAGGCTCAACGAATGCAAACTTTTTGTTTAGTTAATTTTAAGCGGGATATTAATAATAATTGGTTAAAGAGGTAGTAAATATCCATCATCTGAACTTAAACACATGATAGAGATGTCTCGAGTCCCATGAGAGCCCTAACATGACATTAAAATATACAACTCTTAGGAAGAAACTTTCAAAATTGAAATTGTAATTTTATCTCTCTAAATAACAGCATTTAAAACATACAATCAGTTTGTAGAAATATTTTTTCATACAATACTGTTTGCGCCTTTAAACTATTCAAAGAGACGGAGAATTAATTAATGATGAACAAACTGAGAGGCATCGACTCAGGAGAATTAGAAGAAAGTTTCGAAATGTCAGGCGGAGCGTTAACAAATAAAAATGGGGCTTACGATAAAAAAAACCCTCTATCAGAGGAAAAAATTCCGAAACAGATGTGTCGCATAATCAAAGACAAGGGAAAAAACCCAAGTTTCGGAAAACTTTCGACGAAATACAAAATTTTATTTTCATGTATAGGTTTCATAGGAGGAGGAGATAAATCGATTTTCTCTTCCGGACGTTTTCCCCTCTTCGGTGGTTGCCTGTACATCCAAAACTTAAATCTTGGATACTTAGATAATCAGCGTTTAGCGTTGACATTTCGCCAGACTGTCGTAAATCCACGAAAGTGGATTACACGTCACACGCGCATTCATACAGAGAAGGCGGAAGGGAAACTCGGTGTAGGTATTAGCCTACTCATTACGAAAGCTTTAAGCCGCTTCCGAAGGACGGAATGCTTGAATGTTGTCCTCACAGCACACACATAGGGAACGGAGAAAGCTTCGGTTGAAAAACCAGAGCCACAAAGATTGACATTAATCATAGCCCCCTCGAGACGCGTCATCTCTTCGCAAACTGCGCAAACACCTCGCTGTGCCCCGAGTACGCGCGTCGAAAACAAAAACATCCGCTCCCGATTAATTAGCGAGCGAATGTTTTCTGTTTTTCCTCTCCAAAGCTGTGAAAAAATTAATGTAAATTAATAGCGTTGGATTAGTATTAACTGTGAAAAATGCGGACATCCAGAGGGTTGGCGCGCGATTCGTAAAAAAGAGGCTTTACTTCCGCCCGGATGATTCTTAAAAGTTTAACGAGTGATGGGAAGGGGAACATTTTCGGATTGAGAAAAAAGAGGTAAAATCCTTATAAGATGGAAAACTACCATCGACCTGAAAGTAGAAGAGATTTGAGAGAGGGAGAAAGAGATAGAGAGGATAGTTATATCAGCGAAATATGTGTTTAAGAGATTTTTTATAATTTCTGCTTATGGAATATTTCTTGCATTCTCTCAATGTTTTAAGCATACGAGAGTGTAACAGGATGTCGAATATTTCCGATTTTACCTAGAAGAATATTTTGGATTTGGAAATCCATATAATGTGATATAAAAACGACGAATGTAATATTTTTATTGGCTGAGTGACTACAAATATGTTGAGGTTAAATTGAACACATCTAGTAACAGCGTGAGCACGATATCAAAGTGAATTTTCTTAGAACATTTTCATAATATAGAACAGTGTTTCCTAAACTGGGGCGCGCGCGAAGGTCTTTGAAAAAAAATAAGTTACAGGTAAACCTCGTCTTTGGCGGAAAACACTGTGAAAGCCAAAATAGCGAAAGTAATTCAGGTAATGTAAAATACAGGGTTAGGTTCCCATCCCAACAAGAACGAACCTTACCATGAATCATTTTGTTAAATTGGCGACCCCAGAAATCTTCCTTTCTAGGATCTTCACTATGTGTGTTAAATTCGAAAAACAAATGCAGAAACAGGCTCGATCTAGAATCAGATGCAAGACTTCAACTGAGTAAAATTAAACGTATTACTTCTACTCTTTCATCATAAAAATAGCATTATACATCTCACAAAAAGTCTACTTTTGATATTATTGATAATTTCAAGTTAGAGTACTTTGTAATTTAATATTAACTAATAAAATGTACACCGTTTATTTCAAAACAAGTTTGTGCTAATAAAATATAAAATTCTGTTTCAAAACTCTTATTTTAATCCAATTCTAGCTATGATGGCTCTCAAAAATATGGAAAATAGAAAGGGAGTCCGCAAATAAGAAAATTTTATGAATGGGGGTCCGCAAGACCAAAAAGTTTGGGAATCGCTGATATAGAACAATGGTCTTTGTGCTCTTACTTTATTATATTATTGTATCTGTATTAAATCAATTGGAAAAGGTTCTTTTTGCAAAAGGTTAAGAATAACAACGCTAAACTTCATGATTTAACTGTTACCTTAGATTACATGACGCACAATGGACCTTAATTACAATATCCATCAATGATTAGCAGTATAAATATTTGGAAATACGCAAAATTTGTAATGTTAGAAAATGAAGCTGTAATAGAAGCTAAATTGTTGTGGAAAATGAACACATTATGTAATTTAAAATTTCTAGCGGGGCAGGAAGATTTGAGAAATTAAACTTATAATAATTGGGAGGAATTGTATATAGAAGCGTTAAAATAGCACGCCAAATCGATGAATTGTAATAAATAAATCACGTTGGATTGTTATTTTGGAAAAAAAATATACCAAATCATTTATTCGGTCACATACAGTTTGCACTTTGGCATTATCAATAACCTTTGCAGATGTGTTTTCTGTTAGCGATGTGGGTCGTTAACTACAAATGTTACAGTTTATAACTATTAAGCGCGCAACAACTGAGATAGCAATGGTATAAATAAGATAATTTTCTAAATTTTTAGAAATTGACTGGCATTCCAAGTACGGCTAAAAGAAGAGGGGAAAGACTGGAAGTTTAAAAACATGAAGCTAAATAACAGGTGTAATGGAACGTGTGTTTCTATCGCTGTCAAATAAATGTGAGCTGTCATGTTCGCAGATTTTATCCCCTCCAATGGTATCATAGAGTGAACGAAGAAACTATTAAGAAAAAGCAGTCCTAGTAAAAAAGTACGATTCCTCCGCGTTAAAAAGAGAACGTTTTAGATATAGCGAGACGGATTAAAATGATGGCAGGACCCTTAGAGACTGAAGTTAATGGAACATTTTGCATCAAGATCCCATATATCTCTAGTTTATTCGAAGTATATCGTCGGGGAGCACCGTCTTGAGTCTCAACCGTAAACTGCTTATAAGTCCAAGTCTTAATCCTTAATATACCAATAAAAGACAGAAAAAGAGGCATGAATTGATTATTAGATGAGAGTTTGAATGAATGAAAGCGACCGTGACAAAGTCACCTAACGATGGAAATTGAGTTTATACGTCGTTTCCAAGTCTTTCTTAAAAATAGGAACCAAAGAAATACGCAGTAAAAATAGCCGACAGCAAAAACCTATTTAGAGAAACCCTGCAATAGAAAAGTAACTTAGAGGGGATAGATTTAAGGAGATGGCCGTGTATAAAGTTCTTTCGAGTTTCGATGCGAAATGAGTGAAAAAAGAAGTCTAAAAGTCTCTTTAGTTTCGAATGTAGCCATGGATGCAATTAAATAACATTTACTCTCGAGCGAAGTAGGGTGAGTTGAGATTTTCTCGTCCGGACTACTTAAGAGTTACGTCATGAAATAAACGCGTAATGAGAAAAAAAACAGCTGTAGAATTTCAGAATGATGAGCCGACACAAGAACACAAGTTTTATTTCTTTAAAAAATATAAAAAGGAATAATTGTATAAATAAAGCCAATTATTTATTTTAAAGTGAAGAAATGGACAAAATAATTTAATTCACAGCTAAAGATATTATGGTAATCGGACTAGTGGAAAATAAGATTATTACATTTACTACAAAAAGGGTAAAGGAGCGAAAACTAAGCCCGATCATTCAAATTCTGTGCTGATGCGCTTTTATTATACCAGACCTTCCCTGCAGATTAATGAAATTAATACGGGAATCTAATAAATAGCTCTTTTTTTCTCTCATAAATGTTGGTGATTAGAATTTACGTTTAATTTGAAGGTTGATAGCATATGAGTAATTCTGTCATAATTTATTCAAGAGAGTTATATTTTTGCAATATCTAATTGGATAACTCAGCGTTTTTCTTCTCTGAAAACAATGGCAACTCTTAAGAGACTTATGCGGATAGGTATGTAAACACTTACAAATACCGAGCTCCCTGGCAAGAATTTATTCTGATTTTGTCTTTACTGCTGTACACCTAAACTTAATATCTGGAGATCACTAAGAAATATATTGGAAAATTCATGTTACCGAACAATTTTTTTCTAAAACGGAAACAGCACATTGATGAGTGTTTTTATTAGAAAAAGTTTGGTTTTAAATTTCCGCTACACCTAATAAAAGATTAAATTTTCGAAGCACGTCAATGTAGCGGTGCCATTTGTTAACATTTACACATTTTATGCTTTTTCACGTCTTCTTGTCAACCCGTCCCTCCTAAACTAATCGAAGTTAAAAATTTTCCAGTAGAATAAAGGATTTAAAACACGAATAGATCATAACAGAAAAATTTAATTTTTGTGACGTTTCTAGAATGATACTTTTATAAACACGAATAATCCAACCGTGTACGCGATGGAAATTCCTCTCGATATCTACTGAATTTATCATATTATTATGCGTAAATCGCCACACGAGGAAATTGAACACGATGTGTAAAAAAATTCACAAAATTAGATGCGGTAAATACCGCCAAAAAAGTTGGCGCGTTAAAATGCAAAAAAAAGAAGGAAGTTGGTGAGAGGAAGTGGGAGTGGCAAGCCGTCAAAAATAAATTTTCATAAAGGAACGTGTATATGAAAGTGGAGGATATTGGCGAGGAGAGACGTAGTTAGGGAGAGAGGAGAATGGAGGAGAGAGTGTGTGGAGGGGGGGGGATAAAGAAAGAGGCAGAGACGGTAGAGGAAAGAGAAGGAAAGCGGTAAATGGGATAGAGAAGAGGGAGTTAGTGGTGAATAGGAGTGAGAGCATCACCGACAAGGAAAATAAAGAGGATCAGATGGGAATGGAAATCGGTTATGCAAGGGGAAATTGGGATAGACGCGAACAAGGGAGGTGGGAAGGGCGAAGAGAGGGAGGGAGGGATGAGAGGGAGGGAGGAGAGGGAGGGAGGAGAGAGAGAGAGGGAGGGAGGAGAGAGTGGCGGTGGTGCGAGAAAGTGAGATTGCCGGATTAAGAGCAAGGGAGCAAGGGATAAGAATACTCCCGGATTCGCGGTTTTAGGGAACAACCTCCCGTTTTATCCCCCTAGCCCGTTTTTATGTTTGCTGTAAATAACTCTCGCTAAACTGCCGGTTGGTTTTTAGATGCTTAAGAAGAGGAAAGTGACGCGAGAAAGGTAGGATATGGAGAGAGAGAGAGGAAGAAAGGAAAAGGAAAGAGAGGAAGGGAGAGGAGAAAGAGAGTAAGAGAGAGAGAGAGAGAGAGTTTGGAAATGGTGAGGACGTGGTGTGAGAGTAGATTGTATATGGCACGGAACGTGCAATTTGTCTTCATTTTTACAACTACACATCCGCCGTTATTTGCCTACCAATCAACGAGCGGGTAGAATCGCTCCAGCGCTTGTTTTTGTCTACGGGGAAATATACCCTCGCGTCGTGTGTGGCGATGCGTGCGTGCGTGCGTGCGTGCTGGGGATGTTTGTGTGAGTTTGGGCGCATCGGCATAGCGTGTGGTTAACGGGACGTAGAATTCGAGTCCCATTGCTGCGTGAATACGCAGTTTTTAGCCTGGATAGGAATTTAGCCTGGATAGGAAATTTGCAAGAACATATGCTACTAGATAACATAGCATTAAAAAAAACTCGGTTTTTAAACAAAATATGGATTTTAAAAGTTTTATTTCGTTTACGAGAATCACGTCTCATTGTTAGGGGCATTGGAAAGGATTTTTTTAAAGGAAAAATTCTGAAAGAATATACAAAAAACAAAAACATATTACATGATTTGGATATATTATAATAGCTTTTAATTCAAACATTGGTCTGAAATACTAATTTTTGACATACTTGCTTATGAAAGAGAAGCTGTAAATGAAAACAGTATTTTTAAATCGCGACATATTTATATTTCTGTTGTTTTGGGTTCACCTTCCTTTTGGACGCCGCCAGGATTTTTTTCAAGTGTGGGGGAGGGAAGGGAGGGGGGGGGGGGGGCAGCCATAAAGTTTGCTTACTAAATCGGCCTTAATTTTCATGACATTGCTTATTTTGTCGAGGAAGTTGTTATGCGCTTTTTTATTCAGGATAAATATTTTTAATAATTTTAATTTTTGGTATTAATATTTGGTATAGTTCCTTCTTTTTTCAATTTTGATTTTTTTTCAAAAGTCCAGGGGGGAAGGGGCTGCTGCCTGGCTTGCTCTCCCCCCCCCTGTCGGCGCCCATGGGTACACACACACTGAAATGGTGAATGATTCAAAAAAAGTTCTTGGTTTAGGTTTCAAAAAGGTATACTATTTGGATACAATTTTAAAAAGAGATATTTTTCAGTTAACTAACTAATTCGGGATAGTCTAGTAAGCCAGGCAAATAAATAGTATATAAACCGCCTGAAATTTATAGTTGAATAGCAAATGGCACAACGAAATATTCTTGTAAGTTATAATGTCTACTCCGATTACCTTTCCCAAATTACTTTTTATCAATCGCGCTGAATCATCTGCGCAAGCGCAGGTTTACGCATACGAGAAATACGGTCCACGGTTACAAGGCTATTTGCCACGCCGGATTTTTCTCGCATACTGAGTAATCGGATATGAATCCGCCGCGAAAGCAATATAACATCTGTTATTACCGCGCGAGAATGGGACCTTAGGCGGAGAGAGGGAGGGGAGGGAAGGAGATGGAGAGAGAGAGAGAGGAGGGGATGGAAAGAGAGAAAGAGAGAGGGTAGGGGATTAGGTTGAGCGTTCCACACACGCTGCAAACGCGTCAGAAATGTCTTGTCCAAAGAGAAGGAATTGCGGTCGGAGAGACTTGGGTTATTCGCATTACATGACGAGTAGATCTTCCACAAATGCGTCTGAGCCAGTGTTTCCATTACATCCCGTCCCCCTGAGACGGCACTGTTTATTCCCCCAAGTGAAAGAGCCATTCCGCCAAGCCTACTATTCGTGTTCCACTCCTCTCTATCTCTTTCCTTCAAACCTCTCCAACGCACACACGCTATAGCGTTTCTTTTATGCTTTGGAGCTGCCTTTGCAGAAAGAGGGAGAAGGGTTATCTCGCAAGAGGAGAAATCAACGGGAGAACGAGAGAGAAAACGATATGGAGCCTGAGAAACGGGTCTAACAAGATGGTGGAATGGAGAATATATGGTAGAAGAGATTATGAAGGAAGCAAACGTCGTATGGTGGCATAAATAGGATCGAATGAGGCATTATTCAGTGTGTGGGACAATGAGAAATGCAAAATATAAGAGCAATAATGTCATTTAAATCGCACAGATTTAATGATAAAAGAAATGGGTAAAATGGTATCAAAGAAACTCGAGAGGTAAAATAACCTATAAAAAAGTAAAGTTGACTTCAACGCGAAACAATTATCGGAAGAGTATTACTCCCCTCCATTATGTTCACAACGAATAAAATTTCAGAGGAGAGAAAACAGATTTGACTAAAGAAATAATTAAAGCTCAAGGTTATTAAAGGATCGGAAACGAGGGCATTTTGCTACAGGAAGAAAAAAAGACATTTTATTTAAAAGGCTTATGAAAAAGGCAAGAAACAACAGAGACGCTTGCGTCAAAGTTAAGACGAAATTTACGAAAAGAAATGAGAATGCTTTGAGGGAAAATCTTGTCAAGAAAGAATAGGGAGTTTTTAAAGAATGGGTGGTAAATAAAATGATCAGTAGGATATTTAGGTGCGGTGGGTCGCCCTAAAGAGAGAGAGAGAGAGAGAGAGAGAAAGAAGCTATAGTGAATTAACGACGGAATATATACAAGAAGAAAGATATAAAGCGAGAGCACTAAAGATATACAAGAAATGGGAGAGAGCGAGAATAGTAAGAGGAACGCATACAAACGAAAGCACATCGTCGCATAGCACCAGAGAAGAAAAATGGTGAGATAGGGAAAGGAAGAGGGAGAGGAAGTGGGAGATCGGATAACCGGGAGAGGTTTGATCATCAAAGCATCGCAGAGAACGATAACGTTTGTAAGAGAAAATGGGTTGCCTTAGCGAAGTAAGGAGCTGGATAAAGCGAGGCTGGAAGAGAGATAATTAGGAGGACAAACGGCTTCTTATAAGAGCTCCGTTTTGCCATACGGCTCTTCCATAATTGGTCTTTATTGCTAGTGAATATTCCACGCTCTGGTTTACATTAACACCAGCCATTGACGACTAGTTTGGGAGTGATATACGTATGTTACTATTCCATGGAATAGATAAAGTTTAAACGGATGAGTCTTCAGAATTCGTTCAAAGATTATTTTATGTCGACATGAAAGTGCTACGTAACTACAAGCGCCTATGTTATATCATCGAAGTTACTCAATTCGCGCATTTACTAGTTCTTCGTGAATTTACATTTAGTACTCTATAATTTATTTCTGGTGGTAAAATAATATTCTTTGTTTTAATATATCAAACTCAATGACTTTACACAGTATCAAGCATCAAGTTTTTGTGGGATAATAATACTTTTCAGTATTTTTCACAGGTTCTATTTAAATTAAATCGATAAAACGCTCTCTCTTGCTATATTTGATATATGTACTCTAAACCTAACTATTCCATATATTCTTAATAATTAAACGTTGAAATAATATCAAGGTCTGAAAAACTAGCTTAATTGTGTCATATTAGAAATTCATCTTCGAGGAAAAACAAAGACTGCCGAAACTTTTCATTAGTTGCCCGGAGAAATAAACGAGTGAATTTCCAAATAGGCGCCGCAAACCCTCTCCCGCGGGCAGTGGTGCTAATGGAACCCAACCCATCCCGTAACCAGAAAAAAATAAACGGAAATGGACTACAGGGCGAGAGCTCTGACAAGGGACTCAACCACGTGCGAGAGGACTGACTGCAGAGAAAGAGTCGCGAAGAATGGAAATGGAATATTACCTTCCCTCCTCTCTATTCGGCCAACCTTGTTTCCTCCAATGGCAACGGTATCCCAGGTAGATGCGTAACACGCACACACACACAGGCACGGAGGACTGTTAATGCGTGGCTCCGTCGGATTTTAACGTTGGAAGGCAACTTGGAATCCCTCCTCTTAATGAATTGGCCTCCATCAGTCGGGTATATTAAACCTCCTTAGCGTTTTTCACCTACCTTACCTATTCGTCCCTTTCACTTGCGCATTCCTACGAGCACAGTAGGCCTACAAGCCGCCATAACACTTTCCCTTTCCCTCTCCAACTTAACTACATGTGCTTCTGCCGATCCATCTTCTCCCGTCCCTCTTGGATATATCATCATCATCATCAGCCTTTTTCAGTCCACTGACGGACGAAGGCCTCCCCCAGACTCTTCCAGTTTTCCCTGTCAACTGCCTCCCTCCTCCAAGTTTGCCCCAAGAACTTAACAAGCTCTCTGTCCCACCTGTCTTTCGGTCTTCTTTTTGGTCTCTTGATGTTTCTTGGGATCCATTCGATGACACTGGACGTCCAACGCTGGTCATTTCTTCTAGCAATGTGGCCCGCCCACTGCCATTTTAACACCTTCACTCTTCTAATCACGTCACAGACTCCCGTCTTGTTTCTTACCCAGTCGTTCCTCTTGCGGTCTCTTCGGGTGATCCCTAACATGCATCTCTCCATGCCCCTCTGTGTTGTTTGCAGGCGCTGTATCATTCTGGCATTCATGGTCCATGTTTCACAACCATATGTCAGAACGGGCAGAACACATTGGTCATACAGTCTCCTTTTTAGGAAGACTGGAATATTTGATTTAAAGATGTTCGCATTCTTGCCAAAAGCACTCCATGCCATCTTCACTCTCCGGTTGATTTCTCCAAGAAGCGAACCATCAGTAGTGATGAGTTGACCTAAGTAAACATAGCTGGTTACTTCTCCAAGTTCTGCTCCGTTGATATGTATCTTCTCAGAATTTGTGAAGGAGTTGTACATAACCTTTGTTTTATTAAGATTCATCTTAAGTCCAGCTTCTCGGCTTGCTTGCTCAAGCTCTTCAGTTCTTCTAAGGAGCTCTTCTGGGCTCCCTGCGAACAGTATGATATCATCTGCAAAGCGCAGGTGACTCAGATATTCTCCATTTACCTTTATGCCTTTTTCCTCCCAGTCTAGCCTTTTGAATACTTCCTCTAGAGCTGCTGTAAATAACTTAGGGGACATAGTATCTCCTTGTCTCACTCCCTTTTCGGCCTTAAAGGCACTCGTCTCTTCATGCAGCTGGACAGATGTTGTCGCATTTTCGTAGATATTCTTGATCAAGGTTATGTACGTTTCTTCTACTCCTTGTTTCTTTAGTGCACGTAACACCGACGAAGTTCGGACAGAGTCGAATGCTTTCTCGTAGTCGATAAAGCACATACATAGAGGTAATTCATACTCGTTGGTCCGACTGATTACCTCTCTCACGACTTGGATGTGGTCCATCGTGCTATACCCACTGCGAAATCCAGCTTGCTCTCTGGGTTGGGCAGCATCAAGATGGTTTTGAAGGCGCATAGTGAGTATTTTGGTGAATATTTTGTAGACTGTTGGGAGTAGGCTGATCGGTCTGTAGTTATTCAAGTCTTCTTTGGAACCTTTCTTGTGCAGAAGGATAATACATGCGTGGTTCCATGTTTCTGGTATCTTTTTCTTCCTCAGACAGGAATTAAAAATCTTAGCGAGAATTGTTTCCGTATGATTCCCCATTGCTTTGAATACTTCCGCTGTGATACCATCCATTCCAGATGCTTTTCCATTCTTCATACTTCTGATTGCGTGTCTCACCTCTTCCGGAAGGATACCTGGGACCTCTTCGGTGGGCATGTTTGCATCATCATTTACTTCATCATTTCCTAGAGGATCCTCATACAGCTTGGTGTAAAATTCTTGTACCCGTTTCAGGATCAGTTTCCTACTATGGGTTATGGAGCCGTCTTCTAGCATCAAGGCCACCAGCTGTCTCTTTCCGATCGAGAGATGTTGCTTCATTTTCTTGTAACTTCTATTGTTTTCTATGGTTTTCTCGATTAGTTCATAATTATATTTTTTCACATCTTCCTTGATGCACTTCCTTATAGTTTTGTTTAGTTCTGCAAAATGGATCATTTCTTTAGGATCATTAGAAATTAACATTTTCCTTCTTTTTTCCATCAGCAGTCTTGTTTTTTCAGTCAACTTTTTCTCTGGCTTTGTTTTAACTGTTCCGCCTATTTCTTCAGCAGTTTCCTTGAGTATCTCTATAAATTGGGATTCAACTTCTTGGTCTTCCAGTGCACTGAATCGATTTTTCAGTTGGAGCTGAAATTCTTCTTTTCGTTCTTTTAGCACCTGCGTGTTGATAATAGACTTAGGCTTCTTCTTTATAAGCTTCTGTCTTTCTAACTTTGAGTTAAATTTTATTCTGCATCTTACCAAGCGATGGTCGCTTCCAGTTTTAAACTGGTTGAGGACGGAACAGTCTTCAGCCAATTGCTTCTTATTGACTAGTATGTAGTCAATTTCGTTTTTGGTACCATTGGGTCCTTTCCAGGTCCATTTTCTATTGGGATTCTTTTTGAAGAAAGTGTTCATTATATATAGACTAGTACATTCAGCAAAGTCTACAAGGCGGTCCCCTCGTTCATTTCTGTCTCCATAGCCCCATTTTCCAACTGCGCTGTCGTCTTCCTTTTGTTCTCCTACCTTGGCATTGAAATCACCCATGACCACTTTTAGATGGCAGCTTCCTTTGTCGTGCAGTTCTCCAACTTCTTGGTAAAAATCTTCCACTTCCTCATCCGAGTATGATGACGTTGGCGCATAAACTTGGACTATTTGAAGTTGATATCTTTTGTTTATTTGAAGCACTAGTCTAGCTGCCCGCTCGGATGAACTTTCCATTTCCACGATATTATTCTTCAATTTTTTGTTGATGATGAATCCAACACCTCCTGTTCTTCCTGTGTCAGTTCCCCTGTAATAAAAAATATCTCCACTCTTCAACTCCAATAGGCCTTCACCTTTTCTTCTCACCTCACTAAGTCCTAAAATGTCCCACTTGATCTTCTCCAGTTGTTCTTGGAGCTCTTGAAGTTTTTCTTCACTGGACAAAGTCCGGCAGTTAAAGGTAGTTAGGTTGAGGTTAAAGGAATTGGGTAAGGATGAGAAAGAGTGGCAGTGGGCGTTTAACCTCCGGGGATTCTTAGCACCCTCTGCCTTCCTGCCTTGTTCCTGACCACTGCCACGGTCAGAGGCAATCCAGCCTCCGGAGAATGAGGGCCGTTTTTTATGGGTGTACATGTCATGGGGGGGTTGTGGGCCTTAAAACACCACGCTGGCCCAGAGCGGGTTGGTGAGTACCTCTTTCACTTTGGCCGGAGATATTGCAGAAAGACTTCACAGCATGGTTGAACCTACCGGTGTCCGAGGACACCACTGTTCTTCGCCCTTTAGCCTCCGTTTACACCCTTCCGCCGACTTTGAGGCAGTGAACTGAGGCAGTTGGAAGGGCTTGGATATATATATATATATATATATATATATATATATATATATATATATATACACACACACGGGTGGTCATAATTAAACTTCCCCTATTCAGACTTCTGGAGAATATCATAGTAGATGAAAAACATTAAAGCTTTGAATTTGGGTAAATTAGGACGTAAAAACATTAGTTCATTTTTCCGCCACCAGGGGAAAAAGTGACGCTGTGCGTGACAGCTATTAGACGAATGCTTCACAGTAAAGCCTGATGAATATCATAGAGGGAAGTCTCACAATGCCACTCACGTTACCAGAACGTGCACTGATAGTAAAGTTTTACTACCAAAATGGTAGTAATGCAGCAGTGTCACTTAGAGAATACCAACGCTGTAAGAATCTGCGACGTGGACATTTAATAGCTCGTGCTGTTCGAAACATGATCTTAAAGTTCGAAGAGACAGAAAGTCCTGCAGTAAAGCCTGGAAGAGGAAGAAAATCCATAAATCATTCTCAGATTGAGCATATTGCCATTGTAGTGGAGTTGTCAAGTGACAGTACATGTGGTACCAGTAGTCCACATGCCGCTGTCAGACAGGTGGGCAGGCCGTATTCGTCGATGCACAAAGTGCTACAGAAAGTGTTGCAGTATTATCCTTATAAAATGCATCTCACACACCAGCTGCTCGATGGAGACGCACAGGCACGTTACACTTTCGCTCTATCCTTTCTAGTTCGATTGGAGGTGGGTGAGCATTGGTCTTGGAACATTCTTTGGGGAGACGAGGCCCATTTTCAAGTGAATGGCACTATGAACACCCACAGTAGTGGTGGTACAAGAAGTTCCACTACATCATCGGGTCATATTATTTTGAACATGTTCCGTTACTGGAAAGAGGTATCACAGAATGATGGCAAACGTTGTTATTCCTGAACTGCAACAGCGGAGATGCTACACTACACTACAGTGTTTATGCAGAATGGTGCACCTCCACATATCGCCCGCCTAGTCTGCCAGCTGCTGCAAAAGCATTTAAGTGATCAGTCGTTCCTTTCCAAATGCATCTCCTGATTTTTGGCTATCTGATGGACCATGTGTACCGAGAAAAAATTGGGAACTTGGCAGACCTAAAGGGCAGCATCCGTACCCCATGTTAGAAACATTACAGACGATGTGCTCCATACCGCCGCTGAAAACACCATTACTCGGTTTCAGCAAGTTGCGATTTCCGATGGAAACGATATAAAGCAAATGTCCCGCTGACCAATAATAAATTACAGCGCCACTTTTTCCTCTGGTGGCGGAAAAATGAACTAATTTTTTCCCCTACAATTCTCTTCCGCATGTCCCAATTTACAAAAATTCCAAGTTTGAGTGATTTTCATCCATTACGAGATTCTCCAGAGGTCTCTGAATAGGGGAAGTTTAATTGTGACCACCGTGTGTATGTATATAGTATACAATGTGTATACTACACACACACACACACGCACACGCACTTCCGAACCGTAGTAACATCTATCACAGTTGTAACTTTCACTCTTCTTTCATCTCTCTTATTCTCCTCTCTCTAGCTCTCACACTCTTTCTTTTCTCTTTTACAAGTCAATTCTCTCCCCCAACGACATAGGAAAGAGATAATTCACCGATTCGCCTTCACAACCTGCATGTGACATTCCTTGGCAGCGAGTGTTCTTTGGCCATAAATTCAATTTAGCGCTGTTTTCGCTCATGCATTAGGCGACTTATCACATAATTTTGGATGATTCACGCGCGTTTTATCGGCCTGTGATGTTTTCTTCGTTTTTCAAGGTTAATCCGAGAAATTTTATTGGCAATAGAGATTTTTGTTAGTTTTTTTTAATATTCGACTAAAAACAAAGTTAGAAGAATGCAACGCCACATGAACGCATGGTTTTCAACTATTAGTATAACTGCAATTATTGACGAACGTTTTGTAAATAAATAGAGGTATTTAATAAATGCGATAAATAAAATTGCGCCGCGTAGGATGCGAGGAAATATGCATAGCGATTTAAGCATGCTAACATCGGACAATAAAAAAGGCAGCACACTAAACAAATCAGCAAATTGACGCCTGAATATTAAGCATCTCCTAATGACGAAAAAAAAATATCACGGAACATATACAATAAAAACGCGAATGGTGATTTGCGTTTATTTAGGGCTCAAATAATTTTTCGACGAGAAATGAAAGGAAGAGCGTTACCTCTCTAGAATATCGCTATTTCTACACTACTTCAGTTACTGAATCATTCTAAATCCGAAGGAAATGGATGATATAAGGTAGTATATATTGCATGTATATTCATTATCTACTTCATCAACCGAAGCATTTACACGACACACGAACGTGTTAAATCATGAATTATGATAAATGTGGACCTTCATTGGACCCATTGAAAGTATTCCTGCTTCTAAAATTACGTTAGCTAATTACTTTACTTTTTAAAAATAATATTTGATAAGATGATGTTATAACACAATTTCCTATGGTATGTTAATGTTTACAAATTAGTGCATAGAATCAGAAAATGGCATTTGTTTTAGAAAAATGCCGAAGATAGATTTTAGTTCATGTTATAACGATTTAAATGAAAATACATATTCTACGGATTTTACAAAAATAGTGAATTTTTCAGAAATGTTTCTTTAAGTACATATTTAACAATGTGCAAAATTAATTCGAATAAAATGCTTCTATAGTAAATTTTCAATTTATTAACATCATTAAGTTTAAAATATTTTTACTGACAAAATTTGTACCTAAAATCTTAATAAAACATTATCGAATCAATTTATATTGCAAGGATGATACGTTACCGCGAAGCCCAAACAAATCTTCTAAAATACGCAAACATTAGTTGGTGGAATATCTTCCGCTTATAAGTAATAACCACTTAATTGGAATGATTAATAAATACTCTAAATTATAAGGTTATTCCAATCGATTCTACATATAAGAAAAATCCTGGATGGGTGATAATATTTTACTAAATGATACAGTGAATAAGATTTACTGTGGTTGAAAAATTATATTTTTTCTACTTCAGTAAATATAAAATACAATACAATAAGAATATAACAATATCTCTCGTAAAATATTCCTAAAATTGTACGAGGTTTAATCAATAAAACTAACACATTTTTAGAGCCTAATGTTATAATAAATCTCTCCGAAACGCACCCAACCTCTAGTGGCGAATTTATGAATACACGGTAAAAAAAAGCAGATCTGTATTTTTCTTATTCAATTCAGTTAAATGTTTGCATTGAGATATTGTAAATAATAGCAAATAGTTTTTGCACGGATACTTTGAACTCGATCAGTCAATGGTGTTCGTGTTTTGATAATTTATTTGTTGAATTGACATTTTTGCCACAATGGTATTCATTATATCAAGATTTTCCATAAATATGAATCGATATTTTTCGTCATTTTTGGTGGGCACCTGCGCTAGTTATGAATAAGAAAAATACCTTTCCAAAATGTTATTTTCGAATGCTTAAATACAATTCAATGATATATTTTCACACTAAAGTTTTAATGTGAATTTCATTCAATGTTTCTCTAATTGATTTGTTCTGCACCATAATGGAGGACCATAAGGGCAATAATAAATGAAGTTTAGCATACAATGAGATCGTTAGGCTAGGAATAATTGTAAATAAAATATAAAATTACTCTTCAGATAAAAATATACAGCCTAAGATTTAAAAATTGCGTGTGTGGATTGAAGCACATTTCGATTTTATTATACGTTACCTTTTTACGGCCTATAAAAAAAATCCTGAACGTGCACGATGTTCCAAGAACCCTATTGGCACATTTTGAGGGATGGGTCGAATATATTTAACCACAAATGCTCCTTTCATTGGAGAACAAAAGCCGCGAAAATATTTGAAATTTAAAATATTAATATAGGCTGGGGTCGAATTATATCCCATAAATAAAAAAATGAGAATATTATTAAAGATTCGTGTGCTAGGGCCAACATACAAGTTCCTAACACTGCGGAAAATTAATGAATACAGTGCGAAGTTTTAATTTCCTCGTCAAGGGCTGACAATGGCTGTGTTAACGGTCTGAGGGGACAGTAAACATTACTCAGCAGATGGGGCCTTATAAATCCACATTTAAATCTGAATTAATAGTTAAATATATATGTTTTTCTAATATACAAAACGTGGATAAGCAGTTTTACCCCACAACACGCCCACGAACACAAGCCTTTCAGATATTTTAATAATAATTTAAAAGTCTTTCGCGACGTTAAAAACAATGGAATTGGTTGAATCACCAATAACGTATTTAGGAATCGTCGTTTCAAACGCGATGTTATTTGTTTATCCTCCGATAAAATTAATTTTTTGTTGTTTTTCTGCTTACCCTGTAGTAAAAACCTTCATAGGTGGAAAATACGATTTTATTCCAGCGAGAAAGAGAGAGAGTAAATATTTAAAAAAGACTGAGTGGCTCGTTAGAAATTTACGACGGGAAATTTCTCTTAATGCCCTTTATGTGGTACGGAAGAGGCGATTGCCAAACGGAGGTCTGAACCGTTCGTCCGAAACGTTTATTTTTCCGCCAATTTTTTTCATTGCTTGGCCGAATCCGCCTCCGCACAGCGGCCTTATTTTGTTCACCTTCCACCAATTTTTTTATCCGCTCCCATTGGATAGCACGCGGAAAAGGATTCCCACGTAGCTGCTTAATTATTCAATTTAAGAGATCAAAATAACCCCCATCCCTCTCCCCCCCCCGTTTGTAGAGGAAACACGGCGGCCAAGCGAGGGGAAAAATAAATGCATGGGGCAGGAAGAGGATAGGAAGATTCGAAACAACGAAATCGGAACCGCAATCCGTTTAACTCTTGTTAATGAAATCTTTCAATTAGTCCGGAAAGAGTTAGGAGAATGAGAGAGAGAGAAAGAAAAGGGGGAGTGAGAGAGAGAGATAAAGAGATGGGTGAGAATGAGATAAATGAGGATAGAAGGAGAGAGAGAGGGAGAGGGAACAGTTTAAAAACCTCTGACAGAACGAGAGGTTATGGGTTTGGTCTCGCCGAAGAGAAGGACGAGAATAGTGGAAAGGACGAATCCGTACGGGAGTAACCAAGGAAACCGTTAAAGCGAGAATGATGCTGCGTAAACTGGTTCAATCGATTGGAACGAGGGAAGGTGGAGAGGGGGGGGGGAGGGGGGGGGGGAGAGGAGGGTGGAAGGAATGAGGTGGTGTATTGGTTTTCCGAATTGAGCGAATAAATATAGAATCAAGGTGCTTTATTTACTTTGAGAGGTTTTTTCCCCTCTCGCTTCTTCTCAATACCTTTCATCCTCCTCCTCCTCCTCTTTGTCCGCCCGTTACCAACCTTTAAAAAAAAAAAACCGCGCGAAATCCTATTGGTCGATACCAGAGGACCAGACGGATATCGGAGTTATCCGATACCGATTGGTCTCGACCGATTCTGTCCATCATTTCCTTTTTTCGCTTTAATTTTCTCGGCGTATATACTACTTTTGTGCGAGGCGGCAGGTGATTGGATGGATGGGAGGAGGAGGTGTGAAGGGTCTGGGAAAAAAAGGCAGGGACGGCACGGAACAATAAAATAAACGCGTGACGGGCGCTCACGACCCTCCTTTCATCCTGTCTCCACCCTTGGTCCCTATATAAAGTACGGTACGTTCTCTCTCTCTCACACACACACACTTGTTTTTTATATCGCTTTTTGTATGGTTCGGTAGCCTAGACGGTCGGGAAAATGAGACGGCGGGTTAGGGACCCGATAAAATTTTATTTTTATTATTAAATTCCGAAAATAATACGATCCGCGCGAATAATTCATTCCAACGACCTTACCGATGCCACGGAATAAAATTATAGAGAGACGAATTTTAGGAAAATGGCCAGAAAATTATCGAGTAATTCCAGGAATCCAAATAATGATAATAAGCGGATAAATCTTTCCTCTCCTAGCGTGTTCCGAATCGGAAGTTCCCTTTTATCCGCGAAACATATTCCTCGGTTTATATTATCCGGTCCTCCGAGAATCTTCTCCTTACGAATTAGAATTTAAACGTCACAGAATCCGGGCGCATCGCCCGAGCGATAATGAAAATTTTGTCTGGATAAAAATGGCGGAAATACGCTCGGCGATAATCTGGTAAAAATGCCATCGCGATAGGGAAAGATACGCGGAGAAAGGATTTTTATCTGTTCGAAAACTCCTATTAGTTTGCGCTGATGAAATTTATTGCGGTCGAAGAACATGCGCCTGCGACGCGAGATAAAATTTCGGGCCGTTTTTTATCAACCGGGCGGGCGATTAAAATCCGCCGCCGCATTAAAACGGTATTGCGACAATTGGCGGGAAGTGTTTCTACGTTTCCCCTTGCGACAAAACCTTCCGCATTTTTCGACGGTGTTAGGAATTTTACCCGATATATACTCCGGAAGAAATACCTACCGCGCAAATTGGAAAAAATATCAACCGTTTAGGAAAATATCCGCAACGTACCAAAAGCTTAAAATATTCGTCATAATTTACATAAATGTTCGGTGTTTAAAATTTCGATATTACATTTTCTTTGAAAATGACTTCCCGGCTAGTGGGAAGGGCTGAATATACATATATTGCCTAACATAAGATTTAATCGCGTGATATGGATGAAGGAGAGACTGTTTAATAAATTTTAATTTCTTTTTCTTTGAATGAGCATCGAATAAATTTCATCGGACAGATATATAATTACAAGTTTCGTTCATCTTGACCAGGATACTCGAGTTAATAGCTTCAATTCTCCCTCTCATTTGTTCCCATCAGTAATCACGGTCACATCATATTTGAGCACCATACTATTACGCGCAAACAATTAATCATTTATTCACGGGAGAAAATTCAGCCGCCGCTTCGAAAGCCTTCAATTTTTACCTTCTGTGTGTGATGGATGTTTCTTTCCTCCAAAGCGTTTAATAAAATACGAGGGATTTTATCGCAAATGACGTCTGATATGTAAACGACTAACACCTCAAAATCTCACTCTATCAAGAGGACAATTTCGACAGCAATATAATTCTCTGAATATATTTTCGAAAACCTTTACAACCGCAGATCCTTAAAAAGTCGGATGGCGGAAACCGATTTAACCGAAACAAAAGAAGTGCCATTTGAAGCTCCATCTTTACGATGTATTAGGGGTCATCCATACGGATCGCTTCGGCGATTATTTTCCGAGGGTATGTTTCTCATTCTCTTCCACGAGAGGAAGATGGAAAGAGAAACAGAGAAAGTGATATAATGAGGGGAAAAGTGAAGTAAGAGGAGGTTTTTGTGAATTCGTTAAGCAAAAGGGGAAAGGGAAGGGTCGGTTTGCGGCAAGAAGAGGGAGAGAGGAAAAGAGAGCGAGAGAGAGCAGATAGGGAGTTCGATTGGAGAGAGGAAGGATAGAGGCAAGAGGACATTGTGCGGCAGCAGAAAAGGAGAGATGTAACTTATGCGAGGAGAGAGAGAAGGAAAGGAAGAGAAAGAGAAGAAAAGAGAGAGAGAGAGGAGTGTGGCCTTCATTAAAAACACGGCTACGTTTCCATTTATTCGACGCTGACGCGAAAAGGGACCAGGGCAATCCTGCGCGAGTCATTTCGGTCCCAATCGTATGTATACGCACTCATTTTTGCCCACTAAAACCCTCGTTGGGGTGTATTTTCAATCTAGCACCTCCTTCGTCCCGAAAGTATCTCTAGCAAACGCCCCCCCCCCCACCCACTACCCCCTTCCAAACTCCCGACCCGGGAAACGCACTTTCCCTCGCCCACCCACCCACTTTCGCTTTCATCTCCCTCCGTTTACTCCGCCCACTTCAATTTTCTCCCGATTCTTATCCGACTCTATCACTTCCAGCCACTCCCCCCTTGTTTCACTTTTCACTTCCGCCTCTTTCCAATTATCTCTGCTCCATAGCCATTTGCGCTTCGCTCCCTTCAAAAGTCTCTTTATCCCACCGCCATCGCTTCTCCTTCTCCTTAATCATGTCCCATAATCCTCCACTTCCATAAATTCCCTCGTTAAATATTACTTCGGTACTCATTTCTCCCACTTTATCTTGCGCTTCCTTTTCGACTGCCACTATCTGTCTCTTCCACTTATCTCCCTCTCTTTTTCTGCCTCTCGAAAGGTATAATCTAGTCTCAATATCACCCTAAAAAGTGGGAAGTCTATCAATCAATTGATCTAAAACCATCCGACCTTTGCGTTCCTCCTCTTTCTTCGATCTTGATATAATATCTGGCGTCGGATGCCAACGTCACGAGCTCTAATCCTGCCCTAAAAATAGACTTTTGTGTCTAGCATTCAGGCTTTAAGGCGCTGGTCAAATTTTCCACCTTATTCTCGACAGAGACGAATTATTTTAATTACCAGACAATTTCCCATTATTTTATGAAGATTATTCTCGTGAATGTTACAGGAAATAAAAATGAAATGAAAGAATATAATAGTTCTGGATATGCGGAGTCCGATTAGATATTATTACATGCCCTGCCAATTTATTTTAGAGAAATTATTTATATAATAAGCGCTAAAATTGTATTTAACGATAAAGCCGAAATATTTTACATCACTCAGCAATGGCGTTTCAATGAAAACCTTACAAATATTTCCTCGCCAAAGAAATTACATTTCCAGCGACTTCAGAACAAAAAAAACACATTTAAAAAAAGGTATAAGTAACTCTTTTTATAAATAACTTTTCAACTCTCGTTTTAAACAGGCGAGAGACGCAACAAAGAACAAATTAAAAAAATTATTTATGAAATATTATTTGGGATCATCAATTTACCAATTACTGCGGTAGATACCTAATAAATTAAGAGTAAAATCATTTTGTGAAATTTCTGAAATTCTGTGCAAGCATAGAAGAAAACCTCTCCGGAATTAGTCCGAGGTTAAATCCCGGGAACCTTTCATTTCCCCACTTAATCATAATTGGAAATAAAGGATAGGATGATTTTAATTTCTATTTTAATAAAGGTGGATTCGAATTTTAAAGCACGTTACAATCAAGATACGAACTCGAGACTGGGACACCTGCACGGAAAATGATGCTACTGTACGAAATGAAATTATTTTATCCTAGCTAAGATAATTTGAATCCGATAGTAACTAGAACAAGAATTTGTTTGCAATCCTCATAAACGAAATAATATCACGTTTTTGAAAATACGGAAAGTTCCCTGCCATGACAACTCGGATTGTGCCAGTATTTGCCAGTCTAATGCACCTGTATGAGTAATGTTGGTCGTAATTTGAATTTTAATTGATGTACAACATTTTGTTTTAGTTTTGCTTAAATAAAAACAAAATAATTGTTTATTTTATTTTCAACCGTATTTTTGCAATGGGTATAATTTTCCAGAACAAACAATAAGGAAATTTATGCATTTAACTTTAATCAACGTTTAAAATCATCAAAGCGTTATAATTAAGTTAAAATAAACATTTATTTCCTAATATTCATTGTTTACAGTGAACCGCGAATTTGTTTACTTACTTCGCTATTATGAATTATCGCTCAGCTAGTGTTTGGACCTCGAACTACTTTGAATTTGAAAATACAATTATTTACTCACTGGATAAAATTCTGGGAAAATTTTGGAGAAAATTAGCAATTAGAAAATTTTTGCATTTTAAAATAGCTTGCCTCCACATGCGTCAAATTAAAATGTTAAAGTTTCAGGAGTGCTATTGAGAATTCCAAGTAAGGGACTGTGTAATGTAACTCGGCTCTTAGTATTTACACTTCATAAGAACATCATACAGGCAGTATTTGGTGCCCGTGTAAGGATTGTTACAAGTGTTTTGATGCCACGCATGGATACATTGCATCCTCTTGCACCCACCACTTTGGCGAATTGCTGGGTAACATAGTGGTTTGCCATTCCATTTGAAAATAATGCAGCTTCCAGTAAGACTAGTCTTCGAATTAGCAATAAATAAATCACGGGGTGCAATGTACAAAATTGTGTTCTTCATAACGCGGTCATTATTTACCCTCGGACAATTATGTGTCGCATTGTCAAGTATACATGGTTAGTCAGTCAGTGGCGCGTTTAGGCATATGCGCACTAGGCGCGAGCCTAGGGGCCCCAATGTTTAGGGGCCCCCAATAAACAACATTTTCTAGCAATAGGGGCCCCATAATCCACAGCGCCTGGGGGCCTCAACTGATATAAACGCGCCACTTGTTATAGTCATTTGAGAATAATTAAACCTGATGGGTAACCGGCGACAAGGAATATTGTTCTCGGATAAATTTTTATAAAAACAGTTGAATTTACCGTAATCCTCTTTTCGTAAATAAGTTTGAGAGTATAATCTAATGAATTAGGCTCTATTTAGTGGTAAGTGATATGGCATACATCACAGGAAAAAACAACTTTGGAACTTCAACACAAATTTTTATTGCACAACCGATCTCCCTAAATAACCAGCATCATTACTCGCATCGAAATATAAAATGTCTTAGGTTTCTCTAAATTACCTGCTGTGGAACAATGTTATCTCAACTAGTTTTTATGATATTTATTTATTATCTCCTTTCTAATTTCCTCTGTCGATTCTACCATTCTTCTTTCTTCTCCCATCCCATTCCACCGATAAAATTTTCTCTCTCCCTCTCATTCCCAATTTCGGCGTTACACACCGACTTCAACGTTTCAATTTCCTCCTTAATAAGAACGATTTCCTTTCCCATTTTCTCTCCCCCTCCCTCCCTTCTCTTTCTCTCATCATCTCCTAGCGATACTTACCTTCGAGACCGTATATCTCTCCATCCCACCCACCCACTCAACCTCCCTCTCCCCCTCCCCCTCTCTCTCTTTCCATAGGGAAGGAGTACTCAGGATTCCAAGGCTTCGGAATGGCTCCCTGTTTAAACTCTCAAACGAGTCCTCCGTTTAAGAGACATAGCAGAGGATGAATAGAGAGACGGAGGTTTGGGACGAGGTTTCCTTGCCCTCTTGACTCTATCGCACACTCCCTGTGGAGAATTGTCACCCCCTTCACCTCCTCCTCCCACCTCCACGCGGCACCTGCCCATTGTGTCAGTTCGAAATTTCGGGCACCCAAATCACAAAAGGTCATGAGACTAAACACGACCGGAGTTCACAAGGCCGTGAATTAATCATGGTAATGAAACACGCATTTGGCCTCTGATGAATATATTTGGTTTGCCGTGACTGAGGCACTCGCAAATAAGAATTTTCCTTTGTTAGTTCGCGCAATGCGATTTGTTGACATAACCGCGTTATCGAACCGTGCATCGCACAGATTTTCCGAGTTGCCGATGAGGACATTTCGCGCGATGCGAGGCAAAAAATACCTTTCAAGTGCCATCACGTCCGCTTTCTCACCAGAATCTGAGTTAAAATTCTAAAATCGATCGAGTACAATACTTTCAACGTCATTCATGACGTTCTTCATCGAATTTAATCGCTTGGCCGACGATCTGCGCCCAGAATGAAATGATGGTGATTGGTTGTGTAAAAATATTTTCTATCCTGGTAATCATGTAAGGCAGGGTTTCCCAATCTGGTGCTCGCGTGCGCTGCTGTGCTCTTTGGAAGCCTGATGGTGCTCTTTGACAGCCTGACTGCTCTTTTACTGTGCTTAATTTTCCCTTTCTTAGAACCAATAATTTAATTTGCTCGGTTGTTTTCTTTCTAAAGGCATTCAATATCATTAAAAATAAATTTGATGTCGGTTTGACTTTATTCATGATCATACCTATTTTTGAGAAATGTATTGATATCATAGGATACAGTTTGGTGCTCGCTTGATATTCCAAGATATAACTTTGTGCTCCCCACATCAAAAATGTTTAGAACCCCTGATGTAAAATGTACTACGCATGTCTATTGACCATATATTTTATGCATATAGTGATTGAAATATACAAGATCGAATAAGATTTTTTTAAATGCCTATAGACTAGGCAAGATGATGATGATGAGAGACGAGAAGAAAGAGAAGGAGAAAAATTCTAAATCCAACCCGAGTCTCCCACTTGCTGGGTAGGTGCTTTAACAGACTAAGCCAGTGGTTCTCAAATTTTGGGAGGATCGCGAGCAGTCTTCGCTAAGCCAACTGATTTTTTCTTCATTCTATCTAGAATATCTATCTGCAGTTAAACTTTTTATTAAAAAATTTTGCGGGACGATGATAATATGTATGCGATATATTATCTGCTGAAATAAAATAATAAAATGAAAAAATAATATTATACTGTCACTGTAGCACTACTCTAAACAACTTCTCGTTAAATAATATCTACAATAATGTACTTTTTCGGAGACATACTCAAATTTAGTGTAGTACCGATTGTATTAAAGTTAGAAAATCGGGACTCTTATTCAGTGAAGCTTTGATGCACTAATTTCTTGGCAACAAGGGTGTATTCACTGCCGTATCAAATGCTCTTATACGGATGTACACTTTAAACCGCAGGTGCTGCATTATATTACAGGAGCTTAAACTGGATAGCGAAACAGCCATCGAATCAATTACAAAAACCTTTTGCATAAAATAATCAGAGCTTGCCGAGACCAAAATGCAAAAGAGGGAAATTATTCAGTCATGAACATCTGCCGGATTCGCACCACGTGGCCTCGAGAGTGGCCTATGCCTTCTTTCGTATGCATTAATTCCATTAGTATAACATTAAAGTAGCAAGCGTCTGCAACTCCGCAAGTAAACTAATGGAGTTAAGGTGATTACAAGCAGTAATCAGTGTGCAGGAAATTTGCTTTCAGATTGAGAAGCAAATATTCAGAGTAGGTACCTAATCCCTCACGATTTTTAATCGTAATGATTTTTTCATTAGTAATGGGACGATTTTGAAGAATAGAGCAGAACAGAATTAGTTCGCCCAATCATGGCAGTTCGCTTAATAAAGAAAAAGCGTGTAAGACAAAGGGAGAAATGAAACTTCTAAACGATGTTTTTCGGATCCTTACGAAAAACAAAATTCTATATTAAGATCAACAATCCCAAGTATTTTTTAAATTATCGATCGCATCCATGAATGCCATAATAATATCAATTCAATGGAGAATATTAAAAAATTCTATATTTTATATTACTCCCACAAATTTAAGCGATGAGACAGCAACAATATAATTAAGTTACTATCATTTTAAATAAGTTCTAGAAAGACCTTCTGCAAACGTCACTATTGTAATTTCTCAAAATTTATCTTGAATTCTCTACGATTTATGTATTTAAACTTTTCAATAAAATGTTACCAAAAATTGTCAGTATTTTATCACAGGTTAATAAAAATTATAGATTTAAAATAAAATCATTAAAATCTATATTTATCTTCATGATAAATTGTTTTGTGAATAGTTAAATAAATTACGAAGTAGCAATGCCAAAAGTGTTACCTTAGGAAATATTAAAACAAACCATTTTAAACTCCAAAATATTTCTCGGAAACTACCTTACTCGAGCGATGAACTCGTTCGCAAATATTGACTAAGCATACGTGTTTGTGGAGAAACCTTTCAAACGATTCCGCCTTGAAACGGAGGTATCGGTTCCTGCGTCCCTCTGCCGCTGCAAGAGTCTTTGGCAAACTTCATCACATCTGTGAGAAAATCAGAACCGATCGGAAATCGGTGACCAAGGAAACAGATGACGGAAGGACATGGCGGAGCGGAAGAGGACAAAGGGAATTTTTTCGAGAGCGGTGACCTCAGGGCGTGCGGTTCGTTAGTAGCGTGCGGCGGAAGAGGGAAATGGGCTGAAATGTTATAAATAAACATAGAGGAAACAGATGAATAGTGTGGAAAAGATGGAGAGAGAGAGAAAGATGAAAAGGAGGAGGTCGCAGTAATTGCATCGAAGGTATCAGATGAAGATACACATAAAGGAGGAAAAGGAAATTTTAAAAACAGGAATAAATAAGGGGGGAGAAGTCGAGAAAGAAAATAAAAGAGAACAAGAAATAAGGAAAGAGTCGCAGCATGCGAAGGGGATTGAAAAGCGGAATGAGGAAAGAAGTTACCTCTTCAGTAGAATGTGGAGAGAGAGAAAAAATGGTAAATTGGAAGTGTGCTTTGATGGAAAAATTGTGTGGAGATAAATTATCAAAAACCACAGGTTTTACAAATGCACATACTGGCTAAAGTACTGATTATGCTGCATATTTGTAGCATCTAAACTTATCAAATTATTAAATTATCCAATAAGTAAATCTAAACTTTTTGCGTGAAACGTGTTAAATAATCCTACCACTTTTTTAAACAACTGTTCGATAAATTCTTCTGGAAATTATCTTGAGAAGTTGACTAAGAATTCACATACTATGTGGTAATTCCGAATTCTTTCCCAAAATCTAATACATATATGATCAGGAATGATTTACACGCACAGTTTAAAGGCGCGCTGAGAATCTCTCATCACGGTCCTGATTCCAGCTTAAGACTGAGAGAGGAATAGATGGAGTTCTCTAAGCGCCGCAGTTGGAGTAACAGGAGAAATATATTAAGTAGGAAAAAAGCGAGGTGAGCGAAGAGAAAGGGATAATTGAATTAGGACACAGACCGATTTCCTCACTCGAGGACAGGCATTATGGGAGGATATTCTTTATGCCGCTGGACAGCGGAGCTCTGATTAGCTCTGTCCATAGGATGTAGTGAATGATGCGGATTCAACGATCGGCTTCCGTTAATTCCATCCAGAGGGATGAATGGGAAACCTCCAGCAATCCTACCTTTTTGTAACAGGGGTAATTGTATTTCCTTAATTTGAGATTGTCGACAGCGAGTTCGTCTTTATTTTTTCATAAATTTAATTAAATGGATTTCACGATTACATATTCCCTTTTTAAAATCCAGCGCTGTAATCATCATACTGCGATTTTCGAATAGATCGCCCGAGGAGTTCAATGGTTTACCTTATTGACCAGTCTTACTTCACCGTTAACGGCTTACGCGAAAACATCACAAAGGAATAGTTTACGCAAAATGGTTATAAATGATGGTTAGGTTGGAGCTTTATAGAATGTATTAAGAACTAATATCTAATAATATGATATATATATTTTTTTTTACCAAGAATTCATAGTCACTAATTTCATATTAATAAGAAGTTTATAATGTTTTTAAATGTAGTACGAACTCAAATGAAATATTATTTTGTTCATTAAAAGGAAAGCCGCTTAGAAGATAACGTATTATGAGGTTTATCTTCCAGTGGCAAACATGCACAAGAAAAAATTAATTAGTCATCAAGCTCGATTTCAATCTTTCTTTCTATATATGATGCCCAAATACTTCCTACGCGCAACAAGGATCCGTCCGGTATGATACATTCTCGAACGGTCGAAGTTACGTGGCATATCTTATGCATAGTGCGAACATCGTCGCATGGTCATGACCTGTATGTGTTCTCTCCAAATTCCCCTTTTTTTCCATTTCATTTGTGCGCCGTTGCGAAGGAGGCAGCAGGCGGTTTCCGACAGAAGAGAACTGGAGGTTAAGGAAAAGGGAGCGAAGATTCAGGCATTCCTTACTTTATGTCACCGGGAAGGACGGAAGCCAGAAAGAGAAGAGGGGAAGAAAAAGGGAGAAAGCGAGAAAGAGAAAAATAAAGAGAGAAAGGTGACTTGCGGATACATATGTATGGGGGACACAACCGTAGCGGAAGGAAAACGTGGAATGCTGCAAAAGGCTTCTCGAAGAGAGTGGAGGAAGGGGGAAGTGAAGGGGAGGGAGGTTCTCCAGAAAAGAGATACGTAAGAACTACAAGGAGAAAGGAGGAGTCAAAGAGGCTGATTCGATTAGGGTAGGGGGAAGAGTAAGGGACGGTGACATCCGAAGTCCCTCCCTCTCCCTTCCCCCCTCTCCTCTTCCTTCCTACCTCCCTTTATTCTGCCCAAATTCTTCCTCCACAAGGGCCTATCGACATGTTTCTTCCCTCTTCACTATCAATTCCATTCTCCATCACCTCTTCTCCTTTTCACCTGGACTTTTATTTACCCCTCTTTTCACTTACTATTCTCTCCTCTCTCTCTCTCCATCTTTACATTTTTTTACTTCTTATGCATCGTTCTAGCTTGTCTCAATTTTCCTCAAACACGCTCAAACACCTCCGTCCTTTACATATCATTGTATCGTGTTATAGCCGGCGACCGTTTTTCTCTCTCTCTCTCTCTCTTCATCCCGACCTCTTTCTTTCTGCAGATTCCTTTTATCTCCTCGTGTGACATCGTAGATTCTCGTGTCACCTCGTTTATTCAAACGCGGCCTCCTATCTCTTCATTTGTATTCCTATCCCTCCGTATCTGACTATCCTCCGCCGTCTGTTTCTCCCTCTCTCTCTTTTCCCACTGAATTAACCGCCATCTTGTCGTCTTACGAAAACTCCAACGTCGTTCCGGATATCAATTTTTTAGTTCCGATTAATTCTTGGTCGCCGACGCCATTGAATGCTCGTTACGAGCTTCTCGCTCGTCGAATAATTTTTAAGAGAACAAGTTTCTATGAGATTATCGATCATGAGTACTTACGTAATCAGGTCATCTGGTACTAATAAGGGTAAATGTTAATTTAAAGGAAAAATTTCGTCCTTCATACTTTTATTAATGATAAAATAATATATTTGTGAATGAAAATTAAGTTAAAAGTATATAAAATAGTACATTCTAATGAGTTTCTTGCACATGCTTGCTTGAATTAAATTTTTAGAATATAAATGGTTTTACATAAAATTAGTATGAAACTGTACTAAAGATCACAGTAAACCCCGAATATTTTAATTAAACATTTTAATGGGAATAAATAGATTGGTGCACAAATGAAAGCGCAAAAATATAATGCCTAGATATCATTCTCGGCAATGGTTCTATCGCAGCCAAGCAATCCCATTTACGCTCTGAACACCATCAATTCAAATCCCTCGATTGTATCTTTTTCCTTTGAAAACTTTTCTTTGGCACACTTTTGCGACTGCTCTTTCCTCGATTCCATTTAATTCTACCTTACAACAATGCGCCCGCCATGTCACCAATGCTCGCAACTCTCTCCTTCCTCGCCTCCTCTGCTTGCCCTCCCCTCTAGCTACATCTCCTCCATTAATGTATCATTTTCTTGCCCTTCCATTGTCGACTTCACTGCTTTTCATCGTTTTTATCGCCATCACGCGAGGTCCAAAAAAAATGCGAAATCTTTTTTTTTCAACTTCGTTTGTTTCTCTCTAACCATTTCACTCTCCTTTCTGCCCCCCTTACTCCCCCCCCCCCCTCTCATGCTCTCTTTCCAGAAAAATATGCATCGCAAGCGTTTCTACGGCCCTAGATTGTGAAAAGAGAAGGGACGAGCCTGTGTGGATGACATCCACTCTAGCTTTAAGCATTCTCTTTCTTTCTGTCCTAGCCGTGGAGATACGCCTTTCATCGTCCTGACTAAGTAATCCGCCTGCCTTCGTGAGAGAGCGACGTAGGCGCTGCTGTCCGCATAATTGCAAAAGGAGAGTTAATAAACAAACCGGTTCAGAATGACGAAATAATTCCCTGTGAAGTCTTTATATGCGAGAAAGGGAACTCTTAGGATCGTTATTAAGTCGTTGCGTGGATACCTTGGACTTCATTGAATCTCCCGGGAAGTAAATATAGCCCAGAGAAACACCTGTCTAAAATCTTTGGAAAGCTATGTTCAGACTGACAATGAGCCCTATATTTCTACCTTGGAAGGGTATTTTATCCTAAATTTGTGTACCGTTTTTACTTTCTCCATATACGTAGTATAGAGCAAGTATTGTTTTCGTGAAAAAAGTCGACTTCAAGATTTCAACGGAAATACACGTTTTGAGGTCCCTAGAACACGTTCAGACTATTTTCGGAATGATGTGTGTGTGTGTACGTTATTGTGGAAGCTCTAACTCAAAAAATTCTTGCCATATCATTACCAAATTTCATATATAACACTTAGGTATGAGCACAAAGAACTGATTAGTTTTTGGACAATACCGGTTAAACGAAAGTCGAGGTTATTCGAAACTCGATTCGGTTTTTGCGATATTTCTCCGAAAATACATTATTATTGACCATCACAAAAAATGTAGAAAATATAATTTCCTACATCTTTTATTTCAAACAATTTTCCATAGCAGTTATTGTTTATGAATTATTTATAAATAATCGGTGTTTTCGGTTTCCGTCAAATATCTCCTTAAAAACGTCGTTATTGGTAATCTTTGTGAGGACCAAAGTTGTAGAGAATAATATTTCTTCCAAGTTTTGTTTGAAACAAATTTTCGTAGAACCATCCATTTCGGAGATATTTTTCTTTTTCTTAATTTCTAGCATACAGCGCCGCCACCATGTAGCGGTGAATTCTGTACACATATTCAAAATATACCTAATTTACGGCAATAAGGACGACTGTATTCTTTTACGATACGAAATAATAATTTTGCCTTATAATGCTATTCATAATAATTTAAATATCTATACCCCAAATATGGAGAAAGTCATGTGTTGGCCACATCAGTTGTTTTTTAATGTCTTATTAGTTTTTAATATTTCTTAATGCATGGCTTTAACCCATCGTATTTAAATACCCAATAATATTTTTTGCGTTGGTAGGCTAAAATTATGCATCGAAACGTTCGAAATCAGAAAAAAACAATTTTGCTACAGTATTCTATATTGTAGCTAGTTGTATTACCTTCAAACAAAAGTCGTACAATAAAATAAACATATTCGGTGCACATGTAGATAATATGTATAATTTAGAGGAAATTCATCGGTCAAGGATTTTTTCACTTAATATATACATATTCTGTGTTTTGCATATTTACAGCCTCGGACAAACGAAGCTAATTCTTCGTAATCTATTCACGTCCTTTTATATTTCCTGTGATAACTTAAGATTTGCAAAATAAAAACTCAAATTTAGGGATAGGGAATAAAATTCTCAACAAATTCCATAAAAGTTAATCAATAAATGCAATGGATTTTTTTATAAAGTTATAACAAAATTCAGGAGATGCAGAGAAAGTAAGATAAAACTCGTTACTTTTGAGAGATGGAAGGTGAAAAGAGAAGCATTTGTCGAAAGAACAGAGAAAGGATAAGAAGGATACAGAAGGATAGAGAGAGAGAGAGAGGGGGGGAGGGTAAAGTGGAAGAGGCGAGTTGTCTTAAGGGAAAGGGGGTGGAGCGAGGGGACGTAGAGCGGGGGCTAGGTTGGAGCCCCTTCGCCGCCGGTAGAGGTCGGTCATCCCTTTTTGTAATCGAATCAAGCCTTGCGCTCTACTTTCGCAACACTCCTATGGGATGTCTTCGTCCACCTGCCCCCGTAATATATTAAGCAGCAAAAAGAAGTTAAAGAGAGGATCTTCTGGCGGAACTTGCAGTGGCATTCCTACGTTTCTCAACTTGTGCGTGTAACCTGCAATGAAATTTGTTATCGAGAGACATCATTATCGCGCATCTTTAACTGCGCCATAATCCTGTTCAATACGTTTTATGCATGGAATTCCTTTCCGTAATTGATTAATCTTTGGATTATTACGATAAATTCATAATAAATACATGCATTGAACTTAACCCACCAAGAAGCGCGTCGAGTTTTTATTTATAATTATACAATAATAATTTACATGTAACTGTTATTAATATTAAAAATTAATAAATGGATCACAATTTTAAGTGCAATCAGTTATATGGTATACATTAAATATCTGCTATTAATAATAAAAAACCTTCAACATCGGTAGTTTGCGTCAGATAATAAAATACTTGATCAAACATTATTTAATTCTCTTTTAGTCAGAATTGGAAGAAATTAAAAAAACGCTTTTAAATTTTAAAACAAATCATATATCCGAATAATACACAAAGGGGTAAGAATATCTCTAAAAGAATAATCTCTTAATTTTAAGTAAACTCCTTTTAATGGCATTTTTTCCATCAATAGGAAGATTTTACGATAAATGATTTTCAAGCGAAAAATTTCTTTCTCAACCAGATATATTCTCTGATATTAAACTCAGAACTCGTAGACAAAATCGAACCATATCTAACTGATTATGCTAGAAAAAGAATTTAAGAAGCCCATTAGATTATAATCCAAAAAAAACGTTAATACCTCCGCGTCCGCAGAACGTCGCCACGCAAGCATTAAAATTGAAATCTAATCACAGCCGCGAAATAAAAATTCTCCTGAGGGAAAGCGTATCCGTGGTTACGAGAATCAAACGGCGGCGAGAAGGCAATCCGATGAAAAAATTCTAAAAAAGAAGAAGAGCGAAATGCGTTGGTGGAAAAAGAGAGAGGGGAAAAAACTTTCAAAAAGGCACGGAGGCCGCGTAACCAGAGTCGTTTATACAAAAAAAACCTATACGAGTCCGAACGACAGGATATTCGAGTTGTTTTCCGATATCAATCGGAACCCAGGCGATATAAAAGCGGACCCAACCCTAACCCGACCCTATCAACTCTCTCTATATTCCTTCTCCTTTGCTCTTCTCCTCCCTTTCTCCTAATCCCCTCTCTCCTCCGTTTCTCCTTTCCTTTTCTCCTCCTCTTAATCCCCCTCTCCTATCTAACTTCCCTCTTATCCTTATGCCTTACCCTCTACCCTTACCTCATCTCTCTCTCCCTCTCTCTCCCATTATCCTCCTTCCGCAAAACTCAATTGCTATCGACGATGCACCCACAAGAGCATACGGAGACCGCCCTTATCAATTTCCATTTTTTCTCCTCTCCCGGACCTCCGATGACGCAACCCTCCTCCTTCCAAACCTTCCTCCTTCTAAACCCCACTCCTCTCCTTCCCCCGCTTCTTCTCCTAACCCTTCCCATTCCGCCTACGACTACGGTTTTTGCATTAATATTTCTTTCGCGTCACATTTCCCGGGATTTCCGAGAGCTATATCGGGTCGGATGTGACCCGCCGAGCTCCCAGCGTAATGACAAGGAAGGGTTGCGGACAAGGTCGTTGTTTGATAAGGAAAAATATCGGCTCGCGGACGAGGGTGACTTTTTTTTCAGGGTTTCTGCACTATTACGGGATCTGAGGATCACACGGGGAGGGGAGGCTGGGAAATTATGAAGAAAGCATTCATCTTTTCGACTGTCGTTGAAGTTGAACGAGTAAAAATATAAAATATGCATTAATAGCCGATTAATCCATTTAAATTAAAATAAGGTATAAATCTCGATAACCCTTTCTAAATCACATAAATTTTAACGCGTGTAAATGGTGGACTTCAGGTTTAAAAATTAAGGAAACGATCCATCGTAGCTTTTCGACCTAGTTTTAGTTTAGCTTAAACATTTTCTAGTTTAACTAGGATTATCGCTTCGTTTAATTTTATAGTAGAAATCAGCGGTATAACCAAAAATCAATCAATGGATTATCTTATTTATTTTACTTCCGCTATCATGGAATTCCGCTTTCAGGTAGAAACTGTCCTTCGAAATAGAACTAAAACGTTGACAATATTTGGAAAAAAGCCAACATTAGTTCAAATTTTAAACAAAACGTTATAGTTTAATCAATAAATACAATCTCCAGAGGCCTAATTTAATTTATTATTCATGTGTATACTTTTTAAATAAATTAACGTTTCTGAAGAAAAAGAGAAATGTTGGAATCCAAAATGATATACAGATCCAAATGGCAGGCATCAATATAACCCGGGCGATGAAGGAAAACTAGATGGAATTAATACGTTAGTTAATACGATCTTTTATCACTGTGAATTAAGGGAAAAATCGAATGCCATATTTTAGATAAATCTTTACAAAGAACAGTTGCGATTGTCAAGAAAATTGATTGACATCGTTCAGCATTTTTAATATGGCTAATGATCGCATAGAGCTGTATTTCGCAATAAAGAAATGAGGAAATTTACGAGTTCCACTAATGGCACGGAATTTCTTATTCATATTACAAGTCACGCACGGAAATACGTTATTCCCTAAGAAGGACGGCTGGCGTCATTACAGATGTCTCGCAGTCGGATTATTCATTCCTCGTGGAAACTCTCCGTCACAGGCGCGCGCGCACGCACACACACACAGACACACTCTCGGGGGGCAGCAATAGCAGACCCATAAAGCGCCATCGCCTGCATATTTAAAACAAAAACAAAAGAGGGCCTCGGCAACACGCACGCACGTTACAAATTTCTCTGTCCAGCCAGGTGGGGCGCGTTTATTGCGTAAGCCATTTAAAACTCCACGATTCCTTTCCTTCTGCGGACCGCGTCATCAGAAATTCCGTCCAAGTTTCGCTAGCGAGACTTAAAAAGGCGCCGGAATAAGCGCACGCAACGCTCGTTAAGCGGTTCGAGCGGAGCAATCCTGGCGCAAAAGAGAAAAAATTGTTGGGAAAAGAGAACGGAATGGGCGGGCGAGCGGGCGCACCTGGTGTCTTTTCAACTCCGGACGAACATTTCACCGTCTTACGGCGAGTCGCTTAGCAGAATACGATTTTCATGTCTGTCCTTATTGCTGCGAATAAATAGAATTCCATTTGGCATATAGATAAACAAATTGCTTTGAAAGGTGAAGGGAGACAAAATGCTCGCCATTAACCTGGCATTCTAATAATATGAATGTATTATTTTTGTGGCTGATCGACAAAGAAAAAATGAAAAGCGATGACAAAACAAGAGCCTTTCACATATTTTATGAAATAAAATGTAGTTATGAAATAATAATAACGGAAACAAATATTTATTTATTTCCACTACTGAAACTGATGTATAGCAAATTAACAAGGTGGAGAAATTATATGTAAAACATTTACGCACAAAATAAGCACTTTAGCTAGGAATTTATTCTGCTAACGTCCACATCGGAACGATGTGTAGATTACGTGATGTTTTCAAAATGATAATATTAATCTTTCCCCCACTCCCCACTTCTACCTCCGCATTACGACGAAGTTTATTTTAAATATGATATACATATACTAAATCCGTTTAGATAATTAAAGACTTCATTGTGTTGAATAAATTAAACATAATAACATTAAGGCAAGCAGTTCTAACAAAATTATATTAATATTCCCGTACTTTATAACCTTAGCCACATTTAGAAGGAGCAAATTCGGTGAATGATGTTAGAATCGATGGCGGCAACAAACTTTTAATAAAATTGTTTCACTCGTTTTATTTTATTATATTTCGATCCCGTTTTCCCTCTTTCCCGTAATTGCTTTCGACGCATTAATAACACAAAGTATCTGTCAGTAAACCGATAAACGTGCAAAGAAATGAGAGTTTGTTGATGAGGGAAGAATTCTGGCACGGCACAAATAAAAAATAGGAAAACACTTATTCGTCGTTTGCCTCAACACTTCTTTTCGACAATCTTTCAATGGCTGTTCACGTGTGGCGTTCTTGCTTTCATTCCTCTCACCCCCTCCCCTCCCCCCCCCTCCCTCTCTCTTTTCTTTCTCGCTCTGCTTTTTTGCGCCTTTTATATCACTTTTCCACAATGGGGCTTAAAAGAGAAAAATTTCATACGCGAGGACGGGTGGAAAAAAAGGAGGAACAGGCCGTGTCGGAGGAGTGGGCTGGAGGGAGCGGAGTGGGAGGCAGGGAGGAGGAGGAGGAGGAAGGGGAGAGGGAGAGGAGGGTAGGGAGACTCGTGGTGAAATGTGCTCCTGTCCTCGAGAGAGAGGCAAAAACCATTTGCGTTATTACTGGAGGGTAATTACAGAGTCTCAGGTGCGCTTATCTGCGGACAAAAGGGGTTTGGGTTCCGTTGCTTCGGCTAGGTGTGGGAGAGGCATGTGCATGGAGAACGTGCGGGTAGGTGGGGGGTGGAGGGGGGGATGGAGGGGGGATGGGGAGAAGGGAGAGAGAGGGGAGAGGGGAAGCAGAAAGGTACAAATGTGGAGTAATGAGAGCTCTCTATTCTGGCTTCATTAATTCCAATTCCCTTCCACCTCCACCGCCGAAATACGGATGACCCAGTGCATGATGGTTCGATATTTCTTCTTTTTAAAATATTTTTATCGTCGGAAAAATTCATAGCAGAGATAATTTTTTAAAATATTTCTTCGTAATAAATGAGGGTTAAAAGTAATAGTACAGAATAATACATTTCTGGGAACATATTTATCCTGCTCTATATGAATTCTGCAGTGCACCAAAGCGCGAGGGCCAATAATGTCGGACCCGTTGAAAAAATCGATAAAATATTTTTGTAAAACCATTAGGTAAGAAAATTTTCATATTTTTTTGCTAATGCGAGACGGATCAAGAAGTAAGTCACACGGGAAATAACTAAAACAGCGTTATCTATCGGATGGCCACTGTAACTTCATTTAAAAAATCAATGCAACGGTTATTTTACTTAATTTTTCATTTATCGTTTTTTTGACGACTGATGAAACTTTAAAAAACGATATTGAAAGTAACATCAATTAAAAAATTATCGATTACATGTTTACGAATCATTTTAGAGTGGTGGTTGTTACTTCTATAAAATAATTATGAGAGTAAAAGGTTAAAATTTCTTTGATTGCATACAATGAAGGAATAAATTGTTTTGTAATTTTAAATACAATTGTTTTTGGAATAAGGAAGATTTTTCTGAATTTTAAGCCATTGAATTATCGTACTGGTTAAAATTTGTTAATAGCAGCCATTAATTATTATTCCTACCTAACACTGATTAGAATGAAAAGTTTAAGATTTGAAACACTTAGAAAATTATGGCGCTGAAAAAATAAAATATATATGCTTTTCGATTAAGTAGGAAAAATTCCGCAAGGCAGAGTAATGATTGCAATAATTAACATTATATAATAGGTCTGTTAATATTTTATACCTTGTTCCAGAGAGTATATTCTAAACAATGTGTACTCTAATTATCTATCCAAGATATGAAAATAATAAGGTAAGGTTCAACTTTAAGAAATTTTTTCCTTTTTGGATGAGAAAAGAAGAAAATAAAGCAATTTCATTTTCAAAAACGAAATAATTTTAATAAGAGCTAGGTTTCCTTGCCAGAAACATGCTCAGGTGCAATGCCATGGAACCTAGATCGTATTTAATCTATTTTCAGGTGAAGATTTTATTAAATACTTAATTTTTTCACCTTATTCAAGATATTATTCGTAAAGGGGTATCAGACCGAAAGATTTTAATGATGAATTATCAGGTGTAATTAAGAGCCAAAGTTACGCAGGAGGCCACGACTACAGTGACAAGATTCGAGAAATCGATTTTAGGACGGATAGATACAAGGGCTCCCTCTTTCCTGGGAAGATAAGAGAGCACAATAGGAGAACAATATGATAGGCAGGAGATAATCTCCCCTTGTCACGCGCCAATTGCGGTGGCTTGCGGGGTATTTATTCAGATTCAGATCAGTAGAAATAAAAAAAATGTTTAAGAGTGCTAAAAAGGAAATTTATTAATCTCCACTGAAATTATATTTGTAACTAGCACGCGGAGAACTTAAGAAGTTTCTTCACAAAAAATGTGTTATGTATTTAAATTATCCCTTAAGTAAATACTACTTTGAGATTTAATACGAATCACAACTAAAATTTCTGTTCCTCTTCATTAATTTCACCCAATACGGCGTTTTGGCTTCAATTACTTCTAGATAGTTATATTTGACAAAAATTAGCCTGCTAGAACTGTAACTTGATTATCAACTGAGTACCGAGAGTAATTTTGACAGCTAGAAATTAAATATATTGCGTGCTGAAATAAATATTAATTAAAGTTTATAAAACTTATAGTAATGGGAAAATCTATAATAATTCATTTCATTCATTCAGTTGCTTGACTGCATAATAATTGCTACAGAAAATTAAGTAGTTGAATAATTGTTAAATTGTCTCCAGCATTATTACGGAAAGGCTAAATATGTTGTGATGGTACAAATCTATTCGTGTTGGAACCCGTTTTCCATGGAAAGCATTATATCAAACATGTTACAAAAATCTCTGTTTTTACTTTCCTGAAATTCACTTACACATGAAAATCTTAATGTTTTATAACGACAAATATCTCGCTTTATAATGAATATGTCATTTTAATTGCAGCATACTTTTCTGAACCAATGTCTTAATGATTGGAAAATATTTTAGTTTTAAACAGGTAGTTTGTTTCTTAGACGTATAGGTTATGATTATTTGCGTGCTGTATTAAATAACACAGTGCCTCATATATTCCGCTTTATCGAAATGGGAGATTAATACCATAATGGTATGTTATTCAAAATACTCCGCTGACAGTTATTCCTCTGTTCCTATGTTTCCTCGTAAATTATAATTTTCCTCAAACTGCACAAAGAAATGCCGTGTGAAATAATAAAGTAGCATTTTAAAAATTACTTCCTCGGCAATGGTTAAGGGGGTTGGGAAAAGATTTATTTGGCCGCGTTCTCACCAGGTGGCTTAACGGTAGGGCGCGCGAGAGGGAAAGAGAGGGGTGGGGGGGAGGGGTGGGGGGGGGGGGGAGTGGAGGCTGGTGGGTCTCGTGATGCGAGACGTCCTCAATTAGGGGAGCTAAAACTCCGCACGGAGGGGTCGCCGTAGATCAAGACCAAGTCTCGCAGGACACCTGGCTCACACTGGGTGTTAAGCACGCCCCCCCCCCCCCCACCTCGTGAACCACCGCCGACTCCGTGCCCGCCTACGCTTTCCCTTAAACGGCCGTTCATCTTCAATCAATCTAGCCGCACCTTGGCTACGGAAGACGCCTCAAATCACTTGGCTCCCACAGTTTTTCGAAGTAAATCATCGTTGTTATGGCGCTTTCCGCTCCTTTTGGCTTATATTTTTCGTAACTTACTTCATCGTTTCAAAATGTAATCATTACAACCTTTAGCGCAAGAAGTTGTATTAAGATAGCTAATGGTTCCAGTAACCGAAATTGACCGTTGTAAAAATACGTTGCGTAATATTTTTACAACAACGATAAAAAATTATTAGAACTCATGTCACATCATTCTGAAGTAATTTGCTACATGCGTGCCAGTGCCTATGAAGTTGACCGCAGAAGGCGAAGGAATGAAATTGGATACAGCAAGAGATGACATTGAAAATGTGAACGAGAGTTTTGGTTAGCTTTCGCACTTAATTAGCTGAAATCCTAGGCAAGTGCCAAGTGGTAGGGAAATCGGAAGAAGAAGCGAATAGTCACTTTGGGTCATCTGATATAGAGTTAGGAAATTCCCGGGAAATGAAAAGAAGTCTCGCTTTTAAAGAGCTAAAAAGTCCAAGCGAGATGCGTGCTCAAGGAAATGTTTAACAAAGAACGACAAGGCGACAAATAACGGTGAAAATTTTCCTTCTAACAACTATAAATTATCAACATGCAAATTTAATATATGTTAATAAGTCGTTAAATAATTTTGTTATTCAGTTTAAATATAAAAACGTCATGCTGTATAATATTTCTGGAGGTAGTAATTTGCAGGAGATTTTAACGCACCCGCACAATTAAACGCTACTCTCCTGCCACTTTATACAGAATATTGTTGAATAAAATTAATTGTATGCTTGGATTTGAGTTTAATTCATCTATATCTGCGTTTACAATAGCTTTTATATTAACCAAATTTTATATACATAAATGAAAACAATCTACATAATTTTGGAATTTAAATTTTCATTTAAAATAAAAAAGCGTTCTTTAGGGAAATACTTTCCAACAAAAAATAATTATGTTTCGTAATAAATCTCCTCAAACAATCCAACCAAGAAAAAAGCATTGTATGAGAGCTAAAATTTTCTTTGCGAGCAGTGGTGCCCAATAATGCCGGCATATGCGTAGGAATAATTGGTTCAAGTCGAAGCTGAACTCCAACCTCCATTACTCACAGCTCTATTGCCGCCGCCGCGATGAAAAAAATGAATAACGCGATAGACCGACCTGGGCGCCCGAAATTCACTCTCCCCTCATAAATAACACCGCAAATTCCAACCGATCCCTTGTACTACTACTACGTATGTACGTACACACATACAAAACCCATACTTCTTGCCGTCTGCGGCATTTCTCGGCATAAATCACACCTTCTCCGTTTCTATCTCTTACTCTCATTTTGTCTGCGTCCTCTCTCTCTCTCTCTTTCCATTTACCTCCTTCCGTCCTCTTTCCCTCCTCCCCTTCCTGCACGCCCCCGTCGCCAAAACGGAGAGAGGCGTTCAATTTTAGGACCCGCTTTTCTTGAGACCTTATCGCTAATAAAAAGGCGCGCATTTTCGCCGATGACAAACCAGTGTTGCCACGGGATAAAATGATCCCTCCGTCTTTTTCTCGTACGGAGTCATGGAACGGGATGCGGAGAAAGCGGAAGGTAGTAAAAAGGATATGCGGGAGGGGGACACAGAATTGTTTTCTCAGGCATACGCCCGCGTGCGCCTGTTTTGAAAGGGGGAAAAGATTTGGGGAAACAAATAAAGAGTGCCTCAGTAGCGCGCGAGGCGGAAAGTGAAGCGTGTGCGTGTACGGCGAGTGAGAGAACGGGCACGGTAGGGATACTAGGAGGGGAGAGTGATAGACGGAGAAAGATTGTGGGCGAGAGGGGGGGGAGGGAGGGAGAAAGAGAGAAAGGGTTAGATTGATTGTTTTAGGACTGGTAGGTGGGTTTTGGACCAAACAAGCCAAAAGGATAGTCTCTCAGGGAATCAAGTATTCAATTAAGATAGCGAAATAGGAGGAAGGAGAAAAGGAGGAGAGGCTGAGTTTTATTTATTCTCTTTCTGCCCATCTCTCCTGCTTCTTTCTCTCCCTCTCTCTCATTTCTCTCTCTCTCTATCCTTTCTTCCTCTCTCCTCCGAACCGCCGTTGCCAGGGGTAGCGGAGGATCGCAATGAAACCGGGGAACAGATAGGTTTAATCAATTAAGAGTATTTCTCTGTTGAGAAGAAAGAGTATGTATTTACAAGAGGAGATTGTCTTTCCCCTATAACGGACATTTTCTAATGGCACTTCAAGATATGTCCACCTTCAACAGGGAAACATAGGTGGCTTTTTCTTAAATTAAGGTAGTGCTCGTTAACAAAAGCTAAAAGATTGAATAAATGTGCAAATAGAAGGGTATTTGTAAACGTTTTAATAATAATAATCGTTTCGTCGTACGGGATGAGTGATTACAATGAATAAGGATGAAAGAGGCAGAGATAAATAACTTCTGCTGATTGCATCTTTCTCAATCCATTTATTCAATCAACTTCGCGTGCTCGCAAAACTCATCAAATCTCAAATTTCATTTGAACACGTTTCGGGACTTTTTCAAAAATTACTTCCATCTCCAACGCAAGTATCTAATCTCCACCAAAAGCATTTTTTTCTTTAATAGTACATAAAGTAATTTCAACGTAACTTTCCAACTTAAAATATTTATAACTACATTATTTGTTACATAAAAGGAAACCAAAGGAAAGAGTACAACTGCAAACAAATGAAAACATTTCGTGTGTTTCATTTTCATGTCATTTGTTTTCCTTTCGCGTGAAAAAGTTATTATAAATCTTCGAATTATCCTGTAAATAAATAAGAAAGTAACTTGAGATGCCAAAGGAGGTGCTATGTGCACACTATTTGTTAATTGTCGATTTTTTGTCTTGTTCTTTAGCAAAAAGAATGTTGCAAACGTATATTGTCCCTTATACATTCTACTATATGATTATGCCTTTTTCTAGTGTAGGTATATTATTTTGAATTGACAGAAACCATAAAACCTGATTTTGGGCATTATAAGGCAAAATTATTATTTTGTATCGTAAAAGAATACAGTCGTCCTTATTGCCGTAAATTATATTTTGAATGTTTACAGAATTTACCGCTACATGGTGGTGGCGCTGTATGCTGGAAATTACGAAAAAGTTAAATATCTCCGAAATGGATGGTTCTACGATATTATCGGAGAAATACCGCAAAAACCGAATCGGGTTTCGAATAAACCTTGACTTTCGGTTAACCGGCATTGTCCAAAAACTAATCAGTTCTCTGTGCTCATGCAAAAGTGTTATATATGAAATTTGGTATTAATATGACAAGTACTTTTCGAGTTAGAGCTTCCACAATCACATACACACACATCATTCTGAGAATAGCCTTACGTGTTCTAGGGACCTCAAAAACGTGTATTTCCGTTGAAATCTCGAAGTCGATATTTTTCGTGATCACAATACTTTCCCTATACTGCGTATGGAGAAAGTAAAAAGGAAAACAGGACGATTATCACTGGCAGTAGTCGTCAGTCAAAAAACAATCAGAAAAAATGAGTAACATACCGATATATAGAAATGACGTAACAATTACCGTAACTTATCTATCAACGAATAAATAGCATAAAAATTATATTTTTTATTATTTTTACATTTAATATCTACAAATTTATATCATTTTTAAATTGGTAGTTTAAAAAAATTATGTTATTAATAACTAGTGTAATTCCCGTTGAAATATCAACGGGAGTAAGGATTCGATCGTTCAAGCTATTTATGGAGATCAAATTGGCATCAGAAACATAAATTGTATTGAAAGTCATTTCCCTCTCCTTCATTCCCCTTCTCTTCCCCTCTCTCCTTTCCCTCTCCCTTCCTCTACCTCCCTCTCCTTCCCTTTCTCACCTCCCTTTGTCCCCTTCCTCTCTCCCTCTTGTATTAAAAGCAATCAAAGCACGCTTACACCTATAAGGATTGAAATAACAATATGATATCGAGGTCTAACAAACTCAAACTGTGTGAATTAAACGTTTAAATTGAGCGATTTCGAACTGCAGGCGAAAAGGGACGAACAGAAAAGAACCTTTATAATGTTTTCTTCCGAAGTTCGTAGGTTAATTATTTCTAATTTTAATCTAATAAATAATGAAAGCCTGCGCGTCGAAAAGGTCATTTTTACGTGAAAGTACGTGTTATCTTATTGGAAATGGAAATTAGCCCCTGGTGTCGAACCCGGGTCTTTGATCTCGATTTCGATACATTAAACCATTTTGTTATTATATCATAATGCTATCCTGAAAATTTCATCACATTCGGTTCAGATATTTGCGAGATATTAAGCTAACTTCACGTTGCCAGGGTGAGTTAATCAAAACTAAGAAATTGTTATCCATAGTTTTTATGGCTAATATAGTAAGATAGTTTATTATTTATAAATAAATCAATGCCTTAAGTAATTAGTTTCATAAAAAACTTCGTTGCTGCTTTTCGATGAAAAATACAATTTATTTAAATAAAATTGTAGGAAACAAAGTAATTGTTGAAAAAATTGAAAAACTAAAAAGAATACCTTTCAATTTCTCGACAAAATTTAACGAAAAAAATTTTATGATTGAAAATAAATTTGAATTATTGCAATTCGCGATGGCTAAAAAAACCCTTAATTGCAATTTTCGTCTCTCATATAAAATATTAAAAAATCGGTACCAAAGTATAGAATAGTTATATAAAAACTCCCATCCTCCCAATTCTCCGGCGAGCGTAACCTATTAATGCGATATCACTTAAAAACAAATTTCTAACCAAATCGAAACCAAGGGTCCTCGCGTATATATTGGACTACATTTCGTTTTTTTCCATTTTCCCCCTCTCTCTCGCCAGGAAATTCATTCGCTGCTCTCAAATCTGCCGAGAGATCGGATATCAAGCCGCAAATTCCAAATTAAAACAAAAAATCCGATATAATTAAATTTTTACTACGACAAGGCTTTCTTCTTTTTTTATTCCAACGTCGACAAATAAGTTCGTCCAGGCTAAAAATACGTGTAAAAATAGCTGAAGGCGTCACTCCCTCCCCCGCCCATTGTAGTGGTGCTCTCACGCCTCATTTCCTGTTACTGGATACGTTTCACCGTCATCTAGCATCCATTTCCCATTTCTCGGCACTGAAAAAACTGCTGTCTAGTCTCGGCATGAACGGAAGTCATATCTCGTTTCAAACGTCTCAAAGATCTCCATTCTCTCCCGCTTCCTTGTGAGAGGCACATCGAAAGGCGTGCTATGCCAAATAGAGATGTGACAGAAAAAGAATTGTGTCCTCCTTATTTCTCTTTTTAATGGTTTTCTATCTAAAAGACATTTCCGGTTTGTCCCGTTTATAATACACGAACTCGATAAATATGAAGACTAAAATTTGAATAATAATCGAACGAACATATCAAAATTGAATTGTTATAATAATGTGTTAGAAAGGTAAGCATGAAAGTTATATTAATAAGAAAAGTCCTATGAATGAAGCAGTGGAATAATTGAGAATATTTCGTATCTGATTTTCTATGCTAATACAAAATGAAACATCTGCTATAACCAATTCACTTTCACCTTGCACTGTGTTCTCCTTGTCAAATGATGATATGTTGCTATTGCTAAAATATATATATTTAGACTTAGTTGGATTTACATAATTTTATTTATGTAATAAATATAAAATAATTCCAAAGTACCTCATACTCTAAATATTACAGAAAAATATATTGATTTTACTTGGAGACGATAAAATTGATAGCTGAGGTAATATACTATTCACAATGCTTAAATTTAAATGTAACTTTATTATTCATTTTATTAAGAGCGCCAAAGTAAAAATGTTATTATTAGAAAATGCAAATTACATTTTGGGAGCGATATTCTAATATGACGAGCGTTTAATTTTTGAGATGAGCAAATTAAACCGCGAAAATATTTATGTACATATGCGTTAACAGAGAATCTCCAAATAACTTCCCTGTGGATGAATATAGGTACTTATATTTTGTAATAAAAAGTACATCTGCATAATTTAAAGAATTCATTGAACTATAAATTTCATTTCACAAGCCAATAAAAAAATACGATTAAAATTTCACGCTGAATGGCATATAGAACTGAGTTGCTCGCTTCAAATTATTCCAGTCCCCAAGTCAATATAAATTTGCATCCTGTTGTCCTTTTTTTCGTTTCCATTTCATAACTATGAATTCTGCAAACGCAGTAAGCAAGATATTCGGATACACACATTTGTGCAGTGATTGGGAATTTTGTCCATATTTCCAAAGGAGAAGACATAATTTGTAGCCAAAATGCGCATATGGTTTTTAAACCATGTTGTGGTTATTGGAGATTCCTGAGACAAGTACTTTTTAAAGTGCTTGTTGTTGAACTAGGTAACCAGATTCTTAGGAAGTATATAAAGTGAGACACGAAGAGGGAAATGTGTGATTTATAATCATTTTGACGGGAATAACTCATACTATTTTACCCGCTTTCAAGGTTGCCAAATGCCTCATTATCCACTTCAGCGGAAGTTAAGCTCCTTGACTACAGACGACGTACTACAGGTGACTCTTAAAGCGGGTTGACACGGGCCGTGGCCCACGCCTGTAAAGGAGCGTTAAGCCTACCAAGCGTGAGCCACGCCTCGTGGAAGCAGTGCAGGCGTGGTGTAAGCTTGAAGCGTGGGGCGCCACGCTCGGTACGTGGAGGAATCAAATGATTGTTTGATTTTCACGCCTTCGCCAGTCGTGTACGAGCAGTCGTCAAGGAAGAATCATGGCGACCATGGCGAAGCCAAAGTCCCGGGCGGCATTAAAACTCAGTGATTCGGACACTATTCGGTTTTTAGAACTGTATGAAAGTCAGCGTTTGCTGTATGATGTATCTTTGCAAGAGTATCGCAACCGCGATTTACGCTTGGCAGCGGCTAAACAAACTGCTGATGCCTTAAATCTTAGTGGTTTCGGCCCAGAGGAAGTTATCACGAAATTTAAAAACCTGAGAAATGCGTACTCGCAGGAACTGTAGAAGATAGAGGAGAGTAAAAAATCTGGTTCCTCGACGGATGATGTGTATTGTCCGAAAGTTTTCCAAGATGAACGACTGAAACACGCCAGGATGAATACGACCGCCGTGTAAACGGCCAGCGACTTCACGCCCCGGGCGTGGAATCGGAGGCGTATTCTACGCCTCTAGCAGGCGTGAAGCCACGAGCGTGAGCCACGGCCCGTGTCAACCCGCCTTTACCTGCGCATAAGTGAAACGATATACTTGTCAGTTGGCAAAACGTGTGTATATAAGGGCATATGGTAGCATCATGTAATGTATAAGTATCGGATGCACGTTTCCCTGGCGTCCGTTAAACGAACAACGTCTATAGTTAAATTTTAATTAAGTGTTTGAGAGAAATACGGTGATATATGTAATAAAACTAATCGAAAATAAAATTTTGTTTCGTAAGATAATGTTAATTTTAAATTTTAAATGAGATTAAAATAATTTATAGAGTGATTTATTTATTCAGGAACAGATAATTTTGAGGACAGCAGCAGTTGCATATTTTTTAACTTCCATTAATCATCCTATCACTGCCATTGTAATTACTCACGCTATTGTTAACCATTCTTATTAGTAGAGATTTTTAGCGATAATTTTAATGCCAGTGTAAATGTCCACGAATTATTCAGATATTCAATCAAAGCAATCATTTTTTTAAGGGGATTAATTTTAATTAAAAACTTATTAAAATTGTTCGATCGTAGCATTACTTGGTTATTAAACTATTTAAAAAGAGTTTTTACTTTTACGCCGGATGTGAAGTAGGGCAAAGGCATAATTCGAGGCCTTAATTTTGAGGTGTAAGCAAGCTTCAATGCTCTAACGCTAATTAATTGAGCTGAAATACCATTTCTATAGGTGAATGGGATTTTCACTCAACTACACAGCGCACGATAAAGTTTTATATTTTTGGGAATAAATAATTTTGGCCATGCTTTTTGGCAATACATGTTGTTTTGCTAAGGATTCGTTCAAATATTGACTTCCTTCAAGCGAGAGTTGGTCCGGAAAGAACAACACCGGCTGGCTAAAGTTTGGCTTTGCAAACACGATAGAATAATCAAAAGCGTCACTTTTCTGCAATATTTATCGTGGTATAACGTACTTGTCACGCTTCAGGTTTCCATAGTAGCAATTTATACAATGATGTGAATTCGAAATCCATCAGATAATTTGTCATTTAAGTCAATATTTAGGGGAGAGAGGTCTATTTGTAAGGGGCGTGTGTTTTGTAACAGAAAAAATCAAAACACAAAATATTATTCATTAAAAGTCAAAATAATTAGTGCAATAAAATAAAATACTAAATTCTGTTCAAAGTTCTACCTCACCTGCATTAAAAAAGAACGGAGAAAAGATAATTGCGGAATTAACATAATATGTATTCCTATCATACGTAAAACGCGACAATATATGTCGATAATGTCACCGAAGTACGTTGCATCTTGGACAACATAAGTACCGTACAAGTCATTTTACCTGCATTACTCAATAAATTCCTCATTTATATCTCCAAGGAAGAACGAGGATAAGCGGTTATAGTTGAACATAATAAACGCTTCGAGAATGGCAATATCCATGTATGGAAGCCGATTCGTACCACACCAGAAAAAATCTGATGTGGCCAACAACTGTCTTTCTCCATATTTGGGGTATATATATTTAAATTATTATGCATAGCATTTTAAGGAAAAATTATTATTTTGGATCGTAAAAGAATACAGTCGTCCTTATTGCCGTAAATTAGGTATATTTTGAATATGTGTACAGAATTCACCGCTACATGGTGGTGGCGCTGTATACTGGAAATTAAGAAAAAGCAAAATATCTCCGAAATGGATGGTTCTACGAAAATTTGTTTCAAACAAAACTTGGAAGAAATATTATTCTCAACAACTTTGGTTCTCATGAAGATTACCAATAAGGACGTTTTTAAGGATATACTTGCCGGAAACCGAAAATACCGATTATTTATAAATAATTCCTAAACAATAACTGCTATGGAAAATTGTTTCAAATGAAAGTATTTGGAAATTACATTCTCTATAACCTTTGTATCGAATTGTATATACAATAATGATGTTTTAACGGAGATATTTCACCAAAATCAAATCGGGTTTCGGATAAATCCCTACTTCCGGTTACTCGGTATAGTCCGAAAACTAATCAGCTCTTTGAACTCATAGTAAAGCGTTAATATATGAAATTTGGGAATGGTATGGTAAGTACCTTTCGAGTTAGAGCGCCCACAATCACATACACACACATTCCGAAAATAGTCTAAACGTGTTCAAAGACCTCAAAACGTATTTCCGTTCAAATCTCGACGTCAATTTTTTCATGAAAACAATACTCTCTCTATACTACGTATATGGAGAAAGTAAAAAAAGAATTTGAAAGATAAAGTACCTTCAGGGTGTTTTAAGGAAGTGAGGAAAGGGTGGTAAGGGAAAAGGGATTTCGAGGGTATGGACTTTACAGGAAGGCGGCAAATTCCTGACTCTACACTTGCGAGAGGAAGATATATATATATATATATATATATATATATATATAGAGAGAGAGAGAGAGAGAGAGAGAACAAATATACGCTCAGAGGAGACAGCTGACGTTTTCCTGTGACCAGTAGCGTTAACGGAGCTATAGAGATCGAACCTCTTTCAATCCTTCTCTCTTATTTCCGCTAACATCCATTCCACTTTTCTTCACTTTCTCTCGCCTATTTCCTCCTTCCTTTCCAAATAGCTCAATCTATAATTCTTCTGCCACTTCTGCATACCCTTTCCCATTCCATCCGCTCCACTATCTCTTCTCCCATTCAATTGTTTCGTTTCTCTTTCTCTCTCAATATATCTCTCTCTCTCTTCCTCATCCGATCCATTAATTGTATTCTTCTTCACGTCTTCACGAACCTTTCTCCTATACTTACATCAAAAGCTATAAGCTAACTTTATTTTATAAAAAAACTTCTTCAGCAGCAATACTTCGACATTGATAAAGCAAAATATTTATTTTAAACCTCTTCAGTTCATTCATTTCATCCAATTGAGATCGAAAGCTTCTCTCTATCATTCAATAGGCGTTGAGTAATTTTTCATCTGTTTTTACTTATCGTTATCTATAAGTTTAATTATAAATGGAGCATATGATTATGATTCTTTAACGAACAATAGCAAGACGTTTTTATCCACTCGTATATCGAGGGAGTTTAAGGAAAAGATAGGATCCTGGATCGTGATGAGGCCCAGAAATAAAATATTCCAATATGAATTTAAAATGGAATCTCATTGCAACGCTAGGTGAGGTACGCTTTTACACATAAAGTGATCAAGGAAAATCACACAAATTAGCGAATTTTTGAAATTATTCCAAAGAAATTAAGTTTTTGATTATCCATGGCGGAGAGCTACTGCTTTTAGGCATTTTCAAAAGCACTGTAAGTCTTTCAGTTGTAATCCTCGAAATGACAAATGTTAATTCAAGGAAAAATTGTAATCAAGCGCAAATAGGTTTCCTAAGACTCGTGCAGATGTTTTCAGTATTTATTCAAATATCAGAATTAATGAAATCCCTCGTTTCCGCTCTTTACTATCTTGGAAAGTTTCTTCTTCTGAGAACAAATGTTTTCCTTTTCCTTGAAGTACCAATATTTTAAGATATACAGACTTATAAAATTAATTCTAGAAAAATTCCTCATTTAACCTTTAATCATAATACGGAAACTTACGATTAAATTAATTTGTTCTTCATAACTTTGGAAATTTATCAGTACAAATGTTTTCCATGATAAACTTTCCTCAATCTCAATCATTACTTTTCCGTTAAATTTGAGATTGCTTGAATCGTCTTTTCATTTTATACAACATCAAAAGTTTTCAAGTCATTAATTGTTTGATTCATCATTTGGAATTTGAGTTCTCTTCGGTTTATTTTAATCGATTCTTTGATGAAAGTTCTCGCAATATTTTTCGTATAATACCATGAAGTGTTTAATTTATTTATCGAGATATACGATGGAAAGGACTAATCAGCATCAAAGGTTATCCACAATAACATATTAGATAACAGGAAAAATATCAATCACTTTCACGAGAGAAAAATCGGAATTAATAAATTAAAAATCAAATGCGAAAGTAAAAATTTAATTCCTTTAGTGTCGAAGAAAGTTGTTAATCTGATATTTATTTATTTGGGACTCTAGTGTAGTAACCCTGACGCATTTTAATTTGATTTGCTAGCCTTTTCAACTTATCGAAGGGAATTTTCGTGGAACGATATTCGAGTGTCATTTATAATGCCTTCTTTCGCCGCTAAATCGCATTTTCCCCGTTTTATCAACTAGATACCGCGTCTGCTCTTGAGGGATGTATTTTCGCACAAAATTCGAAAAAATATTTTTTTCAAATGATTTTTCTCTTGCAGTTTCCACGAGGAAAGGAAACTATTAAGAATAGATTTCTTCTTTTTATTTCAGAGAGTTTTTGTAAGTGCTTCCAACATCATTAACGTTTGCCGTTGCAAAAATATTTATGGAGGGAAATGCGGTGCGGTGTTGATGAAAGGGAGACTGGCCCGCGGAAAGGTAATTTTATGAATAAAAAAACATTGTTTTTGAAAAAATGAATCTTTTTTCATTCCAACGTGACAGCGGCAACGAGAAAAATATCAAAGGTTCAGAGACGAGTTCTTGCATTTCCATGTCTCCGCATTATGTTAATGTGGTGTATAAAAATAATGCCCAATGCGTTGCCGCGTTGCGGAGAAAATGCGTTGTTTTTAAGCCGTTTCTCTAGCTATGTCGCAATAAATAAATGACTTTAAATTGATTTGAAATTAAAATATTTTAGACTCGTAAAATCACTTACATTAAAAGAATTTCCTCATATTATTTTCCTCTCGCGTGCGGCAGAAAAAATGTCTTTCATATGAACATTGAGTCAGTATCTGATAATGAAATCTTCAAAACAAGAAAGAGAAAGGAGGAAAGTACTTTAAATCACGCTGGAATTCAAACCTCCCTATAAAACTACCTTTGAAAATTTTACGGCGACATTTTAAATTTTAAATTATAAAAAAACTCAAATTCATTAACAAGGTTTTCACGTCCACATCAGAAGTAACTGCATCGTTCACACGCACTTTATGGTTACGTTAGTCGTTAAGGGGAAGGCAATTTGATAAAAGAAACTACACGTTGCTCGTTCACGTCTGCCAGACAAGACAAAGAGCACCTAGAAAGTGGCTACGCCAGGAAACGGGACTAGACTCCTTTGGCGAGACGGAGAAAGTAAAAGACGAAAGGAGTTTGTCGAAAAATTTCGTAAACGATGCGCTCCTAGCATCTAATTGTAAGTCGTATAAATGAAGTAAAACCGCGACTCGCACGGTCTCTGAGGTTTATGTTCACTCTCAGATGTCCCGATGTGAGCCATTCAATTTGTAATCACCTAGAGGAAAAAACCTGTTCTTTCTTTTCCAATTCCGACCTAAACGCCACCAATCTCTATTTGGAGTGCCTATCCGGGACGAGAAGGGAGCCCGAGGTCTCTATTCCCCCGAAAACCCATTTCCTAGAAGCTCGTTTAGACATCACGATATTAGCTCGATAATTTTTCAACTTTTTATCCTTCATGTGTTCACATATCAGCCGTCTTCTCCGTGCGCGGAAAACACGAGGAAACGACTTTAAGGCTACTGGTTTGTCACATTTGGAACAATTTTTTACGGCCTCATTGAAGAAATTAGAGTGATTTGATAGCGTATCTAAATATTTCCATACTTATTCTTATTTTCGTGCAGCGGACACGTTTAAAATGAGGAGGTGGAAACCTTAACTCGTCTAAACTTTACTCTATTGTAACTTCTTTTCTAGTTTTCCCAGGCATTTTGTTAGTCAGCTTAATCGAAATATTTGCAGTATCTTTGTTTCCGTTTCTCATTTGATTCTAGCGAACGTAACAATTATTTCTTAACGGTAAACACGCGACTGACGTTTTGAAAAGTAAACGGAAAAAATAGCGTTTAAACGCACACATATACATGTATGCGTGCACTCAGACATATCATTCCCATTTTTCTAAATTACAACTCATCATTTCCTTTTAAATTTCTCTTTTGCTACCATCTCACATTCCTTTTAGCGCGCCGTCTTTCTCTCTCGTATACGTCTCCATCAAAAGACGCCGCCTCCCATCTCCTCTTCCCTTGGTACGCTCCTTCCTTCGTCCTCACTCATATCTCCTTCCTCATCTCCTATCCCCTTCATCTTCGCTCTCTTTTCTCTCCCCTCCCTCCCATCTCTTCCTCCGGTCACTCTCCTCCTCCTCTCTTTTCCCTCTGTTTCACAAAACCATTTCCTCTTCGAACCACTGACATCTGCGATGCCCGCATGAGACCTATGAGACCATCTCCTTCTTTAATCTCCTCTCTTTATTCCTCCCCTTTCATCTTCTCCTTTCTCTCTCTCTCTCACCATCCCTTTTTCTCATTTCTACGGATACCGCCCTCCTACATTCAACGACCTTCAACCTCTACCTCTCGACTCCTGCTTTCATTCATTACGCGATCGACGCAATGCTTCTATTACCGCGGCGTTTTCCATTCTCCCTCGAGAAAATTTCTTTCTGTTACCTTCCAATCATCTTTCTCTTCCTATCTCTTCCTCCGTCTCCTTATCTATTCATTTCGCATTCTCCCTCGATGGGGCAAAAAAAAACCCATTCCGCACAAAACTTTCCCCTTTGCCTTCTTTCCGGCTCACTCTTGAAATTCGTTTACGTTCCATGAATTTCTAAACTCGGGCACACGTGGTACGGACCAAGGTCTCCTCTCCATAATAAGAATACTCGCTCTTTCATTCCCATAGATTTTCCTTTCTGATCGCAACCAGCGTGGAATTGAAATGGGACGAATACGATACGTCATAATATCGTTTTTTCGCTATACTTTTGCATAATAACGTTCGAGAGGTCAGGCGGGGTGAAAATATTGTTTTTTTTTATAAATGAAGGTTTCCAGTTGCTTTATTATGGTACGACTGAAAGTCTAAAACGGTGGTGGTCAACGCTTCAACTGTCGTGCGCCATATTCCATGTGGCAGATGCCGATGCGTTACTTAAATTTTGTCGTGCAATACTAATGGTAATAATAATAATAATAATAATGTTACCTTATACTAAAAAACAAATCAGATAAAGCGATGCAACCATAATGAAATATTAAGAACATATTTTCCAATCCTGGATATATGATATTTGAATTGATAAAAATGGAAAGTTTATATAAATTTTGTGAATCCCTATATGCTATTTAAATGACTTATCAGACATGGTTGTGTACCCACAAATCTAAAACGCCCGCTTCTATTTTTGTTTAAAGATAAAATGTTTACTTCCATGGAAGAATGTATCAATCTTCGGGTGGAAACAATTGCTGCTCTTCTGACAGCAAAATACTCCTAAAGCGTGTTACAAGCGTAAACGTATTCATAAATTGAGGCACCATAGTCTAATAATATCGAAAGCTATTAAAGGACTAATGTTTGGTTGCATTTGCCATAAAAATTATGTTTCTCTTATGACAGTTGGATTTCAGTCTTTATATTATTGAATCGTCTGAAATTAGCTTGAATAAGGGTAGCTAAACCGCGGCACGCGAGCCTCGTGCTTTTTTTCTTTAAGTGTTGCTTAAATAGGCTGTTTTAATGTCCCAGAAAAATTATCCCGCCCCTTTGTTCATTTTCGAACGGTACAAAGCAGTTTGGCCGTGACAGCCAGGCGGACAAGCATTTTCTTTGATCCGAATACATGACGTGTCTACCGCAGGCATTAGTGACGTTTGCATATCTTGGAACTCGATTAACTTCTGAAGACTACAGTATGCGACTCGGTACTTCGATAGGTTTAGCCAACACCTTCACTAGAGTAACAGAAACAAATTATTGTGCGAAGTAGATTTCGCTGAATTCTTAAAATTGCCTATTCTTTCATACGGAATACTTTAACATACATTTTTCTCAAAACTACACAATCTCGGCCTTAAAGGAATTCATAGCAAACCGCGTGCTATTGCTACATTCAAATGACAGCCATACGAATAAAACAGGATACAGAATAATAGACATCAAACGTAATATTTGGATTATAATACATAAGACAGCAACGCTAAAGAACGATGGAATTCGATCATTTACCTTATTCTATCGTGCCATAAATTACAGTCACATACGCTTTCCAAAATTTCAAAAGGAAGAATCGTTTTCCTTTCGTGAACCCCTTTAATAGCTCTATGGATCGAGGAGGGAAAACGGTCACGCTCTCCAAGTTAAATTTCGAGAATGCTATTGCCCCTCTTATTATTCCGAAGAAAAAACAAATTATCCGTGCATTAAGGAAAAAGGTAACCTTCCATTCCTTTTCCGTATCAATCCACTTTTTGCTAACCGTACCCACTGGCGAACAGGAAGGCAAAGAATTCGTCTCTTTCCCCTCTCCCTCGGCCGGCCGCCACCCTATTCGGCTATCTTTCTCCCTCCCGTATCCTCGACCTCTCTTCAAATGAGCAGCCCTAGTCCTCTAAAGCCACGTAATGCGAACAAAGCACGCGAAGGGTTCCGATCACCTCCACCCACTTCACCATGTTCTCATAAAAAAAAACCTTCTCTCTACAAAACCATACCCGAACCAATCCCGTCTCTCTCTCTCTCCAAATCGGCCCTCCCCTTTCTCCCTCTTTTCTCATATACACCACCCACATGCACGCAATTCGTATCTCTACCTGAAAGCAAAAAGAGTAATTTCGGGAAGGAGAGAAGGGAAAATTGTGTAAAGGAAAACATTGAATAGAGAATGAGAGAGAAAGGGAGATATTACACACACACATATATATATATATATATATATATGAAACCGTGCAGAAAGAAAGTCAAGAGAAGGAAATTAGTTTGGTTGATATGAAAGAGAAAGTATGGTTCAATGTTCAATTGACGCCATATGGCTAACAAAGCGACGCAGCCACCGATAAAAATGTATGGTCGGAAGAATAAAGAGTTGTTTTTGTGGTGGAAGAAAAACAAGTGATATGAAAAGGAAAAATAATATAGAAGAGGGAAATCAGAGAGGGAAAATGAAAAAATAGTATAAACTCCTTTAAACGTCTGTATAAATGCACGTGTGCGCACAAGCGCCTATGATTGAAGAAAGAGTCAACTACATAATCAATCCGAAAGTTGACCGAAGCAGTAATTCACGACAATGGGGAAAATTATCCAATAACATATGAAGCTGTTATGATATGAAGTCGGATGACGTTGCTAGAAAACTAAATGATATTTCATAATAAACTACAAAGGTTAGAGAGAAATACCTCCAGGAAAAGAGGAGACATGGCAAAATTTACTAAGGATAGGGGGTTGGGAAGTTAGCGGAGAGAAATCGATAGATGAGATAGGAGAAAATTTAGGAGGCAGCGGAAAAGCAAAGAGATAGAGAATTAGATATATTTCAGGAACACGTAGGATTGGCTCGTGAAAGATCAAGGAGGTGAAAAATTGAGACAGAAAGGCAAAGAGAAATGGATGATAGGGGATGGAAAAACGGAGGATGGGAAGAAAACTGAGAGAGATAAGTTTAAAAACAAAGTAAATGAGAGGAGAAGATAGGAGTTAGGAGACAGATATAGACACGGAAAAAGTGAACGGAATAAAGAAATGAGAGAGGATGAAGAGGGAGGGTTATAAAGAAAAAGAGATAAATAAATTGTAGGATAAAGAGCTGATAAAGAGAGGGTGCGAGGGAAGTGAGAGAGAGATTGGGAAGCGGGAGAGGGTTAGAAGAGGCGGGTGAAGGAAGAACTGGGTAGTGGTGAATTCTCGCTGAATCATCGGTGCAGTTGAGATGAGCTTCCTCTGCTAAAGGTGGTTTTGGGCCCAGGCCGATCGGAGCGGAGAGGGGGCCCTAGGGTGGGCGGCGAAGGAGCGAAGAGGGAGGGATGCGAGAAGGTGAGGGGAGGAGGAAGAGATTGGAAAGGATTTTCGGTTTGGGCGAAAAAAATGCGGGTGGACCTAGTTGACGGGTGTGTGTGTGTGTGCGCGCGTGTGTGTGCGCGTGTGTGGAGGCATAGGGTGTAAGACCGGAGCGAAAGGGGGAGCGGAAGGTTGGATGATGATGTGGGTGAGGATTTCGAAGAACTGTGTCGTCTTAATTTGGTGTCGGTTAGTTCTTTTTTCACCCTGGAAGGATTTATATCTGCGGAAAATCCCGGCTACATCTGTTGGCAGGAACATTTTCGAGATTACGCCAGGGATATCGTATATCTGCTTTAGAGACCGAGGAAGCTCGTGAAAGATAGAGCGGGCGGTGATTTGAAATAGTTCAATCATTGAGAAACGTCATTATAGCAAATTAAATTTCCCGATCCTTTGATTAAACTAAATGATCATTCAATCAATACAACTTTGTTTTGCGAGTAATTTTACCGGTGGAACACTGCTGTTACTCAGACAATACTGTGTCACGTGAAAGTTTCCCTTTAAATCCTTTTACACGAATTTATCGCTCATATAATGGCATTCGCGTATTAAAAAACAAATTAATTGCAAAAATTGAAACAAATTTCTTCATAAGGGCTTTTCCAAACAAGTATGAGTCTACACATATTACCGCGATTGAAAAGCTTTTTTATATAGTTTATTAAACAACGAATTTTGAAGGGGGCAAAAATTATTTTCGAGGAGGTGCCAAAGTTTTTAACTCCGCTACTGCCATACCTCGACTCTGTTGAACAAATATTTGTAATTTTAGTACACATTTATTTAAAGTCATATATTCTTAACGCCAGGAGATTTTAAATCTGTCAATAAAAATGAGAATTTGTTATTATTCTGCAGCATTAAAACGGATCGTTTTTTTTCTGGGTCACTTCGCGTAGATGAATTAAACGGAAGGAGGAACTACGTAATATTACAATTGCTATATATTTTCGCACTATCACAGAGTTTCGTAAGCAAAAAACGGCAAATCTGAAAACTGCTTAAAAATAACAATGCACCTTAAACGCTAAATCTTAAACCGCCCGGAAACAGATCGATCATTCTCCTTTGGAACGGTCCCGATTATTCGAAAAATAAAACGGTTTACTTGAGAAACAAAAAAGAAAGAAACGTATTTAAAATGCAGGACAATTTTATCTCCATAATAACAACATCCAAGGATGAAGGAGGGAACGTAAGGGAAAAAAAAGAGGGACGTTCATTATTCGGCCGGCATGGGATCGCAGAGGTAGAGAGGGGGGGGGAGGAGAAGGGAGAGGTGGGGGTGGGATTGAGTAGGATGGAGTGGGGTGCCGTGGGAGGAAGTAGGATTGTGTGGGTTGCGATCGCATGGGAATCCCGCGGGACCAAGAATGAAGCACGCGTGAGAAGGCGCAGTTAAGAGCCAAGACCGATACGGGGCACCCCGCGAGGATGTGCCCATATATTTAGGGTAAATAATTTGGGTGGTTTTTCCCCCATCATTGCCAATTGTGATTTTTTCCCTCCTGCGTCTTTTCCCCTTTACCTACTCTCTTCTCGCCCTCATCCCCGTTATTCACCTTCTTGCGGGAGAGAGAATCACCGTTTACCCTTTTTTACGGAATAAAACAAAAAACTACGAAGGAAACTAATGCGAGCTTTATTTTTAACAGGTTTTTTATTATTCCGCAAAGTACGGTTTTCCGTTGCAATAATTCGTCTGATGGGTGGGAGAAAATCACGATATGGGCGCTTATAATGTGTCAAAAATATAGGCCACGAGTGGAGGTCGTGAATTACGAGACATAAGGGGGTATTTATTTTACAACGTTGGCCATTAAAAGTACCAAAATGTTTTCATATCGTTTATCTTCTAAAAGAAATGTTTTTCTGTATTTCCACCGCGGGTGTACGTTTTTTCGAAATAAAATGCTAGTTTTATCTGATGGTCGTATATTTTTTGCAAAACTATTTGGTTTCCAATTATCACATCAAGGAGACATCGTTTTGCTGCTAAAAACTTGTGTTATTAAATGAATATGGCGTTCGTGATGTTTATTTCTGCCGATCCGACCAAATAAACATCATCACTATTGAACGCCAATTACTAAATCTCAGCCAGTACTACCATAGAGTCTAAATAACATTGGTCATGGAGGCCATAAAATTCGGTGTCATCCAAATGTAAAAATAGATACCAAAACAGAAATAGGCCTAAACTCATTATAATTTACATCGTCTCTCTTTCCCTGAAATACGATAATAGCGAAATTTATGAGAGAAATCTCCGTCTTAGAAGAGCAATAACAAATAATGGAGCAGATTTCTTTATATTGACATTTAAAAAAATATTCTACGACAAAAAATTTAATAATTTCATTGATTTATGTCTTCAAACTTCGCTGGGAAAAAGATGCTGCTATAAAGTTGTTCGTGAATTCAACGCTATTAATTTTGAAAAAGCTACGCGCATTGCGGAAAAAATCATTTATAGTTATTTTTTTGTTCAAACATTTATATAGCTTTGCATTTCGAGACACGCAAAGAATTTCGGGAAGACTGCGCAGCGCCAAGGAGAGATATGGACTGAGAGCTGTAAGGACAGAAGCGGGACGAGGACTGACGTATTCAATGCGTTCGTAATAAAAACCCCAGCGAATGAGAAAATAATGAAGACCGTACCCACCGTCCACTGAAAACTTTTTTTTTGGATTCGAGACTTTCTTTTACCTGAATAAGGCCGAAGACGGACCTCATCGTATCGGAATACTATGTCATCTACGGATCTAGCAAAAATTTATAACTGAGGATTTACAGCGAGAAGCGAACTGAACGTAAACGGCTTAAGTATTTATTGATTCTCTTAACAACTTTTTTAGAAATGACCACAGAGTTGTAAAAATGCATTTATGACTGAATCTTACTAAATCAAGGACATCGGACAATTTTTCGGAAGTAAACACAAGGATATTGATTGTGAACTTTAATATCACAGCAGTAACTTGATCAAATCCTGAGGCATATACAACATTGTCCTCATAATTTGGGAACAAGCCATAATTACATACATACAATCCTAAAACCAACTGAAGCTGCAAATCATCATGTATTTCCATCGCTATCTATTTTAATGGCGCAACATTTCAGGAAGAAGAAAAATTGAATTGTTGAGTAATACCTAGATGGTAATTAATATCATTTGCCTCATCCTAAAATGTTAAAATTGAAACTTACGGTAGGATATATTATCGTAAACTTTAATGAATAGCGAAAAAGAAATGACGAAAAACTTTAGACATAATTAGCGGCAATCAAATGAGGGCCATATGTATATTAAAATATATATTTGCCTCGAAAGTTATCAAATTGATCTATGTCTCTCTATATTATAAAATCGTAATGGTCATCATGATGCGTAACGCTCTAATTTTGTGAATAACTTGATTAGAAATAAACTTAGATGACTGAAATTTCTCAGGATTTCACTGTTGAAAATTAACTGAAAATTTTTACGTTAGGACTAAAAACATTTCGGAAAAGTTCACGGGTTCGATTCCAGAGGATGAATGTTGTTTCCTATAAGACATCACATAAAAATCACCTTTTTGGTTTTAAGGCTTTCATTCCTTTACTCCTTAAAATACCTTACAATTAAGTTATCGACACTAAATTTGCGCTAAAACACGCCAAAATGAATGAGGATTCTTATTATTACCGTCGAATACTCAGTCTCATTCGAATTCGCTCATATTTTGAATTTATACTCGAGTTTTCGTAAATTTTTTAACATTTCAATAATAAGATTCCATGGTTACTGGTACTGTTGTCCTCGGTAATTTCCATGCATATGCACTTAAATAAAGGCTTAAAGATCGAAAATAAGATTAAAACTTGCTCTAAATGGCCGAAGATATTAATTTAATGCAAATAAATCGAACGCAGTATTCATGTTATTTATATTTTTTTATCTATATTACTAAAATCCTATTGGTGGTTGTCTCTCTCTCTTCAACGCTCTATACCTCAGCCATTTTTTAATCTCCGGGAATTTCAACCCTCTTTGTTTATTTTTTTCGAGTTATTCAACTAATTTTCTTAATTTGATATTAAAACCAAACATACGTCTCTTATAAAATATATTCATTAAACTCATATTCAAAACATATTCCCGTTAAACTAATCTAAATCCAATAGGTACTTCGTAGGAACGAAGAAACAGCGAGCAAATCCCCCACCCCACCCTTTGTTTGCTGTTTCTTCGTTGGCGAGCAGGGGGATTGCCCCCAAGTAATTACATTAAAGTTTTGTTAAAATGGCTCTATAGAAAAAATGTACATTAAAAGTAAATAAATAAATGCTTTAGGCGCAGATTTATTGTATATTTATGTATTATAGAACTTGTGTTCCTTTTAAAAGTTTCTTCACAAAAGGTGCGAAAGGAATATTTATGACATCTCTTTTTAACAGTATAATTCTATCTATCAAACGTCTAATTAAAAAAAATCTTTCATTTTAAGATATCCGATTTAAAAAAATAATATCATTGGAGAGAAAGGAAAGAGACGTACACAAAAAACGAAACAAATTTATTTATAACCTACTAGATTTCTTTCAAAGAAAAATTCTCCGAAATTCTGTGGTAAAACAGAATTTTGCGAGCGTCACACGAATACGTGCCACTTCGCCGCATTATACGCGAATACTCGAAAGCGGGAATGAGCATAAAAATGAGCGGGAAGATACGGAGACGCAGAGAAAAGAAGCGAAAGAACCCGTTACGCTCAAATAGTAACATTTCCTCGATGAAAAAACTCGATTTTCATACAGTAATTTCAGGGCATCGCATTCTGGAAGTGGGAGGACTCATTATGCGCCGATTTTTAACGTCGTTTCCTCACGCTAGAGATGGAGAGAGGGAGACTGGTGAAGACGGGAGCAGAACAAAAAGTAACTGCGAATAAAAATAGAAGCAAAAAAAAAGAAAACTGGAAGAAAAGGAACGCAGAAAAAGAAGCAAACGAAATAATAGGAGAGAACTGCGCGGGATGAATGAATGGGCTCCGAAGAAATGAGCGAGGAAACTCGAGGAAGACTATGAAAAAAAAAACAGAAAAATCTAAACGCGTGTGCATTAACGAAGCCGGGAGAGAAGGATGCGGGACGGTTTTTTTTTGGAAGGAGCGAGTTATGCAGGGAGAGGAATGCAGTGATATCAAGCAACGGAACAAATAAAAAAGAAGAGATGGAAGCGTATAAATACGCCTGGCTCGCCGATTCAACTGCGATTTGAATAAATTCATGCGAGGTTATCGCCGCGGCCATCCCTGCCGCGGAGGCTATCTCTCGCCGACCGTTACAGCATATTCTCCATCTCCATTATCCATTTCTTATCCTCTCTCTCTCTCTTGAAATAAAAGAATAGCCCGTGTTAGCATGAATCCTCACTTTCTCCCTTTTTTTAGTAAGCTTTAGGAAAGTAGGTAATAAGAATGCGCGGATGGGTGGAAAAAGGTATCGCGTTGCAAACACAATGTCTTTCTCCAGAGAACGATTACAGGAAAACGTTCTGCTTGCTTCCCGCGCAGCATTGCAAATCCCTTCCGTTTAAAAAACAGATAAAGATTCGGATGATAAAATAGTTCATCCTCGGCTGGTATTCACCTTCGTTTTTCCGCTTAGGCGCTGAAACGAGGAGAGGCAGCCTCGGGGATCATTGTTCTGCGTTTTTGTGTCGCTCCAATTTTTTGCCCGATCTCTCTTCGAAAAGACAAATGACGCGAGCTAATACAATGTAGAAAATATGGATGTGACATTTTGCGCGAAATAAGTTCTCGGGGGAGTTGAATGACCTCTCGATAATTCATGCTGAATATGGCGACGGAAATGGTCGTCTGGCTTGCGATGCCTATTCAAGCGCAAGCGTGGGATGATAATTAGGGACGGCTGTGACAAGTCGGAATGCAAAAAATGTTGCGAGAACTGCTCGCACTAAAAAAAATCTGATGTGGACAACACGTGACTTTCTCCATATTTGGGGTAAGTGTAGATATTTAAATTATTATGAATAGCATTATAAGGCAAAATTATTATGTCGTATCGTAAAAGAATACAGTCGTCCTTATTGTCGTAATTACGTATATTTTGAATATGTGTACAGAATTCACCGCTACATGGTGGTGGCGCTGTATACTGGAAATTAAGAAAAAGCAAAATATCTCCGAAATGGATGGTTCTACGAAAATTTGTTTCAGACAAAACTTGGAAGAAATATTATTCTCTACAACTTTGGTTCTCATGAAGATTACCAATAACGACGTTTTTAAGGATATACTTGCCGGAAACCGAAAAAACCGATCATTTATAAATAATTCCTAAACAACAACTGCTATGGAAAATTGTTTGAAATAAAAGATGTAGGAAATTATATTTTCTAAATTTTTTGTAATGGTCAATGTATAGATACAATAATGAAGTATTATCGGAGAAATACCGCAAAAACCGACTCGGGTTTCGAATAAACCTCGACTTCCGGTTAACCGGTATTGTCCAACAACTAATCAGTTCTTTGTGATCACACTAAAGTGTTATATATGAAATTTGGTATTAATGTGACTACTTTTTGAGTTAAGAGCGCCCACAATCACATACACCCACACACACATGGGCCATCCCCACGTCAAATCGCACAGAAAACAGTGAAAATTGACCTCGCATTTTTTGTTTTTCTTAAAATTTTCTGTGTATATTTATCACTTCGAGAAACTAATTTTCGAAAATTTGGAGCCCTTCAACTCGGATAGTTTTTAAGATATCGGCATTGCAAATTGTTATGATTTTAAGAAAGTCCGCCCGCTCGCGAATCTTTCAAAGGCGCTGTCTTGTAAACTATTTAGTGTACATTAATATGTAATACCTCATTTTAAAGGTTATTTAATATAATTTTCAATGATATATAACACAGAATAGTTTCTGAAAAAGTAAACGAGATATTGAAGGTTTAACGTTTTATTTGGAGTTTTGCTCCTTTTTCCGCCACTTTGCCTTTTTGAAAAAAAATACTATAGAATTCTACATTTCTTACTCTTTAGAATTCAATTTTAAAAAGGTGGTTCGATTATTTGGAAGGTTAGGAAAAAATAAAGTTCAGAACGTCGCGCCTCTCCCGGGAGGAAATGGTCGGGATTTGCAGCGGCGCCGCTACGGCGCGTCGTGTACTTTGCCGTAGCGATACACTTTATGCAAGCAGTTACCTTTATATGCGTTAATGTCTACAACAAATGTCGAACAAATTGAACCTTTTAACAAATAAATAATGCTTTATGATTGTTGTATAACTCAACATTGTTTTCGGATACAATGATGGTAGCGTAGTCACATTTTATCATATGGTTGAAGTTATAGACATAACGTAATGAAATAAGCGAAAAAATAGAATAGAAGGTTAAGGTTAGGTCCCTTTCAGTAAGCAGTGGTCATTTTACGATCTATGAAATCGACCCTATACTCCTAAGGAACAAGTTCACATTTCGAATAAAGGTTGAAGGGTAATGGATGGAGGGGTAAACACGAGAAAGGCGTGACATCGGACGAAGGGTGTGAAAAACATTACGCAGAGCCTGCCGCCCTAAGGCAGGCGTGTCTTCCGAGAAAATGGTCACATAAAGACAGAAAATATATGCTTTATGCACATCTGTTTTTTTCTGTTTCACGCTAAATTTACTCAACCTTTTCTTCAGTCTGTTGCATCGTCTTACTGGAGTGGCAGCAAAATTCGTGAATTAAGTAATTCTCTTATGTGAAATGGTAGCAGTATAGTGTAATGTGTACATGTGTGTCAACACCGTTTTGTTTTTCTGAATGCGTAATAATCAGTCGTAAGGTAAGTGCTCATTATTTTACCCATCATTGCTTAGTACCCTTTTTTTGATATACCGTATATGCCCGAATATAAGGCGAGGTTTTTTTCCAAAATTGTCCCTCAGATAAGGGGGTGTCGCTTTATATTCGGACCCTCGAACTTCGATTATTCAAGTTTTTTTTTAGTTTCCTCGGTGGGAAAATGGTGGGTCGCCCTATATTCGGGGTCGCCTTATATTCGGGCATATATGGTATTGCTTAAAATACTGTCAAATGAATTCGTGATTTTCAGCAGATAATCGAAATGGGAGAAAAAGATTATAGAAGTAGCCGCTGCTTTAATCCATTTAACTTACGTCATACTAGACAACATTCAATGAAGGACCTAAGAAAGCCAACAGAATGGATGCTGAGAAGAGTGGGAATATTGGACGAAGAGAATCTGTGTTCAGTACAGTACAATCACAACCAAAGGAACGATCTTCTACATCGAGTGATTCAGGAAGTTATCCCAGTGTAGAAGAGCAGCCTAGTTGTAGTGGTTTAGTGAATGTAGATAGTGACATAGACATACCTGAAGTTGTCGTGGAAACTGCATTGCCGCATTTCAATGAAACATTAATATCTCTCGGTGAGACTCCGGTAAGGAAAAAGAAAATGACGCATGGTAAATATGTAAAGGAGAAAGCAAAGAAAGTAGAGGTGTTTAAAAAGTAAATTGTTTGATTTGCAATCAGACTCAAGTGGGGACATTGTAGATACTGATTTTCAAATACTAGAAAATCTTAATATAGCATATTATAGAACTGAAGATAGGAGTAAAAAAATTCAAATATTAACCGTGCATCCTATTAATTGGTCTGTTAGGGAAATTCAGAAAGAATTTGCCGCCCCAACCCACATGATTCGAATAGCTAAGGAATTAGCGAGAAAAGTGACATTCTCTCGACACCAAATAGAAAAAAAGGTAAAATTCTTCCCGAAGCAACGGCGAAATTAGTAACGGACTTTTATGAAGGTGATGATGTAAGTCGTTCTATGCCAGGAAAAAAAGACTTCGTGATCGTGAGAGAAAATGGACATAAGAAGCAAGTACAAAAGAAATTAATGTTGTGTAACCTGATGGAGTTATACCGTTTTTTAAGGACAAATATCCTCAGACTAAAATAGGATTTTCTAAATTTGCGCAGTTGAGGCCGGTGCACTGTGTTTTAGCGGGTTCTGCTGGAACACAGAGCGTTCGTGTGTACTATTCATCAGAATGAAAAGCTAATGATTGATGGTACGAAAATAGCACGGCTGGAGATGATCTTCTTATAAAGACTTACCGCGACTGCGTAGCTAGAATAATGTGTAATCCCGCATTGCCCTCTTGTTACCTAGATAAATGTCACTCGTGTCCTGGGACAACTGAGTTAAAAAGTCAGTTAATAACCGCATTCGAAAAATCCATGGTGGATACCGTGTCGTACAAGCAATGGGTCTCAACTGACAGAACAACTCTTGAAACAATTGAAAAATCCAGTATCGAGTTTATGGATGCGTTTATCGGTAAAGTGGCTGCCTTAAAAAAAACATTCATTTATTTCCACGCAGCAGAGTAAATTTCAAAACGAAATTAAGTCGAATTTACAAGCAGGAGAATATTTAATAATTTGCGATTTTTCAGAAAATTATGCCTTTCTTGTGCAGGACGAGGTACAGGGCTTTCACTGGAATAACAACCAGGCAACTATACATCCATTTGTAATATATTACCGTAATTTAGACAGTATTGAGTGCAAATCCCTTGTTATTATTTCAGAATGCCTGAAGCACGACACAGTCGCTGTGTATGTTTTCCAAAAGCATCTCATTAATTATCTCCGTGATCAATTTGAAGTAGTAATGATGTATGTATACATCATCCTGAAAATAGTCTAAACGTGTTCTAGGGACCTCAAAACGTGTATTTCCGTTGAAATCTCGAAGTCGATTTTTTTCGTGATCACAATACTTTCCCTATACTACGTATGGAGAAAGAAAAAAGGCGATGACCCCTTGTAATTTTTCACATTGAATCGGAAATAATTTTTTGCATAATTTTTACCGCTATTACCGTACATAAAATTATTACATTCTAAAACTTGAAATGCGTATGATTTTACCATAATTATAAGATTTTACCAGATTATGGATTGAGGGCCAAAGAGCCACTTCCGCACTAAAGACAATCGAAAATTCGGTTGAGGACTACTTTAAATAAGTAGATCGCAGGACACGGAAGTGTGACGGACAGACGGGAAAACCGATTACATTAGTGAATTTTTTAATCTGCTAAAAATATGAGAGATCTGCAGGTCCAGTAATAATAAGCCAATTTTTCAAATTTAATCAATGAACCATTTCACCAATTTTAAGCCATATATCTTCAAGCCTCAGCAATGAAAGAATTAACTTTTTATTAAGAGATAAAATTTATCTCCCTTCATGACATTTTCGCGTTAACCAGCATTAAGTCGGCAATGAAAAAAGAAATGTGAAGGCAGCTAAAAACATTTCTTTGTTTCGTTCAGCTTGAAAAATCGTGTGCTTAGTATTTGTTCATGAAAAAGTTTTCGTCTCGCATTTTTGGATAAAGATGCACTGACCATTTTCTCTTTTATGAATCGTAAAATAAGAACCAACAATTACGCGCACGTGTACTTCATCACGTAATGTCACAAAATATTTCGCAGTTCATACAGTTGCATCCAACACGTCTCCGTTATCATGCACACTTAAGAGGCTCATTCGAAGAAGAAAAGAACATCCGGTTAAAGAAAAAGGAATAAATGACGCGCCAGTCCCGCACGCACTTCACGAGACCACTGGACATACAATTAAACCCCGAGACACTGCAATAAGTAAACCATTCTGCATGCCACCAAACCAAACCACCCCCCTTTCCCCACCCCTCATCCACTTACCTCTTCTCCAACACCTTTGCGCTTTCTCGTATCCTTCTCTTTAAAAAAAACTCCATCCCTCTTCCTTCGGAAAAAAGTGAGGGGTTCAGGCTGGAACCCTGGGGAATACTGTACCATTTAAGGTTTATCTCATTTAACGCCCGAAAATACTTGCTGGCACTGTGCCCAACTACCTCAGACGGTCATAAGCGAAAATTGCTCTCGCCTCAACCTCCTTCCGTCTTGCTCTCGCCTCAACCTCCTTCCGTCTCCTCTCATCCCAACTCCTGTTCCTCCGACTTTTTTCCCGAAAACACCGCCTCTCCTCTCCTTGCTTCGCTGTTGTGGCATTCCCATCCAAGCCCCCGTCGCTATCTCGGTGAAATCCAGCTACCTATCCTCCCAGCACAAATAACATCTCCTCACACACATACTCTCACACCCTCATTGCTGCCATCGTCCTCATCTCACTACTACAACCTACCCGTGCAAGCCTCTGCCTCTTTCTTTACACTTTATTTTCTTCCCGTACTATTTTTAAAAAAATGTCCTCTTTACAACGCTCCGCGTGGTTGGCAACCTACTAACGCTACAGACACGGATAAATACTATATGATCTCAGATTAGAGTACCTACAACGCCATTAAAGGTGTGAGACGGCGGAGAGCGGTAGTATAATAGGCGGCCTCAAACGAAATTGAAGCCCGCGTTGACTTATTGAATTCTTCCTTTCAGATATTTTCCCCGAGAAGTGATTGAGACGATAGGTGGAGTACAAGATTTCGAGATGGTTAATCAACACATACAACTGAATTTTATCCCGTTACATGTGTAACGTTCTATACTCGGCGAAGTGAATGAAATTTTATCTAATTGTAAGTTATGGGCAGCAAATTTTCATTGATTCAGATATAGAAAAATAAATTCTTAAGAGGAAAGCGCCTTCGATGAAAGAAAACGGTTTAGCAGTAGTGCAATAATTTTATCGATAAAATATAAATATTTTGATTTATTCGTTATTAAACATTAATTATGCATAGACAATGTTTTTCGAAATCCATTCATTAATATTTACTTTTTTTAATAGTGTTTTATTCCTGTAATAATGTAAGAATAACGATTCAGTGGCAATAATTAAAAGATAAAACCTTTTTGACGATACTAAGCATGAAATATTATCACGACGAAAAAAATGGAGAATGAATGACGTTCCAATTATGTTCATAAGTCTTGCTTTTGGAATTAATTAAGAAAATTAATTTAAAAAAAATCTATAGTACAAATCCAGTATTTTAAATGCAATATTACTTCAACTTAAAATGATTGTTTCTTCTTTTTATTCGATAAAATCTTGCTTTTATTGGGAAGGATTATCAAATGAGATATTTCATTCTCATAATTCAGATTATTAAGCTTTCCAAAACACTTGATATTGATAAATGAGATGCAAATGTTTATAAACAAATGAATGAATTTGATGCTAAGCAATTATAACCTCAAAAGCTTAACTGTCCGATTAAAACACAAAGGAATAAAAGTCAGTACCTTAGAATAATCGTTCATGTAACTAACTTCCGCGTAGTTAAAATTTCCAACGGCGCCCATTCGCCTATTCAACCCAAAAAATCTTTTTTCCTCGCGAGTCATTAGAAAAGCAACTAAAACCCACCGAAAGACCGACTAGAATGCCCGAATCGACCCTTTTTTATTTTCCTCCTAAAAAGCGACATCAAAAAACCTTAATAACAACCACTTAGCCATACGAGAGGCAACGAGGTGGAAGTTGTCCATCGCTATACGGGTGGTGGCTATCATCATCATCGTGCGAAAAGCGTTCCTTCTATGTTATTTTCAACATACGGACGTCGTTTCCAGGGAGACGGAACGGAGAGAAAGCAAGTGAGAGGAGGATATATAAAGTCCGATTCAAGAGGGAAGGGGGGGGGGGGGGTTTGGAAAATGGCTGCGAAAATTTAAAGGTAACCAAACATCGAGGGTTTGTTGAACGGGGAAGGAGAGAGAGAGAGATAGATAGATAGATAGATAAACGTCTTTATTTTCAGGGCGAAATTGAGACCAAAAAGAGAGAGAGATCTTGGAAAAGATTCTGCAGAAGAGTTTGAAGGGTTTGCGAGAGAGCGAAATGAGAAAACGCACGATGAGCTCCAGGGGAAAATAAAAGGAGTGCGATATTTTCTTTCAGCACCCTACTCCTCGGTGCTAAAAGGTACTGCTAAGGAGGAAAAACTTGCTCGAAAAAGGGTTAAGGAAGGGATACCATGGGAAACAGGATCAAATGATGCGGAAACCAGGACCAGGGAGATAGGAAGAGAGAGAGAGAGAGGACGGCCAGGAGGTTTTTCTGGCAGGAGAAAAGGTTTTACCCCCCCTCTCCCTCTCTCTCACCCTCTATTGGGACGCATCTAGGAGTGGTGTTGGTGCGGGTGTTGGCGACCTCCTGGGTTGGAGAGCAAATAAAGAGAAAGGTCCATTGATCGCTTCCTGATGGGGATACTAAAAGGGTATCGAATTACTGCCACCCTGAAACCCCAATTTGAGGAGACTTACTTCCAAACCCCCTTTTATCTCTCTCGCACGCTCCCACCCTCTTACGGCCACTTTCACTCGTTTTCACCTGTCTACGCTCCCTCGCCGAAAAAAAAAACGCACGCTTTTTTCCCCCAATAAAGGAAGACTTTGTAGGAATCTCGTTGGGTGTGTGTATTCTGCCGACCTCTGTTTGGCTGTTTTCGAATACAAACGTTGTGGCAATTTGCGAGTTGCTATTCCGATTCGGGAGTTAAGTTTTCGAGCAGGTTGTGATTTTAAATTTGTATAATGGAACAATAAGCGACTCCATTTTGTTGTATATTTCACGAGTTTAAGTAATTTCAATAATTTGACATATAGAATTCGAAGGTAAATAGGAAAGAAATTGAAGAATTAATGGTATGACAAAACCAATTTCAGAAATTTTAAGGCATTTTTACTTTCTCACGTTTTATTTTAAAATTTTTCAGAAAATGTATCGCTATTAAACACATTTGCAGAAGCTCCATAATGTGATACTAATATGGCAATGGGTTTCCATCCAAATTAATGCACGTTTTATATTGCAGATTATTTAAGAGTTGTAAACATACATGCTTGAATAAGTTCTCACTTAAAATATAGCGTATGCGAGTTTTACTTCACCGAATTAAGTTACCTAATATATCAAAAAATATCTTTTAATTTTTTGGAGCTACAAATTAAATAACAATCGCCATTTTAGAACTGCAACTAAACGCAGTTACTTCTAAGGCTCCTGAAATTAAACATAATACATTAATATAATTTTAAAATGCACAACCGAAAATGCATTCTAATTACTACTATATGAGTAATTTCTTCATAATTCCGTTTTTTACTAATGAAACACACCAGCATGACTACAATTTTTACAGTGAAAGAGATAATCGTTTTAAATAAGCATGAAGAACGTGGAACAGCAGAAAGCGGCTATTTTTAAACTCCAATAACATGGTCTAATGTAAAAAAACGGAAATGATTAGATTCACAGTAATTTGTACTTTTAAAGCCACTGATAAAGTTAATAAAATGCATTTCATGACTTTTTATTAAGCCTCAAATACTTTCCTTAAACATTTATTCATCGAAGAAAGCCTTACTGCATATTAAATACCTTCCTGCTTCTATTATTAGAGCTTCAAAATGCACAAGGTGCTTCGATAATAAAATAAAACGTATTTTTTTCGTTGTGTGATTAACTCGTGGCACCTCACCTTTCCTAAAAGTACGCATACAGGAAATTTTTCGCAGAGCGCTTTTCTCCCCTTTGACCAAAATGTCTTCTGTCGCCTTTCAGAAACTGGAGGGAGATGTCTTCCAGTATAACCGATGACATGTGGTCTGTGATTCTCTATTTATTCTTATTGGGAAACGGAGGATGGCGTCGACTCATTCCAGTTTCGCGTCCACTCTCGCGATAGCTCCATTTGTCAGACGTGACTTTCCCTCCCCCCCCCCTCTCTCTCTCTCTTTCTCTCCCTCTCTCTCCCTCTACCATCCTCTCCTGAAAAGAAAAATGGACCCAGTCGGTTAAAGAACATGGATCGCTTAAGTGGAACGCTGACGTGCACGCCATTGGAGAATCCATCAAGCGGCGTCTCCTTAATAGTATCCACGCGGAGGCGGAAAGCAAGACGTGGAGAGAGCGAAACAAAATGAAGGACACATAGAGAAGGTCGCAAGAAGAAGAAGAGGAAGGAGTCTCGAAGCCTTAAAGAATCTTTTCTATTCCCGTACAATTGTCAGAGACCGTACGCTGGCGAAGGAGAATGAGGAAAACAGCGGTCATTCACAGCTCAGCATTTGGACGGGTTAGCACGAGGAAAAAGAAGCTGACCCATAAACAGGGAAGATGTTACAGACGCCCACACGCCTACTATATTTTGTGCTTTCGCTACAAACTTACTTCGTTGCTATGGGGACGTCGAAGAAAACACTGGCAGACCAACTTCGCCAATGGAAAGGAACGAGAGTGAATTAAATGTGTTCAGACGTTTCTAAATACTTTTCTGTAACACATGCATGCCCGATAACATTCTAAATTAATTGATAATCTAATGTTTTGTAGCATAGCCTATTCAAGAAAGTTATCTAACTCATCGGAGATGAGTTTGAAAAACTTTTTTCTTCAATGCTAATATAATTTTGTTCGATATCGTAAGTAAAAATATCATTTCGATTTATTAAGACACATTTTCGGACGTATTACGTATGCTTCGTTATCTAGTTACAGCGCACTTCACTAGAAAATCCGACCATAAGAAATAAAAAATGAGACGAACCTGGAAAACAAAAGTCGGTATTCTGAAGCGTAAAATGTTGATATTGACCCCATTCTCACAGAATTATACAAATTTGAGTCAGTACACTTATCAACGCTATATTAGGTTAGCACTGCATTCAATGTTCCACAGCTATATGGACGTTTTTAACACTCACAGTTCGCATTCAGGGTTAAGTGATATAATTTCACCATCTCTAAAATCAACCTAGGTCAAGAGAAATTATTTATAATTAGATCAGAGCTCAGGGCAGCAGTAAAAAAAAGTACTCGAGTTACCGCTCTCTCTCGTTGCGCTTAATTTACTGGGTCAATCTTTTCATTATAAACTGCATCAGGGAAGGCACACAAAAACTCGTTATGTACCTTGGAAATCTAGAAGGTTTGTACACCATTATATTACCGAGGTTATAACTTCCACGACAAACACACTGGAGATAGAGTGTGGGCGGCAGGGAGCGGATTAAAACGTTTGGTCTTCCAGCGTGAGGTGGGAGACATCGTAGGGAGAGGTTGGAGAAGGAGAGAAGGGATAGGAGGGGAAAGGGAGGGATGGAGGGAGGGATGGAGGGGGGAGGGGATGGAGATGGAGGAAAAAAGAACGAATCGAGAAAGGTAGTTTGCAGCATAAGGAGAAGGGCGGAGCGGATAGGCAGCTGAGGGGATATAAGGGAGAAAAAGTAAACAACAGAACATCGCCATGAGATAGGAACCGCTGTCCCTTAGCATGCGAGACATGGAGATTGCGATTCGAGATATGGCGTAATGGCCGAGTGGAAGGGGCACTTCGCTAAACAAGGTTATGAGATGGGGAAACGTAACGGCGGAGCGGCTAACGAAGCGCCGGGATTAAAACCAAAGGACTTTAAAGAAAGAGAAGGCTTGGATAGGGTTAGATAGTGAAGTAATTCGCACGAAACGGGCCAAGATTAAAACGCCGTTCAAATATGATAAGAACAGAGCGCTCGTTTTCGACGTCGAGAAAAAAACAATGCTTTAAAAATTTAACATATACTTAGTAAACAAAATTCATACGGCAAATGCTACCCCGGCGACAAATCAAAACTTCGAGTCAATATTTTTTTAAACTGAATAACCTTCTGCGAGACTCGTTTTCTCAAGTGTGGATAAAATGCTACTTGTAAATTAATTCGCTAAAATATGCACAATATTTTATATTAACTATAAAAATGAAAATACTTATAGAAGTCGGATGGAATGGTTTTTGGATTTAAAAGCAAAAGAATACATAGCGATTACCTTTGTTTCATCAAAATGTACATTGATGCAACCTTCCGATGACGCTTACGTTTAAATAAGCTCTGACTACCTAAAGAGAGCTGGATAGTTAAAACCCAATATTTAGGCTTTCACTAATTTAGTTTTATTTTCCTCTTTTAAAGAGAATAGTGAACAATAAGAAAATCTCAATAAACACATCCTTCAAAAACCTACTTATCAACATTGATTGGGTAACGAACGATGTAACAAGGTTGTGACACCGGTAAAATTTGTAGTTAAATATACACATTTGCCGAAAGGTTTTCTTACTACAGAAAGTTACTTGAGCAGAGATAGGCAAGGAGAAGATTCCCTAGGATTAAAAAAAATCAAGTCGCTAAAATCCATTTGAATGAAACTGCAAAATTATCAGTTCGCAAACGTAACCATGCTTCCTTGATTACTGCGGATACTCCACGGTCTCCTGGAGCGACGATAAAAAGAAAGGGTCGCGCAGTATCCTTTAAAACTCCAACACGCACATACTTCGGGGCTGTACACGGCTCCAGCCTGCGCAATCGCGACGATATCTCTCCTGAGGTCTGCAAGAGCGCGTAATCTCTCGGAGCGCGCGCGAGGAACTCTGGGATAGGAAGCGTCGTCAAAGAGAGAAGTCCTCAGAGAGAGAGAGAGGAAAAGAGAGAGGAAAAGAGGAAGATATGGAGAAATGAAGAAGAATATGCTTGTGCGTTTCTTTGAAGGTAATCCTTTACGTTCTCAGGATAACCGTAAACACAACATATCAAAGCTGATTACGATCTAATAGACAACGTTGAACTAACACTCAAGCTTTCGATAATTGTTTACATTTTACATTTAACTTTGTACGATAAAAGCGCAAGCCTAGTGACGCAGTATCACCATTCCTACAGAACTAGATATATATCAACATATCATCGCATTTGGAAAGAAGGACCGGCAGTCCTTCAGTGTTCTAGAAATTATTCCTAGGATACGATGATATTGAGCAATAAACGTGAAAGTTAATCAGTAAAATAAACGTTAGTGTTTGGGCTATAACGGGCATACTTTTTTATTCAATGAAAGGTAAGGATGGGGCGAAGAAAGCGAATATCGTAGAGCGATAAGGCGATGTAGAAGAACAAGGAGGAAAGGAATGGGCGAGAGAGGAGAGAAGGAAGCCGTTAAAGAGAAAGATCGTGGGGAAGGCAGCAGGGAAAAAGGTAAATAAGTAAAAGGGATAGAAAGAGAGGAATGAAAAGAGAGAGAATTCCGTTTTATGAGCACAAAAGAGACTCCAAAATAGCAGTCCGGGTGGGTGTTTACCGTCGCGTAAAAAAGGGTTGGAGGAGTAGGAGGAGGGACGTGGGGGTTTTGCAGGAGGGGATGAGGGGTGGGACGAAGAGAAGGGTTGTATCCGATACATGGAGAGATGGAGAGAGAGAGAGAGAAGGCGGGTCGAGGGTGAGTGGAGGTTTCCTAGGTTATTGAGTTGTTAGCCCAGTTCCGCAGATATAATGCCCGGAGGATAGGGTGCATGCATGCAAGGTACCTCTCCCTCTCTCTCTCTTTCCAGTTTCCCCTCATCCTTTCAACCAAAAACAGCTCCATTACCCTCCACCCTTTCCCGAAGAAGAGAGAGAGAAAAAAAGACAGAATTACCATTCTCTTTGGGAGGATCTCCATGTATTTTATGCCACGTACTATCGGTGCGGTAGCTTAGAAACCCAATTACGTCCAAAAATGCAAGTTGGTACCTAATCTGGATGACAAAGAGGATGTTCTTTTCATTATTTTTTTCATTGAATATCGAGCGAACTATAACGGAAATTTTTAATGACGGGCTTATTCGCGTTCATGTTCGAAATTGCGAGGAACTATTTAACCGGTAACCGAGGAATGACACGGGCAAACGAAGTAATTTCGTCAATTTGCATGGCATAAAATAGTAATTTGTTTACCATTATGAACAGGTTTATAAGTCGTCTGTTCTTTTGTTTAAATTAAGGCTTCTATGTTTCATGCAAAGCCTGGCTTATAAAGAGGGGATTAATGGAGGAGAGTGGTACAAAGTATTAGCAGCCAAAATTGCAAGAGCTATTTCAACAAGCTCAACTTGTTCCACCTAATTTCCTGTTAATGAAATAGTAGCTAAATAGTTCTAGGAAACTTAGTCGCTGCTATACCGGCAAAAACGCGATGGCTGTTCTTCGATAAAATCTCTGAGGTTAATTACATTGACTCATTGTAGTTAAATGAGGAAATATATTAGTTATTCCTTTAAAAGGATAAATAATTATATAAACATGAATACATTAATAATAATTCCATATCTATTATAAAAATTGAATTAAGATTTTCACTATGAAATTTTTGTCATAAAAATTATCAAATAATGTAACTCCATAATTCTGTAAATGGAAAATTTTTATCAAATCTTTATATATCTATAACACAACTCTTAAAAGAAGTATTTTAGACCGCACGGTTTTCGTTTTCTTAATTTTATAACTTCATATTTAATTCTCATCCCAGGCCTTCTCATTATCATTCCTCGAGTTCACTATCTAATGACATATAGATATATTGGTCAGCATTTAATGTCTTTATAAGGGTTTTATCTACTCCGCATTGATTTCTGTCCGCCAGTCGCGCACGACATAAAGGACCGAATGCTCTTGTTTACACTTCGTTATGACATCAATTGTTATTTTCTCTACAAAATTCGTGGATAAGTGTTTATTTACCTCACCCTTACTGAAAACATCCCAAAAAGAAACCACTGACAGCTTTTTTTGCCTGAGTGACAGTCGACTTGTATGTCTGGTTGATAAATGGTCTTTTCTACTACGCTGTTGGCTGTTCCGAAATCCAAGATGAGAAAGCGGAAGACGATGAAGATTAAGTCCAATAAAATCTAAGAGATTTGTTTTTACTTCATGTTTATATTTGACGATCAATTTTTATTTAAAGTTTATTTTCATTTAACATACAGTGCGGTAGTCTGTTAATTGTACAACTTTGTTTCTGTTTACCAACAAAATAAATGTAGCCTTATTAAAACTTATGGCACGAACCAATTTTTTTCAAAAATTAAACAACAATTGGTGATTATAATATTTTGCCTGATTATCTAACGCGGTCAAGATGACCGCGCGCTACCTCTTACTTTACAAGATATCGCCTGACCTCCTAAGCATTAATGGGCTTCATTTTTAAATTGAAAAAACATTAAATAATATTGGGAAAGTTCTAACAGACTATTCATTTACAACTTCAGCTCATTTTCTGGAACGAAATTTCAGCGAGCCATAGGAGACACCAGCTTCCACCAATGGCGTAACTATCCTTTCATAAGCCCGGGAACAAAATTGGGAAATTGGGCACCTATCACATTAGTTTCTAATTGAATTTAAAAAACAAAACAATTTAATAAAAACGAAACACACTTGCCTTTATAAATGTTTTATAACATTACATAAATACAAAATTACACCAAAATATTCATATTTAATGAAATTTAACACAAAATTTCTAATATTTATTAGCTAAAATCTCTTTATTAGAAATTTTAAAACAAAACCTTTCCATGAAGATGAAAAATTTTGCTTAACATAAATATTGTATGAATTTTAAAAATACAGCGTTACATTAAAATGTTTTACTTAAATCCTATAACTATTTTCTCCTGACATTTTCATTAGGACAAACCTCTATAATTTTGGAAGTATCCAATTTTCTTGCTGTTTCATTCTCGATTGAAAGAACTGCTAAGCCATTTAGTCGTTCTTCGGATATGGTACTTCGTAAATAACTTTTTATTATTTTCAGTTTCGAATAACTTCGTTCATTGGCATTCGTCGTTACTGGCAATGTTACGAAGAGCATGAATATAGTTCATACATCTGGAAAACTAGGAGATTGTTCACTGTTATCAATCAGAAGAACGTCTGCCATTTCTTTAATACTTTTAATATTTTTAACTCCTTTTCAATTATTGTTTTAAAAGACATCAGTTGAGACCATAAACCTTGCGATAAGTCACTCTTATATTTTTCTTTTTTGATTCTGTAAGGATCTCTTCTGTAGTGCTTGATGATAAACGCTTTGGTGTTATTATTGAAAAATATTCCATGATTGTTCTCATACCTTCAAATATCCTTTTTATTTGCTCTGAAAATTTGTTTAATGTGCCAAAGTTTATTTAGTATTTAAATTTATTGTTTTAGTATAGGATTTTTCAAAAGAGCCCTATTACGAACTGTTTTAAATTTTGGCGTAATTCCCCAAGACAGACATAGTGCACTAGATTTTTCTTTCATTTTATCGAACTCATCATTCGTTTTCATTTCGGTTCAATGCTCTTGCAAAGTCTGAAGAAAATCGAAAGCTTTTTGTAAATCGCAAGATTTGCCTTGTAAAAATTTTGACAAGGCGTCCGTTTTCTCCAATATACTTGTAAATACTACCACCATAAAAATTCAAAACAACTAATTTGTTTTAAAATTACTTTTGCTTTACTGATTTCCTGCGTTTTGGTACTTTTCAGTATGATCATATTTAAGGGCTTCATTACATCAACAAATATGTATCTTAAAGCCTCCAAGCAGTATTTTTTCGAAGAAAAACGTGTAGCACATAAACGCTAATTTTCAATACCGAGGCTTTGTGGTATTCATTGTACTCAATTGTTACATAGCGGGCAATGGTGCTCAACTGATTGATTTTTTTCTATATCTTGCGTTGTATCAACCAATATAGAAAAAAACCTGCTGATTTGCATTCAGAAATGTTTTTTTCTAAAACGGCATTTGCTAATATTTCAATTATTTAATTTTGAATTTTTGGGGATAAATACTTTATTTTTCTTTCAGGTGAGTTTAAGAGTTGGTCCAACACGTCGTCATGCTTTGGTAATAGCTTTATAATTGATAAAAAAATTTCCTCCGTTTGCTTCTTATCCTCTCGACGACCAAGCAATGGCAAGTTTCACAAAGCTAATGTGGGCGTAACATTGATTAATCAATCAAGGACTTCTCCAGTATGAGGCTTCCTGTCTTATTTTGAGATCGATTTCATCAGAGATTGTTTTTTCTTCACGCAACTGACTCAGCACTTCACACCACTGTTTGTGATCAGAAGATTCTTCATGACGTTGAATTTTTCGAGTTAAATGTTGCCAAACTCTGCTTCGATTTGCCATACTGTTTGGAACTTTTTTTTATAGAATAACCAGCATGGCTGACAGTAAACATAATCCTTTATTTTAGAATAACATAGCCAATCTCTTCTAATATGAATCCCAGCTTGCGTGATTTGAAAATAACAACATTCATTGAATGATCTGTTATTCTGTTTAGGATCTTTAGGAAACGGTCCTTTTGGTTGATTTGGTCTTTCATTTTCACTCATATCTTTGGAGTATAAGGCTTTGTCTTTGGGGCATGCAGATTGTAAATGAGTATCATCAGGTAATACAATGCAATTTCTTAACTCATCTGATGTATCCAGAATCCATTCCCTATCGGTTGTGGAGTTTCTGATTCAGATAATATTCTTTTATCGCTGCCCAATCCATGTCCTCGATGATTCGAACATGGTTTTACAAAATATGCTATTTTCTGACATTTCTAAATTTCGTCTTCTTATTTTTTGGGCAATTTTCGTTTCGTGGGACTAGTTCGGTTTCGTGCGATATTGGTTACTCTGGATGACTTTTATGTTTACTAAAAATGCGGCCATAAAAACCTAAACCGGTGCCAAAGTCCTGGCTACGCCACTGAGTGGCCCCCTTCTGCGGAGTGGGCTCGGGTGCATTGCACCCCCTGCACCCCGGTAGTTACGCCACTGGCTTCCACGAAACTATTTCATGAAGAAACTTTCATTAATGTTTTTTTATGGAGACAACACCAAATTTCGATGAATTTTCTTAGAGTGGAGGGTTATTAGTTATAGTTAACTTTATAGGTCGGGTTTCTTTTACAGATTCTTCGGTTAATTTTATAGGAACTATTGCATTGATTAATTTTCTAAAATCACCAAAACAATTTAATTTAACTAACATATAACCAACCGTGGACATCTCTTAAAAGCTGTCTAAACCATTTATGAATTTTCTACTGAAAGAATAATCTTCTTACAATAAGCTCGCGGAGATAAATGAAACACTGAATACATAAAAAAGAAAGCGCGGTTTCCGTAGTTACGGCCGATGAAATAATGGTCAACGTTAAAAATAATGATTCATTAGAAATGAGTTGGACTAGAACGTCCGAAAGTGCTTTAAGCAATTGCGATCAAACTACTCCGCGCGTAAGGCGAATAGATTCTAATTCTCCCGAAAGTCTCGCCTTCATATTTTTACCTCTAACAATGTCCAAAAACATAACGCCGCGAGACATGATAACGGCATCGCAACGAGTTCAGAAGTACAAGCATTATAGTCCGTTCACGGAACCTAAAACCCATTTGGATGGCGAGACACGACGTTTTATTCCCAGGCCACCACCGCCCAAAATAATCCACATTACACGCATCTTGGGGTGCAGTTTCCGTGTGTACACTTTTTGTGAGGTAGCGCAGCGGCAACGTAATCCGGATCACTACAAGGAATAGGAGACAGAGAGAGAGAGAGAGAGAGAGAGATGGAGAATGGGAGTGGGAAGGGGGAGGGAGGAGGATTGGACAGATTGAGAAGGTGGAGCTGGAAGAAGCTGCTTGTGGTATCGTATTTAATCCGGGCAACCCCGCCACTCCAGCGAAAGGATAGCTCCCATAGCACCAAGGGAAGAGGAAGGGAGAGGAGGTTGTAGGGATTACTGGGAGGTTGTGTCTGAGGGAGAGGTGCTGCAGGAGGAAAGTAGCAGGTTGAGACTGAGGGTGGCAGGAGGGGGAGGAGAATTGGCGCATGAGAAAAGGAGGACTGAGGTGAGGGAGGAAGGGTGTTGTCGGAAAGAAGCGGGCTTTTCTTTTTTTTTTATTAGATAGGGAGCTCCTTCCGGGGAGATGTAGCAATGCGGGTTGTGGGCAGACAAGTGAGGAAGGGGAGAAAAGATGGAGAGAGGATGGCCATATATATATATATATATATATATATATATATATATATATATATATATATATATATATATATATATATATATATATATATATATATAGGGAAAAATGGAAGAAAAAGAAGAGAATAAAGACTGCGTTAGAATAGGAAAGAACGGAATTAGAGAGCGAAGGAGAGACCGGGAAGAAAAATCAACAGAGAAGCAAAGATGAGAGAAAAGAAAAATCGAAGTAAGTCGAGAGGATTTGATTTAATCGAAACAAATGAGTGCGTGTTAGTCGAGTGAAATTGGAAAAGAAATGAGCGCGAGAAAATGGATCGCGAAAAGGGAAAATGGAGGCAAGTGAAAAGAAGAAAGATAATAGAATGATGAAGAGGGTAGAGTTGGAAGTGGAAAAAATTGCGATAGAGAAAGAGAGAGAGGGAGAATGAAAGAGTGAAAGAGGGCAACATTAATGAATTGAGGGCGAAATAGGGATTACAGAGGGGAGGCTACGAGGATTATGGAGGAAGGAGTGATGAAAGCGAAGTTGGGAAATGGACGAAAAACGTTGGATAGCATCATAGGATAAAAGAGTGGGCTAAATGGTAGAAGAAAGCATGAGAAGAGGAGGTATAAAAGAAAAGAAAATTGGAAAGTAGAGCAAGACACTGAGCGATTATGTATGTATGTTTGTGTGTGGGGATATATATTATATATATATAATATTTATATCTATAATATATATATATATATATATATATATATATATATATATATATATATATATAGAGAGAGAGAGAGAGAGAGAGAGATCATTATAAGGAGAATAAAATAAGAAACTACCTCAGGAAAAGTAAAAAACTTACGGCCTAAAGGGAAAAAATAATGTTGAAACAGCGAAGCAATAAAATTAAATCATTAATATAAAGATAAATAACATCACATCCGTGAACGAAAGAAGCAACGACTGGAATAGCTTACATAAATTGGAGGGAAATGAGTTGAAAGAGAGATGACTACAAAGACGAAAGAAAGTACGAGGACGACTCTGAAACGAACGGAATGAGAAGAAACACGCGAAACGAATGGAGATGCAGAACACGGTACGAAAAAGAGCTTTAATTATTCACGGAGTAGAATGAGGGATATGCTGGCAGGGAAAGGATTGCCTGGGCGATGGAATACAACCACACGAGAGGTTAAAGAGGGGAGTTTAAGTCTCGCTTAATTTGGCGGGTGTTAAGTTTTTGATGAGGAAGTCGGAGGCGTCTCTCCCCTTTCCTTCGCCTGCACGCAAATCTCGTACCTACGTAAAGGGACGATAATGAGAGGAGCGAACAATTTGGCGGCGGAGGTAAGTACGTATACTCCTAAGGATTGGGCGGATGGAATTCTAATCCCCTGTGCGATCCTGCTCACGTGCAATCTGGAGCGAGAGAGAAATCCGCTAATGAACCTGGGAGTTGCTCTTCTGCTCTTAATCTGAAGCACTAGGCGCCGCATGGCGACTCCATCACAATTTTTTGATTTTTAGAACAGATGTTTTTTGATGGAAAAATGATTACCTTATAAATCACTAAAAAAATCAAAAACTGACACAGCTGCGATGATGCCGACATCATTTTGTAAATGAAGTCGAAGAGGAAATTCATCATTTTTCGCAATAATAAAGGGTTCGTATATTTATCATTGTTCATGTGCATTACATTTATTTTTCAACAAAACTAATAATTTGAACATAAATTATATGCCTCACACGTCGACTAAATTTCACATATATAATGCCAAGCGTTGATTATCATCGCAATTTTTAATATTTATAACACGAAAACCAAACCAACGTAATAAATTTTCAAATTTTCTTCAGGTAACTAGTTCGCAGTAAATTACAAGACAACAAATTAATTAACGTAAGCTTACAGTAACTCCGGTATTATCTTTCATGCACTGTGCTCTCCAAAGGCCCTTACCTGGAAGAGGAAGAAAAAGGAATTAAATTAATCTCCAGCATAGACAAAAACATACAAAAACCTCTATTAATGAAAAATTACTATTTTAATCTGTCGAGATGAGAAATAAATAAATTAAACTGTTTTTTTTACCGCTATACAAAAAAGATTCAACCAAAAACCTCAATTAAACGCCTGCAACTGAAAACAGTTTTAATTATTTCTGCTGGTAAACCAATCAACTTTTCCAAATAATGAGTAGCCTTTCTTTAATAACTCAGTCGAGTTTTAGCTATCAGACGTTTTAATTTGAAATCGTGTTCGGATGAAAGAATTGGAGATGAAAACGTTGAAATGACGGCTGTAGAATAACACAAGTAATCATATTCTTGGAAAAAAGAACGAGGAAATTTAAATACGGCCCAATAATTCACTAGGAAAAAGATGGGATTCGTACATTTAAATATTAAGTGGTTGGCAAAGGTTCTTTTATTTGAATGAAAATAACACTAAAATTAAGAATAAGAAAATATTCTCACAAAAACAATACCTACAATGAATAATAACGTTTATGGTATTGCTATTTAGCAATTTTTAATGATTATTTTTATTGTTCATTACCATTTTTTGGCTTTGAAAATACAAGAAAATATTGATGTCGTCTTATGGCCGGAATAACATCGAGAGAACATATATCTTAATTAGACATACAGAAAGAAGTTGTGCAAACCTGATGCAAAATTCGACTACAAAATAGCCGTCATCAGTGGCGAGTTATCAAGAATACAATCCAACAGCGAGTCAAATAAAGATAAGGTTTTCCAAATATTTTTATGGCTATCGGAGAGGCATAGTCTATAATTTTTTAAAAGAGTTATAAAAATTTAACCAAGATACGCATAAAAATAAACTAACTTACTGGAAATTCTAAACGATGCAACAAGTCGGCTATTCGATACTAGTGTCATACGTGTAACAGGCGCAATCCAAAAATCTACAGTTGAATGTATTTAAAACGCAAGCTTGGTCGCCATTCCAATTACCGAGCAATCCTCAATCGCGCTTAGAAATTTTCCGATAAACACGAATAGGAGCGTAATTAATCTAACCGCAAAAACATTCAGGATACATGACGCATGGAACTATTCGGTTCACCCTCGTGTACCTAAACGAATCTTTGATTCCACGCGCACAATTATTAACCTCTTCTGGAACCAGAAAATTTTATGTATAGCCAGTGTGTATCTACAGGGGAAACGAGAGGTTTCCGCGTATCTCCCTCTGCGTTTCTCCCTCGCTTCCCAACTTCCCTCACTTCCTATCTCTCTCTCTGTCTCTCTCTCCCCGTTCCGTGCGAGCGGAGAGGAAGAGCACAGCGAGAGGAGAGAGAGAGATATGGGAGTGGGGAAACCGAGCGGACCAGGGATGTGAAAAGGGCGTAAAAAATAAATATCAAAAGAAAACGAATGAAAAAATAAAGAAACAGGGGAGAGTTTTTTGAGGGACATGAGGGACGGTCGATGGGGGCGAGGAAGGTGAGAGAGAGAGAGATTCGTGCTTTCTCTCTCTCCCTCTCTCTCTCTTTCGTCCACCCCCGCTAAACTTCTCTTTCCCTACCGTCCCCCGACTAACCAACCCATCGCTTCCATCACTCTCCACCAACCCAACCCATACCCATCCCCAGACCGCCTCGTGGGGAGGCCATAAACCCCCAAGGGAGGGGGTAGGGGGCCCCTGCTGCGGGGTATCGAACGCCATGCGGCTGTGGGTCCGAAGGATGGATGGGACAGGAAGGGGAGAGAGAGGAGAGAGGGAGGGAGAAGGAGGGGGAGAGAGAGAGAGGGGGGGGTAAGGGAAGAGCATAAAGCGGCGAAGCAGAGAGACAGAAAGAGGGACTGGAAGTAGAAGAGGAAAAGAATGAGGTAGATGAACAGAGAGAGAGAAGAGGGAAGGAATGGGCTGCATTGGGAAAGTGGGGGTGGTGAGAGGGATAAAGAGAGGATAGAGAGAGGAAGACAGAGAGAGAGAGGGAAGGAGGGAGGAGAGCACGGAGGGGCGACAGAAAAAAATCTTTTTTTTTGGAAACTGCCGTCGACGTTGTTTGAAAAAATTAACTTATGGAGAAACATTAATGCGTTGTGGGAATGAAAAATTGCTCAGTTGAGGGCGGAGGAGTGGGGAAAAGGCGGGGCAGCGTAGGTGGGTCGGGAGGCCGTCGGGTCGCAAGGGGGTTTTCGGTGGTTGTGTGAGCGGGAGTGAGTAGTTTGCAGAGGCATCCAACCCCATGAGGGTTTAACATTGATTGAAAAAAGGCCATGTGTACAGCAAATTAATAAGTTCTTAAGAGGCTTGTCCTCCAGTAAATGCGATATTTTTTTTGCTGTGTTTCCACCATAAAAACACGAAACAAAATATGAGGAGTTTGTACATTTCCTTCGCCGAAGTTCAATGCAGACACACGACATGATAATCAATGCGAAAGTTTGTAATTGATATTAATGGAACAGCAGAGAGTGATCGTTTTTCCGAGAAAGTTGGCCGTTATTGTGTATTTTTGAAAAAAGATGGATTTTTTTTACTTTAAAAAGGAGTCGAATGCATGGTTCGTGTTTTAATGAGCACTGATATTGTTTTAATTTTCGTAATAATTATTCTAATTGGAAATACGTAATTCATTCAAAGCAAAGCAAAGTGATATTTAATTTTAGGTCGTAGTAAAAATTATTTTTACTGTGCACATCACATTCGATAAAATAACCCGCCATCTAGCGCGATTATTCTGATCAGTCGTCAAGGTATTCTTGAAAGTAAATCATTTGTTAATATACATATTATTACATTGCGCAGAAAATAATCATTTTCTACGTGGTACTCATGAAAATGAGACGTTTTGAAAGAACTAATGAACAGGTAAGTAAGGATAGCAGATTTTTTAAGACAAGAATGGAATAAGTATCTATTCCATTATTGCAGTGCTCTCCGACTGGTGCGCCGCGGCACGTTAGTTTGCCGCGAGGAAGGCACTAGTATACCGCAGTCTGAGGATATTTAATTTTCACAAAAGCGTTTAGAACAAACAAATTCGCATAAATTTATCAATCAATAAATTTATCCTGAAACTGCTAGAGGAATTGATAGACCTTAGCAACGATCATTCAACTTCAAATTCGTATGAATATCTTTAGATGTATATATTTTGGCTAAAATATGAAGGTGTGAATATCCTTCAATATCTGAATATGCCATAGCTTAGACGATCCAAATTCAACAACGTATTTATGCGAATTTAATTGTTCGTCAACGGCTAATATTAAAAGGGCATGTTTAAAAAACCTAGACGGAGTAGTTCTTGTAGGTCTTTCTATTATTGAACCTTTGTATCAAAAAGGAAAGACTTAAATTTTCCGTCGAAGAGCATAACATTTTTACACGTTGAATTATGTATGTACTTAATTTACAATAAATTTACACAATTATTTGAATATTACTTTATCAATCACATCAATCTAATATAATTGCGTCTTTTACTGGTTTTATGCTAGTTTTTTCTTTAAAAATGTGTATTTACGTAGTGAAATAATTAGGGTTGGTTTAGTGTGTCGCGATGTTTTTAAGCATTCATGCAGGTGTGCCGTGGAGCAAAAAGTTTGGGGAGCACTGCACTATTGAGCAGTATAACTAAAAACGACTACTGCAATATAGACTTTGCCTTTGCCCTGACGATTGCAAAATGAGAAAATAAGAGGGTCTTTAATTGAAGCAGGTTTTATTAGAATCCAAGTAAGTGATTACAAACTTTTCACCCCATAAACAAAGTTTCAAAATTTTTTAAAGAAGTCATCCATTTATCCATCCAATTAACACCGATTTAATTAATTTGAACAGATGCAACGGTTATGGGACATTTATATTTTACAGCAATAAATATTCCATTTTAACCGACTCGGTACCAATATGGCTGTCAAAGAGTGATTAATGATGAAGTACCAATTTTGAAGACCTCGCGTAGATCACTTATCCTGAATAACAATGGGGAAATTAATTTTATATCTACCCGCTGTTGAAACCGCCGGGGTTCACGAATTATTTACTGGAAAACGTCAACGGTCAACTTTAAACATTTGAAATTCCGGAAAATGTATACTTTCTAGGGTTATTATTACCGCCAATTAATTTAGACTAATAAGAGCAAACTTCCATCAAATGCTTCAACTGTTTGTATAAGCAAAGTTGCTCGAACAAACAGAGAATGGTTCGATTTCACCAAGAATATTTTATTTCTGCGCAACCTACATTAAAGTATAAAATAATATATTAAGATGCAAAAAAAGACATTTAGATAAATGAAGGGCTTAGTAAATCGGGTTAATCCATTCGTGCGTTCTTCATTGGCTAATACACAGTCCATTTATAATTAACTCATTAGTAATGGCGAACATGAAGTATTCTGTCTGATTTACGAGCTTATTACTCTAATCTAATTGCGCTTCTAATGCAAGTGTTGCAGATTTTTCACATATTACTCGAGATTATATTCATTCTTCGGTTAAAAGGAAAATAATAAATATTTTTAAAATTCAATAAAAAATTTATCACTTAATATTTTTTTGAAATATTCAAAATATAATAAGACAATATTTTCAGCATAATATGATAAACTAAACCGATTATAGTATCGTGTATCTAGAAGAACGAGAAACGTGAGTTTTAAATAGACACACGTGAGTTAAGCGAAATTGTTAATTATTTTCTCATGTCTGCTTCAGCTAAAAAATAACGTATGCAATTATAACATAAATTAAGCATATGTATAACAAGAAGTCAATTACTCAATTGCCCAGTTTAATAAAGTTTTTGTTTAGTAATGTAACACAAACTTGTAACGGCTAATTAAATTATACGTGATTAATATTTCAATATTATTTATTTAAATTACATATTTACATTTACGAATACTCAGCTCTGAGTAGAATTATAAATTCAAATCATGAATGAAGAAGTTAACCTTTCTGTCAGCATTTTCGACTCATATTCATCTTACAATATCCTCAGCTTCACCTATGAATGAACAAATAAAATATAATTGCCCTCCTAATGAAATATTAAACAAAACTTAAATGTCGATGAAATTTAAATCAAGGATTAAAATCCAAGAACGCGTGAGTGATCAAGATGATAACTTATGCGGCACACTTCAAACCAGAGAACCCATTAAAGGATATAAATAAAAGTATCCCAATACCGTGACTACTGCTGGCAAAGCTAACAATAAGTGAAATAGAACTCCTGTATCTGAAGATGCGTTTAACAGTGAATGAATTGCACAAAAACAAGGTCGCTGAGGGTAAAATGAAACCACTACAATGAAGGGGAAGCAGTAATAGATATGGGGTGTTGGGTGAAGCGAGTTACGACGGTATACGAGATGACAGTAAAGTTTTAAGGGGGTCAGTTGAGTAGAAAGAAAGATGGAGGGGAGAGGGGGGAGAGGGGGGGGAGAGAACGAGGTCGGTAGAGAAAGAGAGAATTGTGGGTATCTTGACGTAAGCGGGAGGCTTAATCGTGCAAGTTATCACATAAGAGAGATGAGGAGTGAGAGATGTGCGATGAAATATGCAAAGCACCACTGCGATGAACCGTAATACCTCATTCCGGTATTTAAATTTCTGATTCACTTTCCGTTGGATAAGATTTTAATTTCGACGCATTTGTTGTTATATGTGGTCCCTGTTGTCCCAAAATAATATCTAGTTTGTACAAAAAGCTGTCTCTATCTGGATTATGGTTTTGTTAATTTTATAGCTTACTCGATTAAAATTTTATGTAGTCCTATTCATCAAAATTTATGCCTCCCGCCGAAGCATTTGAAAATAGGCCAACTACAGATACATTTCAACATTTAATCACGATTGCTGTGAAATAATGTGTTCGATTTCATTAATAAAGCTAGATTCTTTTGACAAGAATCCCAAAAACAAATCCATGGATCCCCTTTATTCATAAGTTTTAATATTTCATAATTAGTATGCATTAAAACGTTCAACTAATCACACTAAAACGACTATATAATCTGCAGGAGGATTGATATATTCAATATACATTTTTGAGACCTCTAGAAGTAAGGCAGTGACTGTGCAGTTATACCTGATTCCGCTGCAGAGATGGATGACAACGACTTACACAACCCTTAGCATAGAGGAGATATCCACTGCTGATGTGACAGCACTGATTGTGCATTGTATTTTAAATAAAATCCTAACCATATAAGATTAAGTGGATGTCAACCTATCTTTAAATAAATCAAAGGACACAGTAGCTGCGTTGAAGTTAATGTGACAGATACGCACAGATGTTATTTGTTAACTTTCAGTGCCCAAAACATAAAAGTTTACTTTACTTTTATAGTTGCTCGGCTAACTCCAGTGCCGAACTTTTGGTGAATGACAATGGGCGTGTTAATTATTTTGCCTCTCAATTGTACATCTTTAATTCAGCCGCATGATTTTAGTATCTTAAAGTCGCTAAATTGCAGGTGTGGTTCAGAATTCATGAGATGGTTTTTGACTGCACATAATTCAGGGAAATCTATAAAAATTTTTAAAAAGTTTAATATAAAGGATGTTACTTAGGCACATGCGCATATCTGTGAGAGTATACTACAATCAACTACAATATTCTTGGGATAAGTTGTTTCCTGCCTAGATGTTCGAATTTATATACATATATACGTATAACGCTAAGGCGGATTTCTCGGGGTTTCTTGTACACAGTGAATAAAATCAGAAAAATGAGTTGATAGAATACGCAAAAGGTATGGGCAACCAAGCAGCTAAGAAAAACACGCTGAAATGTTCGAGTATTGGAGCGCTTGCAGGTTGCCATCAAAAATACAATCCACCTCATGCATTGGTTTTTTAGTCCGAATTGGAGAGTTTCGACTGTACTTTGATAAATAAATAACGTTGGTAAATAAATGACGCTACTAAATAAAAATAGCTCCGTATCCACCCGATCGGCGACTAATTTACACCGCCATGTTCACCCTACTGCCCATGTGATCGGTAATGTCCCCACTGTGGGCATGTTTCTGATGAGAAAGAGACGATGATTCCTCTCTCCAATTCTTCATATTGTAATTCCATCTCCGTACTCGACCTCCTGCGATATCCCCCTCCTAACTCACACCCTCACTTCCTTTTCCGCCTTCCACTCTGTCTCACCGGCACCCGATCCCCAACTAACCACCCTGATTGCCCACCCTTCCAGCGCAGCGCTTGGCTTCTGGTGGTCGAAAATCAGATTTTGTCGGGATATCCCCTTGAGAGCGTGTGAAGGGGGGAGGAAGAGAGAGATAAGATGGGGGAGAGAAAAACAGATCCCCTGAGCGTGCTGCGGGTTGTCGAAGAATCGGGGGCTAATTCATCTAAGAATCATATAGACCTAAACAAGAGAAGTTAACATTTTTTTCTCAGGCAAAGTTATAATGTATTTAACTTAACTACAATACGAGTCAACATATATTTCTCGATTATGTGCTTTTTCATTACTGCCATGAAAGAATTAAACAATCTCCAGTGCCATACAATGGAATATTTTGTCTTAAAAATGTCCATTTAATTTGTTAAATACACATAGGAATTTTAAAAAATAAAAAACCTGACCGGTCTTCATGGGTTATTACGATCGTGCGTCAACTGGACAGAAAATGCTTTCTGACTCGTACCATGTCAAAATACTATTCACCAGAATAAGACAAGTATTTCGGTAAACAACCTCTTCTCACTGAACTATAATAAATGCAAAGAATTAATATGAGAGTAATTTACACTAAAATTACAATTACTCTCTTGATGCCTAGCACTTTTGCAGATGGAAAGAAAAACGATACTCATTATTGAAGAGAACTCTCGTGTACTAAGCCGAGAGACAATAATAATAACTATTGACTCACTTTATTATATTTGTGAAAAAGCAACGCCATGTTAAATGCGGCAGATGTTATTTTAACCAAAAATACCGCAGAAACACCGGTAAATTAATTACAATTGGCGGATTAATAAATATAAATGTGATCCGGTTTATGGAAGACCTTTTCAATTTGGCCTGAATAGGATAAAGTGGACCTCGACCTATCATAAAATAATAAATTGCACAATTTGTACAGAAACATATAGTGCAATGCCGCGACTGTTAAATAGAAAAAATATGAATCTGAGCAAATTTCAGGCATTTTCTACAGGTATATATCAAGCACCTAAATAACAACCATAAATCATTCATGAGGAATCATTCACATAACAAATCTAAGAGCTGTCACCCAATGATGTGGAAATTGAATGTATTCGAGTCTTAAGTCTCAGTTATTATCTGAATCATTCATGATGTTTCATTTGAAAGCCATAAAACATACAACAGCTAAAGAATATACGAAATAGGTTTCTCTATAAATATTACTTTTGCGCTATAAATAAAAACATTAATGCAAGTCGCTGCATCAATAAGTATTATTTTACAAATACTTTAAATTATATTAAAAGTTATTGGTGAAAAATCAGTAAGTGCAAATAATAAATACTGTGAAATGCGTTTTAACTATGAATATTGTGTCATTAGCATCATTCAAAATATATTTAAAAGTAATGTAATTGCTACGCCTGATATCAATTTTGTATTCCTTGTATAAACTGTCAACATTAAAATTATATTGAATCGTTTCAAAATAATAAAAAATATTATCTTGAATTTATATATCTTTATTAATAAAAATTATAACAATAATAATACATTAATAGCTGTTCACTATTTAAGCGTCTTATTATTGACAACATAAATTTTATTTTGAAATCCTACACAACGCTCAGTTCTTCTCTCGTGACCAGAGCAAGATAGCTAAATATTATATGCACAGTAAGTGACGTGAAACTGGTTGTGATAATCTATTACTAGAGTTTTACGATAAAGTTCTATTTAAAAATTATTTTAAAGAGTCATATAAATGAACACATTACAGTTTTAATTGACCGCGTGAAATTGAACTTTATCTCAATAATGGCCTGAACTCCTCCATTTGACGTAGTCGAGGAAAACATCGACCAATCTCTCTTAATAAGTTCTTCGAATTCATTATCGCTTCCAATTTTAAAAAGCTTCATTAGTGGGCGAAAATATCCGCAAAAATCCTTTTTCAAAATATATCCTGGGTTTTTATAAAAAAATAAAAATGAAAGGAGGTACGACAGAGACGTTAGGCCATCATTATTTTAAAATTTTAGTAGACAGGGTAATACCATAGTAATACCATATTAAATAACATTTAGTGCTGGAAATTTTTTTATAGTATATTAGAGAGAGGTCTTTAAGATTCAGAGACATGCATCTCAATTTGTTCTATTTTAAAATGCTTCATTTTGGTTATTTAGACGTTTTACTAAAGATAAATTATTTAATGAAAATGCGTTTGGCGGGGAAAATATTGTGAGGCTTCTAAAAATTAAGCATATAAATATATAGAATATTAGCATTAAAACTTATCAAAGAAAATTAATTTACTAAAATATCGAAACCAAAGCACAAAGAATCGAATCGAATGGCATCGTAAAGAAAAATTTGCGCAAACCGCCGAGATTCCGTTCTTTTCCCAGCCTCGCCACAGTTTTGGCGATACCTGGGCAGCAATGAACAGGGCAGGAAAAAGATTTAGCGTGATGAGAGAGTGAGAGCTTGGAAATACGTAGGGAAGACACCGGAGAAACAATTGAAGGAGTGGTGATTGAGAAAGGAGATAGGGAGAGAGAGAGACCTCAATGGGCAGACAGGTGACCAAGAGACAGGTTCGTGAGAGAAATTTCGAATGCATTTAAACGCCTCGTATAACACAACTCCGATTCCAGCGCCTCCTACATTCGCTTCTGACCCTTTTCCTTTAGCTCTCTCTCAACCCTTTTACATCCGAGAAATCCACAAAATCCCCTTTTTCACCTCTCTCCCATCCGTCCTCTTTCTCTCCCTCCATGACCTCCCTCTTCCCCGCCAGCCTCCTTCTCCGTTCCGCCAAACCCTTACCTCATTTATCTTATAAGCCCCAAAACCATCGCCGTCCAAAAGGAGAAGAAAAAGGCTGAAGTCGCCAAGGCTACTTCTTATACGTTAGCCTTATCGCTTCTGCACGGACTCATCCGCCTGCTAGGTTAGTCGGTCTGCGGGGGAGGGGAGGAGGAGAGGGGAGAGAGGATAGGGGGGAGGGAGGATAGGGGGGAGGAGGGAAGGCGAGGTCTCCGCGAGACGATTTTGGGAATCTCTTCTCTCCCATCTCGTAATTCTCTCCGCCAACACCTTCATCACATTTTATTCTTCCCTATTCATTTCCTCTTTCCCATTTATCCCTACACGTCTTCTCCTCCTTTCTCGTTTTCTCTCTCTCTCTTTCTCATTTTCTCACTCTCTCCTCTCCTCTTCTCTTCTTACAACCCGTCTATGATCTTTATTTTCATTTATACTCGACAGGAATTCAAAGTTTATTTTCAATTTTTCTTCCATTATTCACCTTCCTCCTATCGCCTCTTTCCCATCTCCACTCCCTCCTCCACCTCCACTCATTCTTTCTCATTCCCAATCTCACCGTTCCTTCCACCCAGGCTTAGCATCTCCTTTCGCGGAAAACTATCCCCCTTCCCCTATCTCCTACACTTCCTCTCTGGTCTTCATGCAGACCACGTGGGCCGGGTATACACCTACACCACTCGAAATCAGGTCATCGTGACTGACCGGTTGCACTCTTTTTTTTACGTATTTTTCTCCTTTTCTTGTTTTTACTTCCTCACTCTGAAAGAGGTGGAGTAGAAAATGGCGGCGGCGGGAGGGGGGGGGGGTGTTGCCTTTCATTCGAGAAACTTTTTTTTCCCCAGTTTGCCTCTCCTCTTCCTTTAACCCTTTGGCAGGACGGAAGAAAGAAGATACTCCTCTTACGCTCCTGCTTGGAGCGATGGACGTGACGACCCCATTGGGATAGTTTGTAGAGGTAAGAATAGAAAGAGTTTAGCCTCTTTGAGGACGCGTAGGGGAAAGAAAGAGGGGTAATGGTGAGGGGGGAGGGGGGGGGGGGGGAGAGGAAGCGGCTTCGGATTTAGAGTTCCAAAGAGAGAGAGAGAGAGACATCTCTTACTCTCGGTGTTTGCTCAGAGAAATAGGAGTAAATACAATTGGTCATTGAAACATTTCCTGACGTTTCCTCTTGTTGGTTTTTGTTTCGTCCATTTATATCAGCTCAGGCTGGTTTATTTTGCACTCTCCAGTTTGATATCTGTTAAGAAGAAGCGGGAAATAAGTCTCCTCTTAAAGCTTCAGATACTTTCTCTTCACGCATAGATCCGTTTTAATGCTATTTATTTTATTTATCTAAAAGAACGGTTCGATTTTTCTGACTGGGTATTTTTCTTGAGATTTGTCTTCAGAAATGGACAAAATTTCCAAAACCAAACAGAATTTAGGCGACAGGCAATCAATCTTCTAGAGAGAATGTTTTAAATTGTTTTGAGTTATTTGATTGAAGCGCTAGAAAATACTTTCGCTGTATTTGGGGCAAATATTTGTTTAAATTAAAGCTACCGATGTAAGTCATCGTTTGTACAAACTATAAATGTTTTTTGGGAAACGATTTAGACATTAAATATAAAATGGGATTCATTCAAAAAATTTTGCATTGCATACTTAAACAATTTTATATTTTTCAAACTTATTTGCCAATATGCATAATAAATGTTGATTACGATTCACTCTCAGTAGCCCATAAGTGCAATAAATGTGATATTATTACTTCAATATGATCAAATTAATTAATTTTGAAAAGAAAAATCATAAGGGATACTATATCTAATTTTTTGCCAAAAATAACATAACATTTCCACAAATATAAAAGGAATCCTACTCGAAATAATGAGACACATAGTAACCAATTTCTATTGAACTTCTCGTATAATTGAATCCACGATTCGTTAAATACTCTCTTCAACAATTTAAACATATATGCAATCGTCTCTTGATACGAGTGAAGAGCAAACAAAGTACATATTCACTAAGTGAAAAAATATCCGTGAAAAATACAAATTTTCATTTTTAAAAATAAATTATTGCTACATTTCAAGCAAAACACATTTTTATTGAAAATTATAAAATTATTTGCGTAAAGAAATTTTCACAATATTTTGTCATTCCAAGCGACGAGTAAACAAAAAATATTCCCGAACATTATTACAGAATTTTAATTTCATTTGATGCAACAGATTAGTTCAGAAGAATTCACTAACAAATCTATAGTTGCATTATTTTACTTCGAACTTTCTTTATTGTGATCTTTATCTTAACTTAATTTAACTATCTTTATATACATATGTATACAGGTAAATGGAGTCGTCATAGTTTAAATATTTCTTTACTAAAGCTTTTATTTAATTATAGTTATTAGTGTAGCATTGTTTACCTCGAAAGCTCATTTAGTACAAAGATAAATGTTTTTTTTATGTTAGTCCTGTTAATTTCGAGTAAATTTTTAAATAAAATAATTATACTTGATCTAATAATGGAATACTGTAATATTTTCGTTTGAATTTTAGTGTAATTCTTGCTAATGAAGGTACTTTTCCATTCTGAGTTTAAAATGGAAGCAAGAATAAGTAAATATATATAAGGCATTTCGGTATATATGGATATGAAAACACCAAATCACCTACAGATTTTACACATAGGAGGCACGAAAAACAAAAGGGCTTGCTAAAATGAGAAGTAAAAAAAATGTCTCTCCTCCAACTATCACCAAATTGACTTTTAAGACCTTGAGGTTATTATGTAACTCCATTTCTCTTTCTACGTCTTCTTCCCTCTCTCTCTCACTTTCAACCTCTCACTTCTAAGGTTCCACTTTTCCGTATTCAAGGATACGCGTCACCCCATTGGGCTAGGAAAGAAGGAAATTCCTTTTAGTATAATATTTCGTTTTTTTAAATTTTATGCTCTGGTGGGAGCAATTTTCTTTATGGTCTGGTTTATTACACGATACTACATATTGTTTTTGCTTTTGACGTTTAATCACGCTGAGATTGACTGCAGCATAACAAATAATTTACACCCGGATCTTCCTTATAACTTTTAACGGAAGCTGTTATATTTTGCTTTTTATGTCACGACGACTTTGATAGGATCAAAAGGCGGAAATAATTTCTTTGAACTATTTTCACAGTTAAAAATGCACTCGAATTTCAAATAATGAGAATTTTTTCTGCCAAAAAGTGATCAACAAGCACTCAGTGACTTGATGAAAAGTAAATACATTTTAAAAACATTTTAGATCAAATTAAAGACCTAACAAATGAAATGACATTATTACATGAGGAGTAATTTTAATTATATTATTACCATTTAATTAAGTCAATACCTACTCATTGAAGCTCTTACACATATTCGTGTGCAAAAATTTTCTTTACACTTAAGGCTCATTTGTATCTTGATTATATTAATTGAGAAATTTTCAAATACTTCATATTAAAAATTCTATTTCATTAAGGAAAAAATATGTAAAGGATAATTTTCTGTTGGAAAAAAATCTCCATTCACATCTCTCTAGGATTATTTTCGTAAAACAACATCACCGGATTTGGCGCCGCTATTTGTGTTTATCTTTCCCTGGGCAGTGTCATGCTCTTACTGTGCTTTGTATCTCTCTCATATTTCCGTCGATGACAAAGTACAGCCGTAGGACACCGTAAATTAATGATAAACACATGAAAAAAAAAGGATTGAACGAGGTGTATGTTCCACTGTCCCACAGAAAGGCAGTTCCCACGATAGGAAACAGATAGTAAATAGGTAATCAGTTAGACCATAAATTTTGGTCGCAACTGTTTACCGCGGCTCGAGCACTGAGAAAAAGTCGGTGAAGTAAAGGATATACAACGAAATGAAGATGATTTAAATTAATAAGCGGACGTCCAAATGTTTTGTTGTTCTCCGTATATTTCATACTTAGTAAAATCTAACTTTTATCCTTGCTGATGACCGATGCTTTTAAATCTAACTCAGACCTAAAAAATATTTATTTCATTTAAAAACAATTTAGCATATTTTTCGTGGAAATGTTTGACATACGCTCAATTTTTCCAAAACATGGAGATGGTTTCATAATTATGCTACAGTATTTTGCAATGGAATGACATTTCGAAGATTCAGCGAAATAACAGTAAAACTACGGAAATTACGAGAACATAAAAGCCGCAACATGTCTTTTATTACTAAACTTTATTTTACTAAAATTATAAAAATTACACCAAAATAAGAAAGAAAACGCGATTTTCATTATAAATTAATCATGCACTGCTTGATAAAAAGGGCTCAAAGGGAGACCAAGCACCGAGCAGTTAAACACGTTTGTAGGATACTTTGAATTTTCCGAGGGAGTATACCCATCTAAACATCTGCTACTCCTCGTATGTAACATCGAATGAAGAAAACCTTAACTTGCGAAGCAACGAGCGGAGCGAGTCATTCGCTAGAATGGCCTATCGAGTCTGTTCCCATCTAAAAGAAGACTTCACCGTTTGAAATTGTAAAAAAAAGAGCGCGCCCACGCTTCCTCATCACCCTGAAGAGTAATAGAGAAATGAAGTAGATAGAGAGCCTATCTTGTCAGAACGCTGCGCGTGTGAATTCGCCGGAATTTTTTCCTAGTAACCATCTCCTTCCAGGATATCTCTCTCCCTCTGTCACACACATCCTCTCTCTCTCTCTTCTTCCCCAACGGCTCGATCCATCAACGTCCGCATCCCCGCACACGCTCACCGTGAGAGCTGCGGTGGCGAAGGTATGGTAAGAGAGAGGGAGAGAGGTCTCGTCCACCCCCTTTATCCCCACCCCTCTCCTGCCACTAGGCATGGGTCACCGATAAGCTTGACGGTCGCTCTACCCTCCCAACTCCCTCGCCACCAAATACTCCACACCTTTTTCCCACCTACGCTTCTATTTTCCCCGGTAAATCGGTAGGCGGATGGGATCTTTCGGAGTGGGTGAACACTGAAAGGGACCAAAGGAGGTACCTTGGGGAACCCTTCCTTTTTTTTCTTCTTCCTACTGTGGCGATCTAGGCAAGGCGGTTCGGTGGGCTGACGGTATGTTTTTGGGGGTTTAAGCGGGGAGAGAGAGAGAGAGAGAGACACTAGTAGAAGGATCCCTCCCTCTATTCTCCCCTTAACTCCCACAACGTCCCATATCTGCCACCACCGACGACCGGACGAGGGAAGGAGGGGAGAGGAAGCGGGAAGGGAGGAATGAGGTCGGGACACGCTCTCCCCCCCTACCCCCCTCCCTTCCCACAGCTCCGCGGTGTGACTAATATCGAACGAGGGAATTTTTCATTTTATTCCCTCCACGGCGCGCGGCGTCGTCCAATTTTTCATGCACTGGAAAACACACGGTGTGGCCATTTGAGAGCGGTGGATAGGCATTCTTCGCCGGGGAATATCAATCAGTCTGGGGAAATTGATTTTCGCGGGATTGCCACTTCGAAGGGAATTTATGCCCGGAAGATGCGTTTTTGGAGACTAGGTTTCATATATTTTTTAAAAGGTTATTCGCGAAGGAAATTTTGGCGGAGTAAAAGTCGTATTTTTTCCGGAGGCCATAACGGATTTTTGGTTTTTTGTTCGACTTGTAATATGTTTGTCGGGAGTAAAGGCGGCGACCATTTTATCGCTGAATGCGTTTTCTGACAGGTGGACTAAAAGATACGGCTGCGGTAGCCATTTGAAAGAAAATGTCGGGCTGCTCTGAAAAAGCATCGAGCGATCAATTTGAATACTGACAATTGCTAAAGATTACAGTGAGCATGAGATAAATCGTTATATACGCAGAGTGACAGTCTTTATTGAGCCATCCATTTGAGAATATTCATGGACGTATTGTTTAGTAAAAAACTTATAAAAACAATGCTGTATTTTGGAAAAACAGGTATACGAAAGATTAGTGTGCAAATTTATTTATTTATCAAAAGAAATATTCAAGCGAAAAATACAACTAATTAGTGCCAAATAAGCTGTGTTATTAGATTTTATCATCGATTGATCGTAATGTATATTTTAAATCATTCGAATGAATTGGATGAAGTTTCACAAAGGCACATAGGTTTACACCATACCGTGTTCCACGTTTGTTTTGCAAATTATCCCAAGTTAATCTGCACATGTCCCTTTAGATGAAAAATGGGACTTAAAGCCATACAACAAAAAATAGATTATTGTGAGTGCCCATAAATCTTTGAATAAGAAACATTTATTTGCAATAATCTCCATTAATATAAACAAAGAAATGATTTCTTCGTACACTTTATATAAATAGTTGACATTATTAATGAATAAATAAAAAGGCCATACATTAAATTTCTAAAAAACACTAATATAACAGCAGTATCAGCGACACATTCCTCTACTATGATCTAAATGAGGAATCTGGAAAAACCACTTCAAACTAGAATTGTGAGCGTTTAAGACCATAACTCTGTACCAGAAGTTATTCCGTGAATAAAAAGTGCTCTGTGATGAATCGCTTGCGTTCTCAATTCACTTAAATCGTGAAGAGATTGCGGGTAGCGAAACGCGCAAAAAAATTCAATTACGTAAAAAATAAAACCATCCATTTCATTTCATTATTTCCGGAATCCCTGTTTGCGTATACATTTCGCAAAGGTTTCGATGGAGAAGACCTTGAATAAATGCTCGAGTCTAGGAAATAAAGATGAGGCTCAGAGAAAGAAATTAAATAAGAATTACCTTCAAATGCGAAAACAATCTTTCGCAGCTTAATTTAAAATCTTGAAGGGACAAAATGACGCTTCTGTAATTTGATTTACAGACACAACAGAATAAACAGAAAACTTTTCACTGGGCGATTGACTTTAACTCATTTTATGTTATTACAAAATGAGCTTAATTTATTATCAAAACACTTACATTTATGCTTATTGTAACGAAGGGGCCCTAAACTGACAATGAGTACAATATTTATGCCATTACGCACAAAATATTTTCAAATAAGAGAACTGTGACTCACCAAATCGTTTTGTACATATACATGGATAAACAAGTTAGGAAAGTGTACATCGTATCACAAATGGGCGCGTTTCGTGCAATGAAGTATTAGAAAGAAATTATAGTATACCTGTACTTAAGGGAAATAGCGTTTTCAAGTTCTTTTCTTCATCATAAATAATCAATTTTCTTCCTATTTAATAATATTACATGCACACGTAGGGAAATTAAACGTTTGTTTGGGAGATTGTTTATGTTAGCAACAATGAAGTAACCATGCAAGAAATTTTCTAAGTTCAACTCGATATAAGACTTCTTGTTTGATTTTCTCGATAACGGCTACTCCTACGATAAAAATGTATAGAAAAGGAAAGACTCCACTTTAATAGTTCTACAAGTTTTATTTGAAAAATATTTTGATATAATCAATATTTTACGAGATATGACGAAAATTTAATTTTTTGTCCCCAGTAAAGTGGTACCCCTGATTGGCGTACGTGATTCATTTTTGCGATTTTCTTATTATATTTGATTGAAAGTCCTTAATATCAAATTTCATGAAAATCCGTTCAGTAGAAGCCGAGAACGAACATGCGGACGGACGGACGGACGGACGGACCGACGGACCGACGGACCGACCGACAATAATAGGCGCTCACGCTGTAAGCGAAACGCGCCTAAAAATTGGTGCATAATATAATTTCCCATTATTTTGCAGAAACTACATCATTGGTAAAAATGACATTATTTAATTTAAAAGCAGTTATACAAAATAAGCTTCTAATAGTATTTCCATCCAGCTAGAGTTTTATTAAGTAATTATTTTGAAATGATACGAAATCGTTTCATAGGAAGACATCGAGGAGTAAACAAAATCGCAGCGCGTCTCATACATTCACGCATTATGAGTACAGAGCGGAAAAAGAGAGAGGCCGGTGGAGATGAACAGGGGTTGACACAAGGGAGGAAGCGCCAGATGATGGGGGATGAAATTTCACCCATAGGCTGAAAAAGGATTAGCTAAGAGAGCCCTGATAAAAAGGGTTTAAAGGCCTCTGAAAAGGATTTTAATAGGTTTCTGGAAAAGGACCAAGCATTATCTCCCCATTACCCAGTAAGTTTAGCAGTGACAATACGAAACCCGTGACGTAAAGCGCTGCCGACGAAGACCAATTCCTAAACGTGCGCATACGCACCCTATTCCAGTCACAACGACTACTCTGGCGAGTCATCCGCCTACGATATTCGGGCACTGAAATCCACGAAAAATGTGACCACTTTCTCCTAACACGAAAAAAGATATTGCACCCTAACCTACTCTCTGGACCGAGGGGAGGCCTTTAAATCCCTTTCCCCGTAATGATAGAGAGAGAGAGAGAGAGAGAGCCTGCAAAAGCAACCTTTTTTCCTTCCATTACGCCCCTTCATCTGCTTAAAAGTCATGGAACATTCTCATGCATTGCTAATTGAGATTAAATACTTCATTCAGCCCCCATCCTTCCCCTTCTTCTACCTTATTTCATACTCCCCCTCCCCCTCACATCCTTAACTACCGTCTCCGCCTCCACGGTCGGAGCCCTGTATTACGCCTCCGACCCCACACGCCCCCGTCCCGCCGCCCTCCTCCTTATTGCTTATTCTTGTGCTCAAGTGGGGCGACCGTCGTGTTGCTGAAATGCACCCACTCGACGCGAACGACGGAGAGTTCCCGTTAGTTTCCAACGTTGTTTTTTGCCAGTCTTCTGCTTCTTTGTTTCCACTAAGCGAGCTTTGTTTTGTGAGGCAGAACTGAAGGGTCGAGATTATAAGTTTATTGTCAACGATGAATACCATGGAATCAAATTCATTAGGGAAAGGAAGTTACTTTTTGTTCATTTTCATAGAATAGTTTAGCATAAGTTATTGATTTGTTTGCCGTGAAACCAACATCTATTACATAAACTCATTACAGTTTTTTTGTGATTGTTTCTTTACGCATTTCAAGGCATAGTAATGTTTAATTATTCGAAATTTCAATTAGTTCTGCATCAAAATGATTACTTGAAATTGATTAACTATTATTCATTTATATATCAGACGTAAATCCCAATACGCGCGTAATTTTTAGGCTCAATTATTAGCATATTGCTATAACACCAAATTATTACCTTAAAGCTTAATTGCTTACACTAAATACCTTGCATATATAATAATGTTCATTTCAAATTTCACGAAACGGGGCAGTCTCGAAAAGGGACAATTCTGAAAGGAGACGGCATCGCAAAAGAATGATTTAGCTATCTTTTAAGGTTAATATTTTCTAAATTTAAATATATTAAGAAAGGTGTTACATTTGGAATTTTTCTTTTTTAGTCTTTTTATCGTTTTGAGGGATTGTCTTCTTTTTAAATTTAAATTTTAAATAGCTGGCGTTGGGTTTTCGGTACTCGGCATCGTATTTAAAATTTATTTAACACATACTTAAAATAATGGGTTAAAATTTTGCAACATTTCACATTATATATAGAATAAATACGCAAAATTATGGACAAAAATTTGTACTTTCCTCAGAAAAACTGATATTGGTTCCTTCTTCCGAGATTAAATTTCAACATAGTAAGGCATGTAGGTAGGTAGTATATATTCAGGATTTTGAATGAAAAAATTTCCAAGAAGGAAGAAAACTGGGCCATTTCCACTGACAATAGGATATATTTCTATGAGCGCAGAATTCTTTCTCCAGTTTCCTCGTAGCTCAACAAAAGGATGATCGGGAAAGAATAAATCCAAAATGAAAAATCTAACAAAAGCCAAAATTTCTTCAAAAATCCTATATTTCAATGACTTGGAGAAAACGTTGATTTTGGAACTCCTGGGTAGCTTCGACGTGCGGGGGCGGATGTACGTATGTGCTGTGTGTGTGAACGTGAACGATCATATATCAATACTTAAAGCATTTTTTAAAATTCGTCCCATTGAAGAGCAACATATGATGTTATTTTAAATGTCCAATTAATTCTTATGGTCGAAACTCAACTTTACGGAAAATACCAACGAAGGGAAGCACGCAACGGTTCTCAGAATATATGAAAGCGACAAAACAAAAATGTTAACAATAATCCACTTTATATATATATATACATATATATATATATATATATATATATATATATATATATATATATATCAACAGAAAATGGAGAGACAACTTGCCGGTGTTTTCAGTTTCTTCAACCTGAAACAAACTTTTAAAATTTCATTATTCCACGGGAACGGGGAGAGAGAAAGGCACCGAAGGGGAGGGGTAAATTGAGGGGAGGAAGGAAGGGAGAGGTGGAGGAGGAGGAGAGAGAAAAGAGAGTTTAGCCCGTGTGGTCTTATGTGTGGTGGCGAGCAGGGAAAAGGACATAACCTAGCTTCACAGCCATCGCTTAGGTCACGATTTTTCGCACTCTTTGCTAGTTTAAGAGTTTTTTTCATGACACTGGGATAAAGAAGGCAAAGGGGTGGGTAAGAGAGAGAAATCGAAATAAAAGGGTTTAAGGGGAGTTGTGAAATTGGAGTTGGGGAATTGACGCCTTGGCCTTTTATTATTTTATTAGCAAATCGCATGTGAGCTGGGAGTAAGGCGAGGATTTTTTTTCTTGGGCCGACGGCACGGAATAAGATGATGGCGCAAAATGAGAGAGTTCCTCCGGTAACGGCGGCTGTGAGTAAAGGAGGAAGAGAAATGAAACTTGGTATCGTTATGAAATAAAAGGTACCTACGTAAAAGAGCAAGAAGGAAATACGATAAAAGAGAGAGAATTTGAATTTTGGACAGGAGGTGCACGTGAAATTAATGCGAAAGATAAAAAGAACATAGCTGAAGGTAATGGTAGGTCTTATGAGAGAAACTGATATAGAGATAAATCAGAGCCAGAAAATAAATGAATATCTGAAAAACGTTTAAATGAGACTTAATGATGAATTGAATAAGATTTTGGGTACGCATCCAAGTTCGAGATAAAAAGTTATGGAGGGAACGAAGATAATTACGGGTGCATATATATGAAACTTTTTTAAAAACATTATTAGGATAATCTACGGAAAGTGTAAAAGCTAACTTGGACTGAATTCATTTTCTTTCCATTTACTTCAACCCTTCATAGCTGTAGTTTTAGGTATCAGTCGTTATTCGTTCGAGTACCAAAAGTCATTCGATAGAAGAAAAAAGATCGTTCGCGAGATAAACTGGGGAAATTGCGTTCGAAAGCACGGGCAATCAGTAGATGAACAAGGAAAATTTGAAATTTGACGAAAGGGGAATAATAATGAGGATTTCAACGCGAGAAGCGCCAAAGGGAACGAGAGAGGGAACAAAAAAAAAAGGATTCAGAACACACTTTCACACGGGATGACGTGTAAGCGTTTTTGGGCGAAGGAAAATTTCGATTGCTGCGCGTTTATTATGAACAATGATTACCTTTAATTTCTTCGCTTCAAACTCCTCGGTTGATCCTATCACACTCCAACACCCCCCCCCCCCCTCCCACCCTCCCCCCCTCTCTCCCCCTCTCTCAGGTCTTTCCTAGGTTTTTACCGCAATTACGCTGTCTTTTTATAGAAATTTTCCGAATTTGTAATTTGGTATTTTGCTTGTATGTTTTTCTATTTATTTTATTTTCTGGTTCTTTTCTGAGAAATTATTATTACTATCTTATTTTCAATTGTAACTGTTGATGCAGGGTTAAATGTGAGAAGGGACTATATAGTTTCTATTTCGCCTTAATAAAGTCGTTTTCTATTTCTCTGTCTGCCTGTCTTTCTCCTAATTCTCACGCTCTCTCTTCCTGTTTTCTCTATTCACCTATTCCTATTTTATTAAAGCGTTCCTCCTCCTTTTCCCTTCTCCTCCTCTCCTATTTTTCGTTCCGCTGTACTCTTAATGCTACTTTCACCCCCCATATCTCTCAAGTTTAACTCCGATTTACCTCGTTCAAGTTCAACGTTCTCCCCTCTCTTTTTTACCTCCATTTTGAGCAGAATACCATGGAAATCGTTTATATGCAGTCCGTCAAATCATAGAAAACCTTCTATAAAAGAAAATGAGAGTCGCATTTGATTTATTCCGCTGATTCTTCCGGATCTTTCGTTCGTTTTACGATGCAAAATCTTTTGGATTGAATCATTAGTTGAAGTGCCGCAGTGTAAAATTTTTAAATTGTCGATATCAACAAGTGCCATCAGATTGAACATAGCGCAGCGGTGAAGCTTTTAGGGACTATTGTCTTCTCCATGCTCTTGGAAATTTGTGGTTGAAGAGCATGAATGTAATAAAACAGCGAACGATAATGTCCATTTACCTAAGAAGTGTTTAATTACAGTACTGACGTACCAAATAAGGACAAATATATTATTTAAATAAAAATTTCTGAGTGAAACTCAAGAATAAATTAGTAAGTGTAATGAAAATAACTTACGCGCATTATCTATGACTGTAAATTCCCCAAGGTGTTTATAAACCGTTAAGGTTGAGTTAGAAATCGTATTAAACATAAAACCAGATTTAAGTAATAAATATATAAATGCTATTTCCGAAATTCACTCGGACCAAATTTCTGTACGCAAAGTGTGACCCAAACGTACCCGAACTGATGATATAACGGGCCACAGGTGCGAAATGGAATGATCTTAATATATTTCCAATCAAAATAGGACATTAGCCGATTCATAAACGTCTTTCAAGGATATTGTAAGCTTGGAGACAAGATATCCTTCTCTGCTATGAAGGCTTAGTAAGCTTGAAAATTTATGACTTCGAAATTATTTGTAACCAGCAGAAGTGCCCGTTGAATTTCAACGGATTTAGTGAATCTAAAACTTCGACCATGTAACATGGAAACATCGCAGGAATAACATAATGCAGTTTTAACTGTCGAATAAAGCAAAAATGAAGAAAAACGCCCCACATTTACCTATTAAATGAATGATGAAAATCTTGCACCGTGAAAAATCGAAAATTACGTGTAAACTTATGAGAAAATAATTATTGAATTAAACCCCAAATTTTTTATCGCCATATATCCTATGCTGATCACAGTTTCGTAACGATATCTTCAAAACTAAAACTGTTAAGTAAAACCAGCAAGAACACCGTAATCAACAACAAGTTAGGAAAGTGTACAACGTATCACAAATGGGCGCGTTTGGTGCAATGCAATATTAGAAAGCAATTATATATCTGTACGTAAGAGAAATAGCGTTTGAAAGTTCTTTTCTACATCATAAATAATCCATTTTCTTCCTATTTAATAATATTACATGCACACGTAAGGAAATTAAACGTTTGTTTAGGAGATTGTTTATGTTAGCAACAATGAAGTAACCATGCAAGAAATTTTCCAAGTTCAACTCGATATAAGACGTTCTTGTTTGATTTTCTCGATAACGGCTACTCCTACGATAAAAATGTATAGGAAAGGAAATACTCTACTTTACCAGTTCTACAACTTTTATTTGAAAAATATTTTGATATGAGCAATACTTTACGAGATATGACGAAAATTTAATTTTTTGTCCCCAGTAAAGTGGTACCCCTGATTGGCGTACGTGATTCATTTTTGCGATTCTTATTATATTTGATTGAAATTCCTTAATATAAAATTTCATGAAAATCCGTTGTGTAGAAGCTGAGAACGAACATGCGGCCGACGATAACAGGCGCTCACGCTGTAAGCGAAACGCGCCTAAAAATGAGTGAACAAAGGAACAAAGGAAATTAATTAATTTAACGAGACAAAGAAGTAAATAGAGAACGTTTAAGAATCACAGAGTGAATATTATCCTCCTACCATTAGCTCGATTCTCTCATCAATGTTTTCTCTTGGGAGAAAATTGTTTATCAAAACAATACTTTGGAGACAATGAAACGATTTATCCAATCACAATTTTTGAAAAATCTACGTCAATTATTTAAGTTACTTACTTAGTTTTAAAAACAGCTTGCTTTGAAGAACCCTACTCGACACGAAAATAACATTTAAAACTATTTATTAGTAATATTTCAATTAAAATCAACAAATAATTTGCCTTGTAAACAAAGCAAAATTTCACACAGACATTGAAAAACGATTTTACGTTAAAAATTTTCCCATATAAATGATTGGACTCAACTTCGGAGACAATGGGAGCTGTCATCGTAGCTTATAATTAGTATTGTCATAAAACTGATAAAATCAGATATTTTCTGATTCTAAACGCATTTTACGCTAATTCGATCAGGATTCGAATTCCGTCCTCAATATAAATAAACTTTGTTCTTTCCTTCGTAGAACCAATCAAGTCTCAAGTTCATAACATGTCTCTAAGTAATTTTAAAATTCAAATGAAAAATAAGCTGCACTCATGCCTATGTTATTCAAATGGAGAAAATGAAAAAAGAAAATAATTTTAAAATTATAAAGATCAATCAAATTGATATAAAAACCTGACTACACCACATAACTCTTTATTCCGGTTAAAATGATACCTTCCTCTTGTTTCTAAGTGCTGTAGCTGCTGAGCTATAAAAAACATACTTGCATACATACAAACACTTTTTTATAGATATCTATAGATAAATAACGATGTAAACGTATACTTTCTGGCTTCATAAAATAAAATCGGGGAATGAGTGTAACACTCATTGAAATGTATTGCTTTAATGGCGTCTGCATGTCTTGTCGCATGGAAATCATCAAAACACCAAGTGTTAAATACAAAATAAAATGCTTTTCATACATACATATATAGAATACAGTAAGGCTATAAAAGCTAATACACTTCTGAAGGGGCTAAATATCTTAAATTTGACATTATAGGTTACTAGCAGGGGTGCCCGTTGAATTTCAACGGACTTAGTGAATCTAAAACTTCGACCGTATAACATGTAAGCATCGCAAGAATATGATAGTACACAGTTATACCCGTCGAATAAAGCAAAAATGAAGAAAACCGCTCCGCATTTTCCTATTTAGATGAATGAAGGAAGAAAACCTTAGGAAAATAACGTATAAACCCTCCCCCTCCCTTCCACCCTCTCTTTCCCTTCTCCCCTCCCTCCCCTCTCTCCTTCCATCCCCCTCCATCTCCCCCCCATCTCTCTCCCTCTCTCCACCCCTTCCCTCTAATTCTCTCCATCTCTTCCTTCCGTTACCATCCATCTCTCTTCCTCCCTATCTCGTATTAAAAGCATTCAAAGCGAACAAACTTACAAACATTCTCCTTTATATGTTAGATTAGAAGATAATTCAATTAAAAACAACATATATTTCAATGAAAAAAACAATTCAAACAACAATTCAACAATTTTTACGTCAGATATGGAATGTTGGTAAATTTCTATATTTCAATAATGCCATAAATGCGAAAATTATGTTTTACAGAAATAACTGATGAAAAATTTATATTTTTAAACCTATTTCAATTCGTTGCTGAGATATACTCAAAAAACCAAAATTTGAACTGGCCATTACATTAAGACCTTTCGACCCAGTGGACTGATTTTGTCCATTTTCAGCTAGAAAATGTATATCATCAAAACATTGATATTGGTGTAGGATTCATCAAAATTGCTGGTTGCTGAGATATCCTTAAGAAACTGAAATTTTGACCGACCGATCCGTGACCTCCGGGGTCATGACCCCGTGAGCCGATTTGAATTATATTCGGCACTGCAACTCCCATCATCAACCTGAAGCTGCTGTCAAATTTCAAGCTCCTAACTTCATTCTATGATGAGTTATGGCTGCCACAGACAGTCAGACAGACATCCTCTTTTATTTATTAGAAGATTAGGTAGGACCGACGAGAAATTCCTGCATTACAATATTTTTTATTTTTACGGAAGTATTTCAGACCCTATAGTCTCATTAACAGCTCCATAAAATTACGGCAATCAGAGGAGAGATTTCTAAATTTTCATTTTTAAATAACATAAAATTTAGATACGAACTAGGGATATGGACACTTTCACAGTTCAAGAGATAATTATATATTTTAATACAATATTCAAATCGGTGACGATTTACCATAAATTTATTTTTAATCAGAAAAGTGAATGGAATTTTTCCAGTTCTTTTACTACCGTGGCAACGAGCTCAATAAGTTGAATGTGAAATAATAATGATGAAGATGCTCCCGTGGAATAACGAGGAATTTGGCGACCCCAAGAGCATCATGCTTTCGCCGGACCCACGTTAAATTTAAATTCATTATTTTCCAACGCAACATTTTAAAACTAAATTAACGACACAACAGAGAGCTTCTCGTAAAAGATGAGAGGATAGGAAAATAGTACAATATATAGACGGTGGAAACTAAATATACATTTTTTTAATTTTTAACTCGTAAGCCATTCTTAACTCTTAACAGGAAAAAATTTTTTAAGGCTTATAATTTCCATCGAAATACATTTCCGCGGTCACACAAATCCTGTCATATCTTCCTGCGACGAAAATTTAAAAGAGGATAAAAACATAAAACGAAATACTAGTATGCATAGCTTTGTCCGAAAAATCCTTCCATTGCAATGCTAGGTGTGGAAAACTAGATCTGGAATCTGACGCCGACTTTGCTCCTTGCCTAATTCCTTTCCTTCTCTCTCCCTCCCATCTTTCATCCTTCTTTCCTTTCTCTCTCTCTCTCCTCCCGCTCTGTACACACTCTCCCCTCCACTCCACCTTTACCCTGCCTCCGCGTAGCCACTCATAGCCAGATCAGTCCTTTATCCATTTTTAATTTTTACTCCAACTAACCGTCTCCTCTTATTTTTTTAAAAGGACGTAATCGGATCACGGGAAGCCCAAATAACATCGTGGCGCAAAAGGATGAAGAGCAATGCTAAAAGTTTTTGGCGGATATTACGGTCTCCTCTTGGTCGCCACTCTTCTCCTTGAGTTTCCTCCTCTGCTTCATTGACCCTTCCTCTCGTTATCTCCATCTACTTCACCTTCCAGACAGATATGCTGTGTGTTACGACGGCCGACATTGTGGCCTCTTTCATCCAATCCGTGATGCAAAAAAAAGTTATTATTTCTTGAAACGTAGAAGTTTAATAATTTTAGATGCTGATTTTTGCGTGCATGAAAAGCAATTAATTTTACCTGGATAAAGGACTAATTAAATCTGCTTTGCTCACATGCATTTAATCTATAATAGATAATGTGAATTTATTTCGTTTAACTGAGAAGCTAATGAAGATTAGTTAAATTTCTCTCCGCTAATTTTTTCTGCGTTAGACGTTTTTAAATAGAGTTAAATAGCCTGACATATAATAAAACTGGATGATGACATATTAATTTTATTATTGGTGAAGCCTCCTATTTTTATTTATCATATTGAAATATGATATTGTTAAAATTGATTTTCATTAATAAAAATTTATATGCATTAACTAATTTAAATTCCGGAATATTAATTATAAATAGGAGATTTATACACATAGTATTATTTAAAATATTGCTATTAAACATTTTTCGCAGTCTGTCATTGGAACCTTTATTTCAAATTGATGCCTTATGAAATCAAATAGCAAAAATATATCGACCAAAATTGCTTGTTTTTAGAATATAACCGAGAAACATTTTCTTTAAGAATTTGCAAAAATGCTCGAAACTCAACGCATTCAAGTAATATTTTTCAATTTAACGATTTCTTCTTGTATTATTCACTCCGACTGTCTTTATTTATAATAATTCCTTTCTTTAGTTTCCTAACTTTAAGAGTATTTCTCCAGCTTTTCCAGCAAAACGTCTCTTCTAGTCTATGACGGCATATGATACATTAACCTTTAGTCTCTTTTGCCGTTTTATAAGTATTCCTACACGCGTCAGTGACCTCGTATAGCCTCCAGAATTCTCACGCATTCATTTATCGATCAGGCTGATGCTTTTCTTCAATCCACTGAAATGTTTATAATGCCCTCAAGCTAATATTTTCCAATAACTTTCTCCATGCTATCGTTATTTACGATAGCTCGACCACCAAACTCAGACCTGTTACATTTGTTATTTGAAAACTCTCTCTTTGGGGTATTTATTTTTGTTTTATTTATACATTTTACCACATTTTCCTTTCCTTATTTTTCTTCCTTCTCCAAATTTCCTATTTGTTTTATATAAAAAATTAGGACTCGATCTCGCTTTTGTCGTATTTCTATCGCTTTCTTTTCTAAATACATCGCTAATCTATTGTTTTTTTTGCCCATCCGCCCGACCGTTTAGGCGATACGTCTAATATCGTGAATGATTTAGGGAGGGAACGATCTAGGGATGGAACCACCGGGGGAGGGAACGTTGTTGCGATGGATAGCGCACCGGCTTTCAAAACTCCAAGTGCCTGGGTTTGATTCCGCGGGAGTGTATTTTTATACGCAACATCTTTTATTCTTATGTGATTTTTGCTTTTCCACTGGGCACAATAATATTTATTTACGGTAATTGTTGTGAAAAATAAGAAAACTATCGCCTTATGTAATTTGCTTCCCCCTCTTGATTTCAAACACTGATTTTTAATTAACGTGTCCTTTTTGGTATTATAACATTCTTCTCTGTAAATTATACCGCTCGTTTTATCCGGCATCCATATTTCTCTCTCTCTCTCTCTCTCGTTCCCAATATGCTTTTAAACTTGTATTCCTATGAAGTTTCTTGTTGTATAGTTTAATGACTATATTTTATTTGATTTTAGCCGCCGTTGTCCAGAGATTACCCATACTCTCCGAATCCAAATCTAAATTTATTTCTACGCATCCTTACGAGTACAACACGCGCCTTTTTCTTCCTTTAACTCCATCATCCCTCTTTCATGCCCCACTCCTTTCAGAATAATAATGAAGTAACCCGAGTTGCATTCCCCATCTTTTATACTCCTTCGCCAAACTGAGATGCGATTAGACTGCTACGTTACAAATGCAGCTGGATATACACTTTTCCTACGCTCTTCCTCCTCGTGAAACTTACCGCCACTCGTTCCCCCCTTATCCCCTCCTGCATATATCACGATCCTTTCTTTATCTTCCTTTTTCTCTTTTCCTCTATCTGCGCCTAGTGTACATCCTCCTCTATTCCAGTTTAGGCCATTATTTCGAAAGCAAAATCCGCAGTAGTGCAGCTTAAAAAAAAATGAACAAAAGAAGTGTTAGGAGCCTCATATTTAAAAACGAAGCTTAAAGAGGATTGAGGGTTACATTTATAGAGGAAAGAGGTGTGCGGTAGCACTATCTGCTTTTTTGTGTCTCTTCGTGCGGGAGATGATGTCAGTAACTTACTTCTCCTCCCTTTCCCTCCTACACCCACCAAAGAATGCGGTTGTTTTTCAGATCTACGACCCATGAGCGCAGGCGCGCGCGCGCACGCACACACACACACACACACACAAACGCACTGGGAAAAAAACATGAGGACAAAACATGATCGTCTTTTTTTTTGTATTTTTCCTAAAATAACGCCAAGGAGCAACTGGACGGAGAAGAGCAATACGCGAGCAAACGCGGTACGTGTAAGGAATTTGGCAACGCTTTTGAGGTCTGTTCCGACATCTCTTTCGCTCCCTTCTTTCATTTTCCATTCAATCTCAATTTCTCGTTTCACCATATTTCGTCAACCCTTGCCCGTTTCCTTAATCTTTAATTTCTTCCGGATCCGGCTCACTGAATGCAAACTTCCTAATCATTATATCCGTCTTCCTGTAGCATTGCGCATCTGCCAAAGCGAACGATTCATACTTTTCGCGTTCTTTCGTCTTTTTTTACTTTATGTAGGGATGAGAAAGAAGTAATCCCACCAAGCTTGCTATGTAGTTAGGTGGCGCTTCCGTCGTCGCTTCTCGTGTGTAACGGCGGCCGTAGCCCTCAAATTTGCGAGTCTTGAAGCGTGGCACCATCTCCAACCTTTAACCTCCGCATGACCTGCATTCCAGTCACCGTTATCGCCTCCCGCCTTAGGTATTTGGGGTGCTTTAATTAGAGAGGACAGTTATTTTTGGCAAGAGGAACAGGGAAAGAGAGATGCGGAAGCCGTAAAAAAAAAAGTATTTTATTTCGGCTTAGGAGGCGAGCAAAATTTTATATGCGAGTTGCAGGCTCTGTGTTACAGAAAGGCCACAGTTTTGAATTTGCATTTAAATGTGCGCCCTGTTGACTAGTTCTCGAAAACTGGGGATTGTATCTACCAAAAATCTTGTTTTTTAAAAAATTTTTGGAGTTTTTCTCGCAGTGTTCATGTTACCGCAGTAAAATTGATTTGCATTTTTATAGGAGTTCGTTCGATTTTCTTATCTATTCAAAGGGATGTGGTTTATTATAAAATAAATAAGTATTCTGTTTCGTGTATTTATATGAGAGGAAGCGCATTACCATTCTTTGTTTCGTAAAGCTTTCTACTAATGAGCGAACGCTTATTAAATGTTTATTTTCGTTATAAAAGCATATTACGTTGGATATTTTTATTTCTTTAATACTCTTTATTAGCTCATTTTAAACGGAAAGTTTCTGTGAAATGGAAGATTACAAGATGCAAACCTAGGGAAATTTATTACTTTTTTCACTCTCTGCAATCTGCAAAAAAAAGGCCGTGAAAAGCCCAAAAATAAATCTCTCGAAATAACAAATTTATTCCACCGCAGTATGCTGGTTCATAAATAAATAAAAAGGCTGACTTTTTAAGAGACATTAAGTTTGAATTTATTTCCACAGATTTAAAGTAATTTAGCCGCAAAATAAACATTCAACCACTTAAACAGCTTACTATTTTCTCGAATTCAATATGCATTTTTGCAATAAATCACAAATTCTAATATATATGTACGTTAAAAGTAGTTGAGCAAAGCAACTCGAAATATATTATTGAAATAAAAACGCGGCACAGAAATAACATTTTACATTCAGTTCGATTTTATTTTATCTTTTTTAACGCTGATTCGTGGAAATTTATTTCACATTGGCAAGAACATCGATATTTTACCGAATCTTTTCGCATTTTTTATACAGACCGGCCATTTTTCGTACCTTCAAGAATGCACAGTTTTGGAAAATAACAGTTTTTGTTTGCGGAACCAAGCGAACTATAAACAAACATCTCTCCATAGGGTCCATTTCGTGGAGGAAATATTATTTGTCGACATCACGAATGTTTTCGAATACGGTTGAATCAACACGCAAATACGTATAATTTCGCGGAAAATATGTTCGCAAACCTTTTCAAAAGCCGAATGGTGAAGAAAAAAAGAAAGCATCGTTTAATCGAAACCGTTGGAAGCGAGGCGATTACAATGGCCGAGCAAAAATCGAATCGACCATAGCATCATGGCGGTCGCGGGTATCCAGATACAAGGAAAGAGGAGAGAAATGTAATCATGGGAACACAAACGCCGTAATGTTTTCTCTTATCCTCTCGCCGAGCATTAATAAAATATATATATATATAGCTTCTTCCTTCTCCTCTTCCCTCCCTCACACGCTCTCCGTCACACGCATTCCCTCCCACCTTCCAGTTGATTCATAATCGAAACAGATCGATGTTTCACACGGATGCGAGCAATTTGTAAACGGAACAGTTTCGCTTTTCTTCTTTTTGCGGCCATTGTACGGCCTACGCGACGCACAAAACGCCCGCTATTATTTTATCTTCCGCCCAGAAATTCCTGCCGAGGGAGATACAGGTAGAACAAAGGAAGAGAAAAAGGCACAGTAAAGGAAAAAGAGATAAAGGAGAAGAGAGGGGGATAGGAAGGGAGTGAGAGAGGAGAGAAAAAGAAAGGCGTGTAGGAGGACAGGAAGAGAGAGAGAGAAATCCGGAAGTTATCATACAAACGAAGTACGAATAACGCCGACTGGAGCAATAAATGAACGACGTGACACGCAGGCCGTGGTTGGACATGAATGATCGTGGAGGAGGTGGCAATTCCGGTTAAGGGCAACACCGGTGCTTGAGAGGGGGGGAAGGGGACGCTGCTCGGAGAGTGGGAGAGAAAGAGAGTGGGAGGGAGAGAGAGAGGAGTTGGAAGGCGGGGACCAAAATGGTATCTGAGCGCAGGATTGCAGCCGAATCGAGAGGCCATGGAAATTGATTTTCGATTTTGTTACCCATCGTTATAACAACTTTAAATGCTCTGCAAAAAAAACAAATTCTCGTTCCGCCCCCGAAATTCGTTTAATGTTTCAGGGAGACCACACAAACTGCGACAAATATTTGTACCTAAAAATTATTTCAGATGTAGTTTCTACTATATCGTTTCGCTTGCTTTCACGAGGTCCCATTTATGGTTCCACAAGTTCATGTATTTTTAAACAGGCCATTGTTGACGCTACGCTTCGGATACGCTTGTTTCTTTTTTTTTTAAAGGGCAACCTATAATATTTTCAGTTTATTTCAGGAATTATTTCTTTCTTTGAAGGAATAAAAGATACTTATAAATAGAAATATTATTACAGAAAGGCAATTACAGAGCATCGTCAGAGTTATGCTAACGTTCTGAAAGTATGATTATTATAATATTATTTTATATCTATACATTTTACTCATTAATGTGCAAAGGTTCAAATTTAAAACTCAATTTGATATACGTATTTCTCTATACTTTTATACTTAATATTATAAAATATTTAAATGATTTTTGACGATGGATTAAATGTAGCTTCACGTTTTACTAAAAAAGATCATTTTAAATCTATTTTTATGATTGACGTCCGCGAATTAAACGATGATATAAAAAATAAATTTAAGAAATTCGATCTAATAGTTATTGTATTACGTTTTTAAAATTCTATTACACCATCACTAATTCAACATGAGGCAGTAGTCTATATCATTGTAATAAAGATATAGACCTAAATGGAAACTAAATAGAAAATGATTTTCTGTGCGTTAAAATGATACCTCTTGTCATTCGAACGACAGGTGCTATTGAATTGAAATGGAAATTAATGTTAAAATGAAAGGACATTTCCACTATATCAATCATTTGTTCATCTGAAAAAGTATATGGTAAAGTACTATAGAGGAAATAATAATTAATAACTTCGCTCTTGTAATTAATTTGATTTCAAAAGTGCGATTTCATTTTTTAATAGGATGCGAATATTTTGCGTTTCATAGAGACAAGACTAATTGTGCGTATAAAGTAATATAATTGAAAGAAAAGCATGTCAAAATTATCATTGTATTTTTAAAATTATTAAATGACATAAATCCTATATAAAAATGGACAAAATCTAAGCGTAATTCTTAAAATATATAAAATCTCTTGCCCACTCTGTTTAATTGAAAGATATGACATTGTATGAAGAAGAAAAAATAAAAGGAGATGTAATATTAAAGCGATTAAATTTTATAAATACATTTCTTATTTTGTTATACTCGATTGATTCGTTACTAACTACAAATGGGTTACCATTAGACCAAGAACTTCCATTATTTAAATGCTGTTTATCCAAAACCTTTAGTAGGGTTATTAGATTAAATGTATTTATTTAATAATTGGTGTTTTAGATAATGAATGGTGTGAGATGGTTCACTTTCCAAAGTTAAATTTAATTTTCGCCTGTTTTTAATAACAACATTTTCAGAATATTTTTTAAAATTCTGCAGAAATTTGTTTCATCTTGCAGAATTAAAAATTGAATTATCTATGTGAAAATCCTAGGTGGGTTATATTTCAATTGGAAAATAATGAAAAAGAGAACATAAATACGGAAATAAAAGGTTATAATTTAGGCGCGGCAAATAAAATGCTCACTTTGATTTCAATTATTGAATGTACGAGAAAAATAATTTAAAATGAAAAACTACAGTGGACTGAAAGAGAGCATTCTCATTTTAAACTATCTGATCCACTAAAATCCCTCTTTCATATGCAATAAATGATATAATGCATACTCAAAATCTTTGGTGCATCCAAATTATAAGGTGCTTCTGCCATAGGTACGGTTACTAAACCGGGCGTGACAGTAAAATAAAAACGCATCCAAAATTCCGCCATTTCAAACATTTTCACTTATAACGAGCATTTAGCTGCCTCAGTGCCTTTTCCATATTTATAAATATAAAACATGGCTGCCCGTGCAGGGGGATGCATTTTATATCTTTTAAACGTAAAGAATTAAATACAATTCAAAATTTTAGACAGGTACATATGTATATTCAGGACCGCGCCGGGCATATTTGCCGCCCGGGTGCAAGCAGTTTATGCCGCCTCTCACGGACTTATAAAAGCACATTGGCACATATTATTTTTCGATTTTAGATTTAAAGTTGTATTTAATTTAAGAAATAAATTGTGCAAAACACATTTCGCAAACTTTCTCGCATACGAATCGTCTTGATATATTACGTAAGAATACTTTATTTTAGAAGACCATCCAGTATAACATGAGTTTACAAACACAGCGGATGGTAAAGAGCTGTCGATTGCGAGCTTTGACCTACCATCATGCCATATTTCAGCTTTATAGCACATCTTGAAGTGCCCTCCGTTGGTCGAGCGGTGAGCTCTACGCTCACCACGAAAATGAACACATTATTACATTGTATCCTGCATGAATTCCGACCTTGTGTTGCCATCTACCTTCTTATCTGATTGTGAGCTCCAAGAAAAGGGCACAATGTTGTCACAGAGATGTTTTAGATTACAGGTCGCTAAATTAGGCTTCATTTGTATGTTTGTAAAAGCACAAAATTAAGAGAGATTCTTGCCTCCGTCGGTGAATTGCCGCTCCTAATATGTTGTCGCCCGGGGGCGATGTACCCCTTGAACCTCTGGGTATATTAATGAACGATTTTGATTTGTTTATCATAAGAAATCGCATCCGCTCTGTATAACCGGGTGTTTGTTAGCAAGCATACAAAGTACACAAGTTAATATTGCTAAATAATTGGAATATTTTAGAGTAGTTGAACATTGAACAGTTCTCGAATTTTCGATTTGCGTAGCCGATTTTATCGCATTTATTAATTCGTCTTAAATACGAAGAGATTGACTAACAGAGGAAACATAGCCCGTCTTTTAACTGTATAAGTAGAAAGTATCAATACATCGCACGTCCCACGTGAAGTTGAAATCTTTATTTGAACAAGCGCCTAGCCTCGTCCTGCGCGATTTTTCGCATTATATCAACCGTGTGGCTAAAGGCTTGAAAGAGATGTGCTGAGAGCGCAGACGAAGAGAAAGGAATAACCTAGAAGTAAGAAATGATTCAGTATCGCTTTATTTCGGCAGTGAAAGAAAGCGTCTATTGGATGGCCAATATCGGCAATGCGATGAGATGAAGTAGTACATAGTGGATTAGGGACGATAGCGGAAAGGAGTTAGGTCAGTTTCGAAAATTTCGACAGCGAAAACACACACACACAAATCCGAGGCATTGGAGTCTTTTTTACTAGCTCTTTCGACTGCTCAAGAAGTGATAATGACACCATGTCGGCCTCTCCCTCACTTTCCCAAGGATCCTCCCTAATCCGCTCCATTCCACCTCCTCCCTCCTCCCGACCGCATCTTTCTCTCGACCGAAACCGCAACCAGTTTGCCCCGCCAATGTCCGCCATTTGTTTTTACGATTTTACTTCCCTTATTTTACTCATACACACAGAGGGCGTTCTGAAAGTATATTTGAGAATGTGTAATACCATACTCACTGCTAATCTTCTTTTATTTTCTTTTTTAGACTTTTAAAACCGCATTCGCTCGCTGCACCCGCTGTCTGCCATTCATTCATTCCCATATATCGCTTTTTCTACATCTTTCTTGCGGTGGCCCACAATGCACCGTAATTTGGTGAAATTAGGGCTATTTTTCTTCGATAGGGCTCATAAGTGACCAGACGTACTGATTTTATCAGTACAGTACTGATTTTAGAGATTGTGTACTGATTTCAAATATGTACTGAATTTTGTACTGAATTATAAAGTTGTACTGATTGTAAAAGAAGAAAAGATCTATAATTATTTAGTTCATTTACTGTGGGATTGACGGTTGAGGTGGCTCGGGTGCGATGTTGCCAGGATGTGTAAAGAGGACTTGCGGCAACGCTGTGTAGTTCCCCCTAGCAAACATTACCTCCCCTCCACCTATGATTGGCTGTGAGGGAGGGGAGTTTTTCAGTATTTCCTTCCAAACCCTCACCCCTTCTCTACAACTATAAGTCTCAATTCCAAAGTAATGTCGTCCAGACAATAATAGTTATGGTCGTTTATGTCATGTGAGTAGTATAATATTTTAATGCTGTTTAGTAAAGTAACATTATTCTCAGAATAGATTATTAATATTATTATTTAATTACATTTAAAGATCCTGCCATAAATAGAAGAAAAAACAAATTTTCTGATCGACTTCAGCAAGAGTATCCAATATATATAACAATAATGTTATATACCTATGTATACTATATAAAATTTCAATATAAGTATATGAAGTATTATATTGAAATGTAGTTTTATTTCATGAATATAAGAAATATTTAAAAATGTACTGATTTAACATCTAGAAAATCTGGTAGTTTTCTTTCATGAATATAAAAAATAAAAAATGTACTGATTTGACATCTAGAAAATCTGGTCACTTTACTCATAAGCAAACGGAGAGATAGAAAATGTACAGCGACGGGCAGATAGATTAGTAAAGAGAAATTACGATTGTAAACAAAGCGTAACTTCATTAATAGAGAATCTTAAATGAGGAACGCGTAGACTGCAAGCTAGGTTTAATTTGCTAGGAAAATATATGTCTGAAGGATTAGCGGATGAGATAGTCGAACTTATCAGAAGTTCGACACGTACTGTAAGGCAGGACAGCGAAGATAAGATCCGCCAAATAGATTGTAGGACGGAGCGATACAAGAGGATCGTTTTTCCCTAGGACGATAAGGGATCATAATAGGAAGAGGTAAGGAGGGTGAGCTAGGGAACCTTGGTGCATTGCACCCCCTGCCATCCACCAATAAGGCGACTTGCAGGGTATTATGTAGATGTATATGTTTTGTCAAGATCTGAGTAAAAACGAACGAGAGTGCATGCAATTTGAGAAGATTTTAGTAATTTAGTGCGAATAATTCATTCCAGTGTCTGACCAGTATTTTTTTTCTTATTATCATTATTAGCTCTTAAAGAGCACATCCGTCGCCTTTTTCTAAAAAAAACAAACACAAATATCCATGCTCAAAGCAAAAGTCGAACCTACGGCATTGGTATTGGGAAGCTAACACGATAAACACCCTTCTTCTAAGATGCAGATACCAACTATCCCCGATATGAAAAGATAAAAAAGAGATTTCCAGCTTTATTTTACACCCCTTCCATAATCGTTTATTCAGTGAGAAAGTGGTTGGTCAATAGTTTTTATAACATCATTCGAAAATGCAAAATATTTAACCTACATATCTTCTATGTCGTATACAGTACTTCTCTCGCCTTACAAGTTAGTATTCATTAAGGCCGTGGCAAAACGCAGTCCGGATACAGAGAATAAGGATTAAACATTTTAAAACCATACATATTCGTGAAAGAAACATTTACGAAAGGTACTGAAGGGAAAAAATTAGCTCATTTCGTTACAAGGCCAAGGGCATTAAAGGCGTCGGTGTCTCTTATCGAGTTTATTCGCCATTAGACGCGGAAGACATTCAATATGCAGTTTTCATGGAAACAGCAGCACTTGATATAGCCATTACCTTTAGCGAATTTCTGAGAAAAATTATAGCTACGTTTCGTTTAAGTGCTTACATCTAGAACAAAAAATCAACGCCACGACTGCTTTAAAACATTCTCGGAATCTAAAGCTAAGTTATTTAAATTACGATGGCGCTTAAGCGCGATGCTGTGTCATTCATTTGGAATTTACGCTGCCTATTTAAATTCTACGAAATAAAGTGTAATAATCTAAAGCATAATGATTAACCGTAATTAAATTCAAAATAAGGAGACTGCTCTCAATATCAGTTTTTAGTCTAAAAAATATGAGGAAATCCAAACTTTTAAATAAGGAAGCAACGATATTACTGTAAACAGTTCTCTCTGAAATATATTGTTAATCAAACGAGTTTGTCAACGATAATCCTTTTTAATATGAAACCAACATCAAACGTCTAAATGTCACTCGTAATCTACCAAACCCGGTTCTCAAAGCCGTAAATAAGGATTCCATTAATTTATCTACAAGGCAGCCAAGTCCAATGGAAGATTTTAATTTAAACGTGGACAGCATGCGGAATCGGACGCAATCATTTCTCTCTCTCCCCCCCCCCCCCCTCTCCCCCCTCTCTCTCCACGTTGCATGTTGATTACTTCTAAATCAATTTTTCTTGAAAACCATCTAGTGCCTCCCTCTAAAAGAAAGTAACATGCGATTCGACGATTAGTTCTAGAACAAGTTTTTTCAGAACAGGACTAATAGCACGACGCTATCGGAAGTGTTGAAAATATAAATCCAACATTCACTAATCACCTAAACATTAGGTCAAACTGGGAAATGTCTCCTCCTTGAGACGTCACCGCCTCTAGAATCTCTGGGTATCACGCCTTTGTACACAAGAAAAACAATCGGTACAACATTGTACAAACATTCCCATATACGAATGCGTATTTAGTTATCTGTTGAAAAATATGAACTATGTAGAATCGTTATAAACATCAACTTAAATAACTATACCAAATTTAATGTAAATCGTATTGACCGTTTTTTAGAAAATGCTATTTTTGTTAAAGTTGCCCAAGAATAAACTAGCCTTATATTCATTCTTTGAGAAAAATGAAATATGTAGTATTATTTCAGACGTAAACCCAAGTAACTGAACGATTTATTCATAGCTTCTATTCTGTTTGTTAAAATTCCTAAGTACGAGATTTCATTCATTTTACGTACTACACTTTAGGCTCTAGAGCCAATAACAGACAGACAGACGGACAGACAGGTAGACGGCATTGCGAAAAACACTTTTTCGGACTCGGGTACACCTAAAATGTATATTTCCATCAAAATATCGAGGTCGAATTATTTCGCGATAACAGTACTTTCTCAATATACTTCGTTTATGAGAAGGTAAAAATTAATCCTTCTTAAGATGATAGGGCGAGGAGAAAATGCATTAAGAAATGTGGATGTTTCGACGAAGAATCTAGCGATGTCATTTTAGCATCCTCCATGGAACCTTTTCTCTATACTCTTTTGTTTTAAGAATGCAGCCTTGCGAAACCCCGCCCCCTCTTGCCCTCTAATTTCTTTTTCTTTTTAGCCGTTCTTTTATCTTATTCGCCCCGTTGCCCCTCTCTCCTCCTCCTCCTCCTTCCGCACTCCGCTCCGACAGTTTTTAATTCGCTGATAAAAAGACACCGTAACGACCTTCTCCCTTCGCATTACGCCTTTACTTCCACTCTGGCCACATCTCCCACCTCTATTACGACCCGCTCTCTCTCTCTAACCCCTCCCCTATTTCCACCCTCTTCTATCTCCACCCCTTCATCTCCTTCACCATCTAAAGACGTTTGTCCGTCCTTTTCTCCCACCCTCTCTCTTCATTTCCCGTTCAAACTCCACTGCAGAGGAGTGTGCATCGCTTATCCCCACTCCATTTCATTGTGTTTAGATAACATTTCAGAAGAGAGTTTAAGAGAATCCACTTGGAATTCCTTCTCTCTATAATTAGGTCTTTTTGGTTCGTTTCAAAAGAAACGAGAATTGTTTTTATCCCATTCGCTACACGTTCACTTTACTCTTAAGAGATGCTCGTAATCTTCAGGGGAAAAAATAGACATAAACTTTACGAAGAAGACAACGCTGAGCACAAACAAATTCCAGGACGGATATTTAATGGGGTTATTTCCATAGTCGCAACTCTTTCCAGCCCATTTACTGCGTTACAGTCACTGTTATTTTCTCCATTCTTTTGAAAACTGATGGAAAATTTACGTGTTATAGTTTTTTTCTACGGTGCCAGATATTTTGATAATTATTATGTAGACCAGATCTATGGAAAAATACCATCATCAAGAACCCCTTTACAAGATTGTAAAACTACACCAAAGTGCACCTTTATAATCATAAAATTTGTATTTTTCATTCTGAATTAATTTACATGAATTGAATAGAACTGGAATAATAATCAATGCGACATATTTGATTGTTACTAATGAATGTTAGTATTTTATAAGGTATAAAAACCTTGAACTATTCCTTCACAATTTTTGTAAAAAACTGTTATTTACGTTATGTTGAAGTTAATAGCTCACTTAATACACTGGAAAACTTTTGTTAAACAAAATGAATTCCATACAATGTTGTAAATATATTTTATTTTTTGAAAATATACCTATAAATGCCTCTGGAGTTATATTTCAATGTCATGTTCTGAATTAAAACTCGGCTTTAACACTTCAGTCGTCAACATGGTGTAATATTTCCTGATCCGTATGTATCCTAGTTTAATCTTCTAATTTCTATAAATAACATTCCAATTATGGCGCAAAAAGAAATCTACAGTGTCCTAGATACACTATTTAAATAACGCAACAGCCTAAAGAATATATCAAGAATTCAATAATCAATCACTACTTGCAAGCAATTATGTATTAAGATAGTGTTATTGGAAAATAATGTAACATATTCTTTAAGCAACTTACGTTACCGAAATAGCTGTTTCCATGCCTTTCGTATAAAAGATTACCTGCAAAGAGAAAATTAGTATTTAGTATTGGAATATAATTTGCCAAAAGAAACTCGCATAAAAACACCGCTAAACACATGATCTTAAAGTAGCAGCTTAAATTTTATCATCGTAAATATTTTCTTTGAAATTAATTTTATATTTTCTTCATTAAATACAATTTTTTAACAAAAATAAAATTAAGTTTATTTCAAAACAAAAGAAAGTAGCAATACATAGTATATATGGGTCACGGTCATCTCTTATAAATTATGCATCTATTGCTAGAATTAATGACAAGATTAAATGTTGTCATTTTGTTACGTTTTTGTTTGGCGACATCTCAGTTACGAAGCCATCGCAGTGCTTCAAGCTTTAAGTCCAGTCGTTATTTTTAGATTATTGCCACTTCATCATCAACTTCTATAATTATTATTTGGATTTGAACGCCTTCCAAGCCGTGCCACACCCACAAGAGGCCTCTCTCTCTCTTCCCAATCTCCGTCGTTGTCCTCTCACCGTCCTCGACCGATATTTCAGCATCCTAGCGCTCTATTACGGCTAAAATACTTCGTTGACCTTGTTATGATTTACTAGGCCCTGTGCAACACGAGCCGTATAAGTCACATATTTTCACTCCTTTTTGACGTTTAATATCTACTTTATAGCGGGAACGCCAAATGGAGAGCACTTTTGGCCACGCCCCCTTCTACATTGCGGGAACGAAACTAGCCACTGGGGGATGATGGCGTCGGATGGGTGCCCCAAAGGCCATAGCGGTCCAACTAGCGAACTATTTGTGTCCATGTGTGTGTGTGTGTGTGAAAGAGGGGTAAATGGGAGGATGAACATGTGTGGCTGAAAAGAAGGGAGAATAACAGCTCGTGGGGAATGTTTCGATCAATCGACCGATATTGGAAATGACTGGCGTGTCGCATCAAACTTTAACGCAGGAGGACGTGGACTCGTGTCGCATCACCATTCCTCACACGCGTAAAGGAGCAAGTCTTTGTACTGGTTTTTCCACCTATTTTTAAACGCTTGGGAGACAAAATTACGGTAGTAACGAATAATGAGACATTTTCCGATTCTTTTAACTCTATAATTACAGATTTTTATGGACTCGTTAAGAATAATTAGGAGACGAACTCAGTCATAGTTATGCTATAGTTAATGGAATGATATTAATGATATACCTCTAGAAAAAATATTATTAAAGCCTTGAATCATATTTAGACCTTCTTTACGCGAAATAAATACACTCCATGGAAAAATAAACTTTAAATCATCAAAACATATAAAAGAGAAAACAATCAGCGTAACTGATATCACAGGCGAGTTCTTTTGTTTCTCCCGCAGTCTCCTGGTAATATGGAAAACTTTATCAAAAACCACGCGTAAAAATCCCTTTTCCGTTCAGGATGTCACTTTCAGCTTCTTGTCACCTTTATCCTCTTCGACCATCCCTTTAATATTCTCTCTCAAAATTCCTCAAATCTCCTACCTTTATCTTTCAACGACGGGGAACGCCTTTTCATAACTAAACACCTTTTGTCGGTCATCTCCATTATGCTGGAATATTTTAAACGTGTCCATCCAAAACATTTCTCGAAAATTGCCTATCCTTGACCTCTTTTTCACACTAGACTTGCGTCTATTATCTTCCCGTCTTTCCAGCCGTTTCCCCGAAAATCCTCACCAGGAAGATTTGCGTCTTCCTCAGTTACACACTCGACCCATGTCCCCGCCCAACACGTTTATTCTTAGCGTTTAACACAACATATAAATTGCCAATTTCCATTTTATAGGCGTATAGTCCTTCTATGTTAGCACTCCAAAGTAATTTAATCTTTTCACCTTTGGAATTATCATACTCTTCCCTAGGGAGGTATTTATAGCATATCCTTATACTGAAAACTACTCTCCTAAATTACAAGATTATTTTCTAAATTAAAAAAAATAAAGATTTAAGGAAGGGTATTTTCGTAACAGTTAAATTGCACATTGTTTACGAATATAGCTAGGTTACCATGAATTACACTGTAATACTTAGTCTTGCAAAGTAGCCAATGCTAATGTAAAAATAGGATGTAGCCAGTATTTAATCGAATGAAAAGTTTTGAATAATACTGTCTATAAAGTTTTCTTATATGGATTATTATAGGCATAAGGGGAATATATTTAAGGTATATTTGATGCAAAAGATGTTTTTAAATTTTATTTATATGTAAAATGATGAATAAAATAACGAATTAAAGCTTCATTATTTTAGTGTTTCTTGCTAGTGACTGCATAACCACTGAAATGAAAAGCAGCAAACGTGAAAAAAGTGTTGCTCCTCAATTGGTTACCCTTTTCAAAGCATCTCATTAGTCTTTCTATGCTCTCGGACACTTCATATACTTTATTCATGCTTCTCATTAATTTTTTCTTTACGTAATAATAATGTTATCAATTAATTATAACAAATATTATAAATTAATAAATTACAATATCATTATATGATATTATATAAAGTAATATAATGCAAATTTTAATCAATAAAAATTTAACGCCGGATTGTTGAAAATAAATCGTAATCCCGATTAAAACGCCATGTACTAATAACCTCTAATTTTAATCTCAAATATTTATAGTTGATCGAAATATTTTAAAATAAATCATTCTCAATTGAGTGACACTGAATAAATAGATTCATCATACAGTATTCATAAACACCGCAATCTATCAGCTCCACCTATATCCATTACGCTAAAAGTGCGGATTCAAAGAAAGAGAGCTCTCAACGCTCGAATCGATCGTTTGAAACATTAAGGGATGCAGAAGAATTAAAAAAAGAACCCTTTTTCCATTTTCCGCTCCGGCTTTCCGTTGAACAATTCCCGATCGCACCTTCAGCGAGCACGCCTTCGTTTCCGTGTCGGAGGAAAAACAAACGGCAAAGGGCTCACTGGCGCCCTTCCATCCTCACGGCGGAACAGCAAAATCATAGCCAGGCGAAGCGCGATCACGGAATCAGTCGTGCCACATACGCACGAAACCTATCGCGGTGATTGGCTTGTTGATAATGCGCTGACAAGTCATCGCAGCGGCGAAAAAATCACATTCAGCAACGCCAAATAGTGAAACGCGAGGAACAACAAACGGGGCGAAATTTCATTTTTAAAAAAAGCGAAACGAAAACACGTCGACATCAGAATGAGAATTAAAAAAGAGAGAGAGAGAGACACACAAAGACGCAGGAGAGAGGAAAAATGAGTCCTTTATTACGAGCTCGCGCACTCCACTTCGCGGAGGTGAATCCGAAAAATGGAGTGGGAAAAATTCCTCCGTCACTCAATCTAATAACAGAGGATACCGCTGCACGGCATAAGTCTAAATCCCCCTTCAAAAGCCTCCGCTAATCCCTTCTCCCGTTTTTTTTATATATCCTCCCTTTTTAATCCATTTTTCTCTCCCTTCCGTCACAGCATTTTTTCGTTCCCCTTCCCCTACCCAACCATGTCAAGGGACACGGAATAAAAATGGCAGAGCTGGGAGTGGGAGGTGGAAGGGGGGGCAGGGAGGTGGAAGGGGGAGGGAGGAGAGTTGAGAAAGGAAGAAGAAGAAAAGAAAGGATGGGAGGCGAAGTGGAAAATATGAAAGAAGGGATGAAATATAAGAAGGTGGTGTTCTGTGGAAGCAGGAGAATAAAAATATCGGAAATGGGTGTGTGTGTGTGTATATATATCGTGAGCCGGCTACCCCGACCTTTCGATATGCCCCCACCCATACAGATCGGCAGGATGTCATCCTCCGTCGTCAATTATTTAATAAAAGGATATATCCCGGACAGAACCGCTCGTAACATATTAATAAATACGAGGCAAGAGCGTGTGTGCGCGCGGGGGGTCGTGTTCCGTGACCTTCTCCTGGGCGGTTGTCGTTTATTCCATTAATTTGATCTAAAAACGTTAATTTTTTTAAGGGTTGTGTTTTTCCCGATATCTGACGTATGTGCAATTCATTTATAGTCATGTTTCTCATACGCTACACGTAATTAACCATTTATCTTTGTTCAAAAATATGTAAACTTAAAAACTATTTTTTAAATTATATTATGGTAATCTATTTAAGATACAAATATTCATGTGCGTGTGTATTTGCTAATCGACTTTTAGATATTACACATTTAGTTTTTTAAAACAACAATACATAGAAGCACAGGAATCCATGTTAACGAATGGATTCTTAACTGAACCGCGTGTTAGTAAAGACGCATTATTATTTAATTAATGCTTAAATGATTTTTTTTTCTTTTTGAATCTTTCCTGCTTTACTATTTTTGTATATTAACATAATTCGCATTTTGTGTAGTGCTAAAAATATATTACTCATCCATATGGTAATTTAACATTTTTGTTTACATACAGCAACGTAATTAAACCTGAATAACGCCTATTAAGCATTTAATGGAATGAATTTAATATTTATTGGTCGAAATTGCGCCGGTGTTTTTTCAAAATTTATGATTAAATTAACAGCATTCCTTTATGTTACAGATTCATTAATTCAAAATTTTAAAAATCAGTATCGTTCAAGGCGAAAACGGCTTTGCATCCCCCTCCTGAATAATAAAAAGTATCGATCCACCTCCAATGCAAACAAAGAGGATCCTATCGCTTGTGGCGTATATCCCTCGCCGCGGAGCGGCAGAGGGACGGAAAAAAGGCGGAAATGTCGCCAACCTATTTCCAGGAGACGGTCTCTAAGGCAACCTCACGACTTTCGCAATGCAGCTCCGCCGAAAAAAAAAGTAATACTTGTGTGGCGCGGAGCGAAATAGAACGAGTTAAGTGAAGCGATGCACGCAGTTAAGGGAAAGGAGGAATCACGCCAAAGGGAGTCACTAATCTCTCTCTCTCTCTCCCTTTCATTATCTCTTCCTCGTATCTCTCCTCATCCTATCTTTCACGCCTTGCTTCGCGGAAATGGAATAAGAGATAACCGACCACTGATGAATGTTGGAGTCACGCGCAAGGAACCATCTTGAATATAAGGCACTGGGGAAGGATAAGACAAGACCGTAGAGTGAAGACGGAAGTGAAAGAAGAATGAGAACGAAGATGGGTAAATAAGATAAGAAAGGTGGAGCGAATGAAGGAGAGAGTGGAAGAATTGATGATGGAAAAGGATGGGAAAATAGAAATAAATGAAAATGCGAGGCGACGAAAGTAAGAAAGAAGAAACTGGAGGATAAAATATCCGATGACGGGAAGGAATTAATTTAGGATCAGGTGCAAAACAGGATAAGAATAAAGTTGGGAAGAAAAACTGGAAGAAAAACAGTGAGTATAGTCAACAGGAAGAGAAGAAAATGAAAGACGGAGAAGGCTATGGAGAGAGAGAGAGGATAAAGAAAAACAAAGGGACAGAATGGGAAGAATACAAACGAGGAAATGGACGGAGGGAAAAGGATGGACTCGGAGCCGGAAGTGGAAGGAAGCAAGAGAATGGGGTAGAAGGACGGACTGAAGAAGAGAAGAGGGATAGACGACACAGGATTGGAAGCAATAAGTGAGGGAAAGAGGCGCGGAAGGGGGGGGAGAGGGAAAGAGAAAGGGGAGGAAGGGAATAGGGTCGGGGAGGGGAAAAAAAAGAGCCGCAACGGTCTATGGGCGTGCGATTTTTTCCGCTGCGGCTGCAGAAGTGGACAACACCCATCGCAGGCGGAGAATGATGATTGCCGAGGCCTTCGACGAAGTGAAATCTGCGGGGGCGGAGCAATAAGAGAGGGCGAGATTGCGTTAGGAAAAGGGAGAGAGAGGGGGGGAGGGATGGGGAGGAGGGAAGGAGGTGGGGGCGAAGAGAGATGGGTCCGAGTGAGAGGGACTTGGAGCACTGGGACTGAGGGAGTCGTTTGGAGGAGCGAGCGTTCTGAGCACTCCCGCTACTCAGGCTACGGACCCTTGTTGAAAAGCCGTTATTTTCCCACGAGATGTGCCGCTGACGCAGATTCTTTTTCACGCGCATTTATGGCAGCTACGGCAGTAAAGGGAATGTCGCCCCTTTTGACATATCTCTCATTCTCTCTCTCATTCTATCTCTCTCTATCTCTCTCCATCCTCTCTCCTATCGCTGTTCTTCTGCTGACCATCTCGATAGATTGAGAGAGGAATAAGATATATATATATATATATATATATATCGCCACGATAATAAATCGCGTTACGAGGAGAAGTGAGTCGAGGATTGGTTCGAGATGGAAAAGTGGCGTTTTTCCCTCGACCCGAAGACGGATGCGAAGCCCATCTAAGGGCGCAGAGTGAATAAGGGAGAACTATCGGCAAATGTGGTTTGGAAGATGGGAAAGATAGGGGAGCGAAGGAGGAAAGTGAGGCGGTGATGACGGAGGAAAAAAAGGTGAGATTTCTGGGAAAGGGGGAGAGAAATGACGGAAGGAGTTTGGGAAGGAAGGGAACATGTAGCGATGAATAATCGCGAAATGACGAACGAAAGAGACGAAGAAAGATAAGAGTGATTATGGCGTGGAAAAAAACTAAACAATAAGTCGCGCTGTAATTTCGTTACGCTACTCAATCGAATGAGTGCATCATAAAACACACATAAAAGACAGTGTCACTTTGTCCCTTTGTCATGCAATACTTTTTGAATCTTAATATCTCGCAAAACGACTGAACCGAATTTGATAAAATTATCAGGATAGCACTATGATATAATAACAAAACGTTATAATGTATCGAACTCGAGATCAAAGACCCGGGTTCGACTCCAGGGGATAATTTTCATTTCCAATAAGTTAACACGTGACATCGGCTTTACGACGTGCAGGCTTTCATTCTTTTCTAGATTAAAATTAGAAACATTTGGCCTACAATCTTCAGATATGAACCATTTTTAAGAAAACACTATAAAGTTTCTTATTCTGTTCATATTTTTCCGTCTTCAGTTCGAAATTGCTCAATGAAAACGTTTAATTCACACAGTTTGAGGAAATCTTACCATTTTAACGGGATATTGCCTTGCCTACCAATTCCATTGTTAGACCTCTACATAATATTGTTAATTCAATCCTTATGGGTATAAACGTGCTTTGAATGCTTTTAACACGAGAGAGGGTGGAGCGAGAGGTTGTGAGAGGGAGGGAGAGGGAGGGAAAGAGAGACAATTATTTTAAGTTTAAATAAAGATAGCCCGTCAACAACAGAATATTCACTAGAAATGTTTGACAAAATATTTTATATGTAAAAGTGTGATATTAATTATTTTAAATGAAAATAATAATAATCTATATATCTGTAATTCTTCCGTTGATATTTCAATGGACATTACATTAGTAGTGTAATAAACTCTGGCATTGCGTGAATTATATAATCTCAGTTGCACTAAATGAAGTAACTTGACAAATACATATTTCCAAATCTATTAGCCATTCAATGAAATTATTTTAAGCGCTCGGGAAAATTAATTGAATCAGTTGATGAAATTGTAAGAGAATACCGAGCCAATTATACGCCGCAGGGACCGTCTAATTTTGCAGTTTTTTTACTACATCGTAAAAACCCATTGTTTTTTTCCAAATTTGTGCAGTACAAAAAGTTAACGATATGTAGCTTGTGTTACAATGGAAACACAAAGTCATAAATATACTATTATTACATAATTATATTATAAATTACTCTAAACTTAAAGCTTCGTTAGATTATAGTTTCGGCTATTCCGATTACCCTATTGACAGAATACTCGGAGTTCGAGTTATTCGGGGCTGTCATGATTATTTTGTTAAAAACACTGGAATTTCTTATTGATTCTGATATGAGAGATATTCTCCGAAGCAAACCTCAAAAGAAACGAGCCTATGATCTGCGAATCAGCTTATAGAATATTTCACGGAGCCAGAGTGTCTGTCAATTCATTGTCCTGGCAGCCTTGTGTTCAATCCATATATTGTCATCCATACATTGCCCATAAGCGACATTCAAATAATGATTTTGAGGAATAATTCACTGGATATTTTCAGAAAAGAAAGTCGCTAACGGCAAAATAGAGGTATGCGGATGTTAGCTCGAACGAAAAATGCACCTTCTGGTTATTTTTCACAAGATCTGTAATTGATTGACATTCATCATAAACCACAAATGCATCTAATGAGGGGGTAATTTTTTCATGTGGAATGAAAATTCGATAATTCGTTAACATTTTAAAAGATATTAAATGGCATCCTGACTTCTAAATATATGAAGAGAACTATAAATACATTTCGATTTTAAATTTAAATTTCTGCCAAGACAATTGAACATCGGCAATAATTTTTACAATTATTAAGAGTTATTCTATTCCGAAGTTCAAATTATCAATTGAACGGCACGGTGAAAATAAATAATTTCATGTAAGTATGTTGTACAGTTTCTTCTAAGTTGAATATGTCCTTTGAATGTGATTCATATCCTGCGTTGAGCAGGTAATAGAGGTCAACTACCAACATTGAAAAAGAAACTTCGATTACGTAAACTATTTTGAAAATTTTAGAATGTTATATACCTACTGTGTTCAATAGGAAGGAAGGGGATGTGGATGAGAGGGAAGAGAAGTGTGTGGTTGAAATGTAAGAGGGAGATAGGAATGGGTATGGCGGCAGAGATGGAAGGTGTGCTAGCGGAGAGGGAGCGAATAATTTGATTAAGAGGTAGCAATTTGAAAAAGTTCCGCTCCAATCGATTTACGCGCGGAAAAGAAGTTTTTCATCTCCAACGTCGAGCTTCCGTTCCTGGATTGGTGATGGCGCGGATAATGGCGGGAGGAATGAGATTTTTTTATTGCTTTCCAAGCGAGTGTTTAAGTTTCTTTTTTCTTCTCTCTCTATCTATCTCTCCCTCTCTATCTATCTCTCTCTATCCAGCTATCTCTATGGAGGTCATGCTAAATTTAAAAACGAATTTCAATTAATTCGACCACTTCAGAAAGGAAGTAACGTAATTGCTCCAAATCGATAATGTTATTTTGATTTTCATAATGGATGACGCATTTAAATGGAGCTAAATATTGATTTGAAAATCAACTGGATACTCGATGCATTTTCGCTAGATTTGAAAAGGGGCTTTATTTAGTAAATATGTGTAATCGTTATCGGTATAGTTGAAAAAATTCCCAAAAACAGTATTTTAAAAATGATTTTATTGATATATTTAAATGTCTAGCACTGAGGAGGATAATTTAAGCAGCAAACCATAGAATCGATAGGAATAAATAAAATTAACAAATACAACACATATCTTTATAAATAAAACTAATAAGAATAATTTCGCCTTCATTGCACATACGTCAAAAATTGAGCATAATTCGAGAACATCTGATTAAAGGCATATTTATGGACTGTCCTTATGAAAAAACAAATTCAAATCCTATAAAAATAATAGTAAAAATGCCGTTGCAATAATAAAAAATCTGATGTGGCCAACACATGACTTTCTCCATATTTGGGGTATAGATATTTAAATTATTATGAGTAGCATTATAAGGCAAAATTATTATTTCGTATCGTAAAAGAAGACACGTCCTTGCCGTAAATTACGTATATTTTGAATGTTTACAGAATTCACCGCTACATAGTGTTGGCGCGGTAGGCTGGTATTAAGATAAAGCGAAATATATCCGAAATGGATGGTTCTACGAAAATTAGTTTCAAACAAAACTTGGAAGAAATATTATTCTCTACAACTTTGGTCCTTACGAAGATTACCAATAACGATGTTCTTAAGGAGATATTTAACGGAAACCGAAAAACCGGTTATTTATAAATAACTCCTATAGAAAATTGTTTCAAATGAAAACTGTAGGAAATTACATTCTCTATAACGTTTGTTTAGAATTGTATATACAATAATGATGTTTTAACAAAGAAATATCGCAAAAACCGAATCGGGTTTCGAATAAACCGCGACTTCCGGTTATCCGTTATTGTCCAAAAAGTAATCAGTTCTTTGTTCTCATGTAAGACTGTTATATATGAAGTTTGGTAACGATATGGTATGTACTTTTTGAGTTAGAGCGCCCACACTAACATACACACAGACATCATTCCGAAAATAGTCTAAACGTGTTCTAGGGACCTCAAAACATGTATTTCCGTTGAAATCTCGAAGTCGATTTTTTTCATGAATACAATACTTTCCCATTACTACGTATGGAGAAAGTAAAAATCCAGGTTGTAAGTGGAATTTTTTTCAATGATAATCACTGCCGCTCATAATCTCCATTAATTTCATATCTTCTCTTACATCCCTGTTTTAACTTGCACCCTTCATTTTTTCCGCGGATATGAGCACAGAGACCGCGACATTTAATTAGGTTTCCCCAATTGGAATGTTGTCAATGAGAGATTTGGTACCCTATTGTAAACAAATATGAGAAAACGTAACACGGCACCACACTCATCCGTTTTTTTAACCCAATTTCCTCAATTTTTTATTTCAATCCTAATCTCCATCTTTTACCATTTTCCTCCCTCTCCTAGCACCGGAATAAAGTTCTCTTTTTCTTTCTCTCTCTTTCGATATTTTATTTTCCCTGTCGATATTGCTCCATTTAATTTTTTTCATCCAGTTCCGCTCAAAATCGGCTTACGGGCGGGAATGCGGATGTCTCGAAAGTAAAGGGCGGGCAAAACCCTAGGGAAGGGTGTGAGGTTAGTGAATGACACAGGTTCGACACGGGATGACAATTTCGTTGATGGCGTTAAAGCGTGTCCGTGAGGAGAGAGAGAGAGAGAGAGAGAGAAAATTCTGCACCCTTACGGAATTGCCGACGGGGAGAGGAGGAGGTTGGAAGAGAGAGAGAGAGGAGAGGTGGACAAGATTGGAAGATGGAAAGGAAGGACCATACGGAAGGACGGACAGAGAGGGAGACATTCGTGCGGGCTGCTATCAGGGTTTTTGCATGGGGATTTAAATAGGTTTAGTAACGGGGAGTGTCATGCCCTGTTTTCGGAATGTTTGCTCGGTTCTCTCCGTGATGGAGAGGGAAAGTGTGGATATGGATGGAGAGCGAGAGAGAAAAAAAGAGGGGAAAAGGAGAAATAACGCATGATGGGCAGGATTTCTCTGCGTGAATTTTTTTTTTTTTGAAGTGGTCAGGACGAGATTTTTTTCGCCTTTTTTTTGTTTTCCACCGCCAAGCGGCGCTGGCGTCGCTATCCGTTTGAGGGATGGGCGCGAAATTCTCCCGGACGTAATCGAAGCCCGTATTTGTCATTCGGCCCTCGTCGTTGACATCTAGGACGGATGCCCGCGATGAAATACGTAAGGGATTGAGGGAGAAAGAGGGAATAGATGAGGGGGAGAGAGTGGATAGGAAGGGAGGGAGAGAGAGAGAGAGGAAGGTAGGTGAGGGCGTGTAGTGAGAGAGCGCTGCGATTCTTCAAAATCCGCACCGGATCCCGATGGCCGGAATTTTTGGCCTCCGTGACTTGAATTTTGCGCACGTTATAGCAGTTTCTCTCCAGATCGAGCGGCATCTGTCAATTTCATTCGCTTTGGTTTATTTGGTCCTTAAATGAGAATAAGTGGCATATGGTCCAATGACTCAAAATTATTATTCAGATGGTGTCGTTGAAAGGAACTAATCATACGCCTTTTCACTGTTTTGGGTAAAAAATATTTTATATTTCAATACGAAATTCCATTATTTGAAAAAATTGTATTTGGTTAACTGGTACTTAAATAAGAATTAAAACTTGAAATCTTTATGAAATACGAAATCATAAATATCCTTACAATAGTTTTCCAAGTAGAATTGCACTTGGTGCTTTTACGTTAATAATAGAATTTGAAATCTCGCCCATAAAAATATACTAGCTCTAAGTATAGCATTTAAAAGATATTATTACATATGAAAAATATTGACTGTTATAACTTAGTTTATAATTTGAACATTTACTACGTTATTACAACATGACCTTGAAGAAGCAACTTAAAGAGTAGCGGTCCCAAACTAAGTTCCGCGTAGTGATTTCATCAGACCAGCTTTACCTCATCAATTTCTTTGAAGCTTTAACTCAAACTTCTTTTACCGATACCTATTCATATATTTTTCGGCGGAAAATGTTACTAGATATCATATATGCAATGTAAACGATACTTTTCGAGTAGGTGAATCCAATGCGCTTTTAATATAGACGTATGACACATTACACGATCAAAAAAGATTCTCAAAAAGAACTCTTTGAAATTAACTCATCATCCATTTGAAAAGTCGTATGTGGCCTGCACAGTGTTTAAAAAAAAAGTTGCCATTTTCGTAAAAGGTTCGGCAATTCCTGTAACAGAGTGATTGAATAATCCTATTTTAAGATTTAAATGGTCGATTCCTTCATTAATGATTTAATATCGTAAGTTGTTGTTTGTATTTATTTTAAATAAAAACTGTATTATTTAACTGTTTAGTATTAGGACTCTTCCTTTGCTCATTGGAATATATTTTTAACTCAAAAGTGTTCATATGAATAAAAGATATTTACCGATGGACAACACATTGTGAAAATTTAGATATAAGATATAAATGAAATTCAGTTCAAAATTTTAAATGTTTTGTGTGAATCGAATACGAAATTTGTAAGTACACGTAATTTGTATTTTCATATTCATCTGGGAACTAAACAACTGACAGAAAAACATCGTGCATTTCATCAAACGCACAATAAAAAAATAACAACGGGAGATAACTTTTAAGGAGAGAAATGTAAAAAGTAAAGAAAATGTCTTGAAGGTAAAAAAAAGATATCCCGGAAAACAGCAGGAAAGCATTGATTTAGGCAATCCCGGAACGAAAGCAAAAATACAAAAGCTACGTCGTTTGGAAGAAAAGAAGTGTGAGACCATGAGAAGGGGGAGGGCGAGAGGGGGGAGGGCGAGAGGGGGGATGGCGAGAGGGGGGAGGGCGAAAGGGGGGAGGGCGAGAGGAGGGGGAAAGAGAGAAACGAAAGACACTGAGAGAAATTGATAAAAAGGAAGCTCTCCATCTCACTCGAGGAGAGTTTCATTTTGACCTCCCTCGGATAAGAAGAGGTAGCAGGGGTGGCGATGAGAGAGAAAATAGAGAGATGATCCAGCATGTGCGATGGAAAAAGACGAAACAATGACTACGGTGGAAATGGTAATAACTCAGCGCTGGAGAAAACAAGTTAGGAAAGTGTACAACGTATCACAAATGGGCGCGTTTCGTGCAATGGAGTATTAGAAAGCAATTATATACCTGTACGTAAGGGAAATAGCGTTTTAAAGTTCTTTTCTTCATCATAAATAATCCACTTTCTTCCTATTTAATAATATTACATGCACACGTAAGGAAATTAAACGTTTGTTTGGGAGATTGTTTATGTTAGCAACAATGAAGTAACCATGCAAGAAATTTTCAAAGTTCAAATCGATATAAGACTTTCTTGTTAGATTTTCTCGATAACGGTTACTCCTACGATAAAAATGTATAGGAAAGGAAATACTATACTTTACCAGTTCTACAACTTTTATTTGAAAAATATTTTGATTTGAGGAATACTTTACGAGATATGACGAAAATGTAATTTTTTGTCCCCAGTAAAGTGGTACCCCTGATTGGCGTACGTGATTCATTTTTGCGATTTTCTGATTATATTTTATTGAAAGTCCTTAAAGTTTTATTATTAAGTACAACAATTCTTCCTGAGCTCCCAAGATATTTTCAAGCGAAGATTATTCAATAATATAATAATCGAAAAACATATTACTATATAAATTCAATAAAGCAAGAACAACCACTACTAAAGGTATGCATTCACATTCTAAAGGACTTCAACGCTCGTCATCCAACGACCTCGACGCATCGATTATCGTCACACGTTAAGCCTTCCTTTACCCATGGCCAATTTTTATTTCTCCTTGCGTATCCAATACGGCCGATACTTCCGATTTTACGAATAAGCTGTCAATGCCAATTGTGTCTTTCGACTATGAGCACTCTACGCGGCACGCGCCCGACTCAACCCAGCTGTGGTGACGCACAGACAGGTAGATAGGTTTCCGAGTACCTACGCTCTCGTGACGTCAATTCCTCGCCTGCATTAACACCTCACCCGAGTCATAGTTAAATGGTTTCCTATTCATCTGACACTTCCACTACTCGAGACCTAATTTCCATAAATTTCCGAATAAAAATAAAGAATTGGCATGAAGATGCAACAGAGATTCACGAAACATCACTGATTATTAAACACCGTTTAATTAGTTTCACTTGCGTATTCCGACATTCCAAGGAGGGCGAATTATACAGTAGGCGTTCAATTTCTTTTCGTGGATTAATCTTCTGCAAGAATAATTAATTTGAATGTCAACTACCTATAATATTTAGAAGGGAAAACAAAGAGCTAATTTTCAAATCCTTGCGAGTATAATTTATTCGTCTTCTTTTATAAACTCTACGCATGATTAAAAATGGATTAGCAGTGAACGATATGAGTTTGATATATTTTAATAGTAAAGCAATGTATAAGTCACAGCACTGAATATCACGGCGAATTCAACATATTTAGGCTTGTAACATGTAAAAACTCTCTGAATATAAATCACAAAAAATTACATTACTATATCCAATAAAACTGAACACCCATGTTTTTTGCTACGCGCTTTGTGCGTGATTTCTGCATTTGAGCCGAATAAGATCTAAAGTTGCACTTCATTCGTTAAGAGTACAATGACTCTCGAGGCAAATGGTTTTATCTCTCGATACAACCATTCGATTGCTTTTGGCAGGATAACATTGAGATACATGCAGAGAGACAAACAATCATTCTTGTCCTTCTAGGACATCGTCACAGCATATCATACTTCGCAACTATCATGGGAATTCGTGACGTCATATGTTTGACGGTTTTTTTTTTTTAAAGATTCTTAGCTAAGTTTTATATAAGACGTGGTGTTTATCATATGTGTGGGCGGAGTGATTGAAAGTGATCCTCACTACAAAGAGAAATCGATGCAGCCCCTTCAAGATTTTAAATATTATCTGAGACAATACTAAAGAATTAGCAGCGTATTTATCACTAAAATTTACGAGGTTTTATTCAAACGACCAACACTTTTTGTTCAATTTAGTCAACATCTTCGGTGAGGTAGGCTTTCGTCATAATTATAATATACTTTCTAATTTAAAATGCACATGTCCTTGCCGATAGCGATAAATCCCCAGAAGTATTTTCAAAAGATAACTTTTACGTTTTTTGTAAAAATCGATTAAACATCCCTTCTATTGTAATGGGTTGAAGTAAAACCGGAGAGTTTTGAACATTTTGAAGCTTCCATTACCTTTCCAGGATATCTTAGTGATTCCACGATCTTCCACATTTTTCTAATTTGAATTTTGCCATTTCCTGAGCAATCACCAAAGTGCTTCCCAGTTTTCCATTGCGTAAGTTTCGTCTTACACTACCCTGTGAAGTGATGTGATAGCGCAATATGTGGTGAAGTTCTATGTGTGTTTCAGCGTGTACATAAAAACAACGTTCTTCACTGCGAGAGAGAAGCAGCGTCTTCCATCACCTGAGATTCGGCTGCAGCAGGTAAGAAGACTTCGATTTTTATTACTCCGGTTTCCGCTCATTTTCCAGCCTAAGTCGGATGGCATATGAATGTTAGCACGCATGATATGAATCCTTCTTTTCCCAGATTATAACTAAATTAGAAACAATATGGGAAATTAGGTTGGAACGAAACCAACACTAAGTTACAAGATACAAAGTTTTCCATTCTTTTAATTAGTTGAAATAATTAAAAATTTTATAGGAAAAGCGCTTACTCAATTCTTCAACTTTCAATCCTGGAAAGCTGCAATAAGCGTGCCATTAATTTTTCGAAATGTCGCTTCTTTGGTCGACCCCTTTTGCTTATGCGCCCCGAACAACCATTCCTTATGGGGATCGTCACGCAGGAGAGTCGGATGAATGTTGCGTAGGATTTTTATCAGGAATGAAAACTAAGGCACTCATCATTATGTTGATATACATTTGCGTTAAAACTACATAATACTGCTTAGTTTGTGGCTATTCCAATCCGTACGTGTCTCGCACAGGGTTTATAAAATGCAGAATAAAAACACAACTTTCCATGCGAACAATCTGAATTTAAAATAAGCCCCTTTCAGCGGATATATTTTGACACTGTAAGAAATAATGCAGAATCCAATTAAATTTTTACTTCTAACTTGAAAATAAACATCATACGAAATTAGTTAATTTTGTGATAATCATTCGTGACCTTTAGAATGCATCCCATTTTGCGCAGAAACCAAGAAATTGCAGTAATTTGAAACATCGGATGAACATATACGCCGCGAATGATGAAATCTAAATTAATAATTTTTTTATCCTCTTTAAAACGTATGGAAGAGCAAACGCCACTAAAAAGCGTTCAGCGTTGCTTGCGACCTAAATAATTTCATTCTTCGTAATTTCCTTTGACTCACTGAAATTCTAAATAGTCACTCCGTGAAGTTCCTGCCACCTGAGCCGAGAACAGCATTACACGGCTCACTCCCTCTCTCTGGACCTTTTGGGTGCCTCTCACTAATATCTCTCTCTCTCTCTCTCCCAAACATCTTTCTCTGTCTCACTTTCTCTACCCCTCCCTTAATGACTCATCTCTTTGCGAATTTACTAAATTTTATCTATCGGCGTTAACTGCGTAAAACGCCGCCTACTCGTATTCCGAGGAAATGAAAGCGGACGCTTTGTCATTAGGAGCGAAATTGATTAAATTCACGCGAAGCGTGTTGGTGATAGCGACTGGAATAGTAGGATGAGGATGGTCTTGGATATAGAAGGAATTAGTTATGACTCTTGGAGGTCCGATGAGGAGAGAGAGGGAGGAGGAGGAAGAGGAGGTAGAGGAGGAGGAGAAAGGAAGGAGACGGAGGAGACGAGAGAGAGAGGAGGGAAGAGGGGAAGGGCGCCATCATTCTCCTGGGAGCTGACTCTCCCTAATGGCAAGATTGAGATTATGTCAAAGGGGTCACCGCTTCAGAGTTAAGGGGAGAAGCAACCTCTCTATCTTAAGGCGGCACTCTTTCCGTCGTAAAACTTGGCTCGTTTTTCTGTTCGATAATGTTCTCGAGTTTTGATTTTAGAGAGAGAAAAAATTTCGAGGAAAACCCTCCTCTTTCTTATTAATTCCAATATGTTTCCCAGGAAGGAATCGGGTCGAACATGAAAGTTAAAATAAAAACAGCTAAGATGAATCAGCTTGAACGTTAAGGTTCTTCCTTACCGGAAAGAATTGTCCGCTCTGCATATAAGGAAGAGGAAAAAAGCATCGAGGAGTTTTTTTATAGGACGATGATGTAAATTTTTTTTAGGATCATTAGCTTTATTCTTGAAAAAAGACAAAATAAATGCTATCTGTACACGTATTGATATTTGATACAATATCATTCAAATATTTTATTATTAAAATACAAATATCAAAAAATAAGAAAGAATGTAAAAGATTGTCCCAATATTCAGTAATATTTTCGTCTGAAAGCACGTTATAAATGGCGTTAAAATTCCTCCAAAACAGAATGATAAGATTTATCACGGACAATTGAAGCTACGAGAAATACAAGATACATTAACAGAATCGTAGATCTTGAAACGGCATGGATATAAATGGTGTGACGTCATTTCAACTTTTTAAAGGGATTTCCTTCTTACTGCCTCTGCGCGGTATCCTTCGATTTAAAGATGTCAGTCAAAAAAAAAAGCAAAATCAGATTTTTGCATCGAACCAATACCACTCGCTCGGTAAGGCATACATACATTTTTTTCTCGCCCGAATAAATTAGTTTCCAATAACGGTAAAGATAAAATTCAGAGGGTTAGCAGGAGCAGCTGAGCCGCGATTCCTAACGTCCTATCTCTCTCCCTCTCACGCCCACCTCTCTTTCCTATCCCATCCGAACTACGCCATCCATCATTTCCGTAATGTTTTCGCCGTGAACTCTAAGCGTACATACGTGTTATTTCTTCTTCACGTCACGTAACAAGGGCCATCTCTCACAATAGTTGCATTTTCAGCTGACGTAACATTCAGAGCCCTAACGACCTCTCTCACTCTTTCTCGTTCGCAGATGTGTTTGCGTGTGCGTGCCCGTGTGCGTGGACAAATTCGGGGCTCTGGAAGGCTCAAAGTGTTTTGCCAGTTGTCACTTCTCAATTATAAACAGGTCTCGGACCGAAAGAATAATCTGAGTCGCGGCCGAATTGCCCAATCGTTATGGCACCGCGTGCAGAGTAAACATAGTGAATGCATCCTTTCCGGAAAGTTTGGATGGCGGGTTTTGAGACCGGTCCATCGGAATCGTTGACATTAGGCATAAACACGTTTCGCACTTCAATTGACCATTAGCAGATTCGCCTCGATTCCACCGCGACTGGATGCATAGTGAATGGAGAGCGATTGCTTGTAGACAAACAATGAGACTCGTCGGAATGCTACACATCGCGAAAAGAATGCAGTACACATTGGTTAGGAGTTCGTTAAATTATTTCGCAACACGTGAGAGTGTTTAGACGCGGAGTTGACCATCATATCGCAAACAGGTGTTCCTGTATAAATCATCCACTGCTAAGCAGTTACACAGAGGAGTTACAAACACTGACCACCGCAGTGATTCGATCACGGCATATTTCGTTGTTAAGGATTCCATGTCGCTCAGTCTCTTAGCAACCAGCATAAACATAATATATATTGTTACTTTGTTTTGAAAATCCTAATATAAAAGAAGAATTTTTGACTATGTATAGGAGAGAGACTAATGCAGGAAGCGTTAGAAGGCACGGGAGATTTCAAAATCGGAGGAAGGATTATAAGAACAGTGAAATACGCGGATGATCAAGTACTTCTAGCAAGAAAGGAAAAGGAACTCCAGAAAATGATAAATAGACTAGTGATAACAGGTAGAAAATACGGTATGGAAATTAATACAGAAAAATCAAAAGTTATGCGAATATCAAGTAAAGAAGAAGAAAATTTGAACATAAGTATTGGAGGAAAGCCATTAGAACAAGTTTCAGATTATAAATACCTTGGAAGCATCATAACGAGAGAAGCAAAATGTGCAGTTGAAATCAGGACTAGAATAACAAAAGCAAAAGCCGCTTTCAGAAGAAAGAAACTCCTGCTAACGGGAAATATAAAGCAGGAAATCCGCAAGAGGTTGATAAAATGCTATGTATGGAGTATAGATTTGTACGGAGCAGAAACATGGACGCTAAGGAAAAATGATATTAAATACTTGGAAAGCTTCGAAATGTGGAAATGGAGAAGAATGCTGAAGATAAAATGGACAGATAGGGTGAAAAATGAGGAAGTACTAGGAAGAATAGGAGAGAAGCGAACGATTATCCAGACTATCAGAAAGAGAAAGGCGAACTGGATTGGGCATTACCTGAGGAGAGAGTGCATGATTAAAGAAGTGCTAGAAGGAAAGCTGGATGGAAAAAGAGAAAGAGGTAGGAAAAGGTTTCAGCTAGTAGACGACTTGAAAGGGAAAGAGAGCTATCAAGACATGAGGAAAACTGCGGAAAATAGGAGTATATGGAGAACCAAGTTTAACCTAGAATAATCACGGACCTGTCAATGGACAGACTACCTATGATGATGATGATAGGCTAGTGTGATTTCTCGTCAAACGGGTGGGCATTTAATTAAGCATTAAAATTAATATAATTCAAGGTATCGATAATTCCAAATTGAAAAGTAAATAAACAACTCCCTAGTTCATTTTAACATCTATATAATCTTACAAAATAAATGCAAATTGTTTTTACTGTTATACGTTGACGATGTTCAACGATGATTAAAGTAACAATTTTATAGACCGTTTCCTTTGGTAACCCATTTACATAGTTCTGCTTTCCTAAATTCATCGCCTAAGGCGATAGTTGTGGGCATTTCAGACTGTTGTGAGACCGCTTATTATTACATTACAAAAGATTACACTCAAGCACATGCATGGATTGAGTCCTTGGAAAAAGCCGCATTGGGCGAAACCGCTTTGCGCAAACTTATTGCCTTATTAGAAAACTCATGTATTCGTATAGGATACGAGCTTTTTTCTTGCCACTTACGTAAACTGCGACGCGCTATGCAATTGCATTTGTAGCTTTTTTGGTAAATAACTTTCACCGTGCATAGGTAATAAAATCCGCGTTGGGAAAAAAATGAAAATGGGTTTATTGCATGCACATTGCTCTTAAAGAAAAACAAAATTTATTTACTTCATGTGATATTGATCGCTTAGGAAACGTGGGAAATTCATGAAATGGCAAAAAATTATAATGTTTCAGATATTGAAAAATTTGCTTAAAAAATTCTCGGCTCCGAATGGCGATAATATTTAACCAAAGAATGATAATATACAAAAAGATATGCGAATTCAAATTTTATCCCAAACAGAAACAATTTAACCGTCTAACTGCATACGGATAAATATTCTAAGGATGCCGTGGAGTACATTTACGAAGAAATAAATAAACTCCTTGCGACAGCCGACAGAGGGTTTAAAACCGTATGCTTAACGTAGACGCAACGAATAATACAAACGGACGACGTAAACCTCGCTGCTGGTACCTAGAAACGGTTTGCCGTTTGGAAACATTTCGGTCTTTTCAATATTCATGGCGAGGCCGACCATGACCCAACATCGTAACAACCAACCAAAACTCTCTATGGCCCTCTCCCTCGTATTTTACTCCACAACACCCAAAAGCTCTCTCTTTTCTCTCTCTTCTTTTCTCTTTCTCTTTCTCTCTCTCTCTCTCTCGCTATAATATTTTTTTAAAAATAAAAGTCTTTTTTCCAACTTCGCCATTTTTTGGAGACGAGCCATTCCCCCTCCTCGCTCAGAAGACACGCACACAAAACCGTTTCCGTTCGCCAGGTGGCATCCCAAGCGGAAATATCTCCCTTTGGTCACCTCCCTCCCTCTCACTTTTCCACCCCTTGGAAAAAACTTTTTATATAAAATGAATCCACTATTCCTCCATGTACCATTGAGTTCTTTCTCTCTCTCTCTCTCCATTACTTTCTCTCTCTCTCTCTCTCTCTCTCTCTCTCTCTCTCTCTCTCTCTCTCTCTCTATATATATATATATATATATATATATATATATCACTCTTTCTCCTCATTCTTCTCTTTAACTCACCACCCGTTACTAAAATGAAAAAATACCGATTTTATACGAATCGATTTCTTTTTTACCCCCTCCATCGACGCACAAAGACGCACATACAACCACACACAAGAAGACTCGCAACCATGCGCGTTGTTAGTGAGGAAGATGAGAGGCGAAAAAGGGGGTGGGAGAGAGAGAGAGAGGGGGGGGGGGCGGGAAGTGAGAGCGAAGGAGTCAGGCATTTTTCCGATAACGCATGTGTGTATCTCGTCCTCCAGCAAACTCCATTCCTCGTGACTAGTCCTTTACCCCCCCCCCAACCCCCCCTCAAACACTCCCCTACACCTTTCTCCCCTCCCGTTTACGTACCCTTTTCCGCACCTCTCCTCTCCCAACTCGCGCTTTTAACCCTTGCACTCGCACTACGGACGTTTCCCTTCGCTGCAGAGTGGGTTCCGACCATCCTTCCTCTTTACCCTTTCACGACCTTCCCTCCCCCTATACCCCCCCCATACGCCTCCTTCCTCCCCCTCCTTCCATCACGTCCCACATCCTTACTTCCTCCCCATCAACCGCTTTCACCATCGCTTCTCCCCCTTAAGTGCGGTTTCATTGTGGTCACCTGAGGGATGCTTCCCAAACCCCTTCTCACCCCCTTCCTCGCCCACCACTCTTGCTCACCGGTGGAGGCGCGGATGTCAGAAAAAAGGGTGATAGGCGTGGGAGTAATATTTTTATTAACACCGGAGTGATTTGCGTGCGCGGATGAGGGTAGAGGCGGGTGGATTTGGGACGAGGGAGAGAACGATATTTTTACGATGAAGTGTTGCAAAAAAATAGTTGGTTATCCTATTGGGACGAGAGAGAGAGAGAGATTTGTAGCAAATGTTTGTTTAATTAAAATATGTAAATAAATACGCGCATGAAATCGATAGTATGAATAATGGGATACTAAACGAGTGGAATTTTTTTATCGATCTGTAAACGAGATGTTTTCGAGGCAGCCGAAAGAGGAGAGTGAGTTGAGATGTTTAAATAAGAGGCGAATTCGTGACAACGAATATGAGCTAGCTCTTGTTCTATCTCGCTGCGATCTCCATTGAGGGACAATTGTGAGATTTCTAAATTTTGAGGGATCGATTCAGTTCCAAAGATTAGATGGACGCATGCAATGCAAGAAACATTTTCGCGAGGATTTGTGCAATGCTGTAGTTTGTATGTTTTGCAAGGGGAAAAATTATAATTTAACGGTGGAAATGTAATTTTTACAAGAACACCTGTAAATTTTTGTTAAATAGTTTTAAATTATACATTTTAATAGTCGAGGTAAGGCGTGCAGGCTAAATATAACTAAAATAAGAACATAAACGTAAATATAACAAATCATACATAAAAACCTTTTAAATAAAAAAAAATTGAATAGGTATGAGCTTCCATTTTAATAATAGGTAGTTGACACAAAAACGACAAGTTCATTATAACACATCCTTATATGATTATTGTTTACTCTATATTCTGGATTGTTAAATTTAAAAAATAAATTTTCATTTAATAATTTAAAATACCTTAAACAGGCAATACGTCAATATTAAGGCCAAAGTAATTATGTTAACTTTTATCCTCACACATTAAAAATTTAAATTTTCCTGGTGAGACAAATGATCAAATGCCAATGTTAGTATTTACAAAGTCACATCAATTATGTCACATTGCTGCAATATTTAAGCGGGCGTTAGTGTATTGGTATACCACCACCAATAGTGGTTGTAGTAGTCTTCAGATTGGCAATTGTTAATTTCTAACGCATATTATGTGAATTTTAACTTTCGAAACAGATTTTCGTAATATTTAGCCAACCACAAACCTCGAGTAAAACTAAATATGATGTATTTTCAATTATATTAATCTTGTCCCGCTTAAACGATTAGAGGGATGGTTTTTTAAAATTTCATAACCCATTTAATGCATATTTACGCACTTAATTTACTGTGCAGTTTATTAAAAAGGAACAATAGAATAACTTCTACAATAAGCGCTATACGTAACAAAACAAATTAAGAAGAAATTACAATGTTAATCTTTCCCTCGGCGAAGATATATACATATATATATATATATATATATATATATATATATATAAATAAAATTTACGCTACAATTCATCTCGCAGTTTAATTCGGTTTATTCTCATTCAACGACTTTCCCGACTAACGAGACGAGATTTAGTTTTCGTCAAAACCACCTCATTGTTGTGAATTTATGAAATTTTCCCCGTGACCCAAAAATTCTTAATAAAGCTCCAGCGGTTACTTTTTTCGCCATCCTCGCATGATAGTGAAAAACTTTTTTTTAATGCATTCATTAACTCGATAGTCATTGTTGATGGGTCTCTCCTTATCCGCATCATTACTTTGCGCCCGCAGCGGCCGCCTTAAAATGCATATCGAATTAATTCTATTCATCCTTCAACAAGGGTCATAATAATCTTCCTCCTCCTTTTCCTCTATTTTTCTCTCTCTCTCTCTCTTTCTCCCTCTCCTTCCTCTTCTCTCTCCCCTCTACTACATCCAACTTCCTCTCTTTTCCATCTTTAAGCACCTCACCGCTCTCACGTCTCTCCGAGGACCTCCAATTTATCGCCTCGCGTAAAACGGAAGGAAAAAAAGAGGCGAAGAATAACAAAAGAAGACGGGAGGATGAGGTCTCCATCGTCACCACCGTATTCGTAGGTACTCCCCTCATTTAAGCAGTACATACATATATGCTGGGCAGATTTCAACTCCCACGCTCAGTTCCATATTTACCTTAACCATCTGTACGGTTCCGTCTATTTCCATGCCGACGTTTTTAAGTTCCCGTTCTATCAAATTTCAGTAACCGTTCCGATTCCCTTCCGTCATCTCATTTGCTTTGCGACGCAGTTCACCCGCCAACACATGGCAGTTATCTCCAAGTAGAATTCCGTCCCAGCATAATTACAGCTCAATATCACGTTCACTTTTATCACAGACCCTCTACCAACATCGCTTTTTCATTAATAAAAACGTCTTCGGCCCCAATCCTCCACCTTTTCCATCCGTTCTCCATTAGATCCATCCCTCAAGAGCGAGAAGAAACCCCCATTCTCGAACAAAACCATTCATACTTTTTTCTCTCTTCCGTCTCCGAAATCTCCTTCAATCAAATTCCTCTCGGGATCTCCATCTACTCAAAACCCTCGGACCATTCTGCCTACCAACCACTTTCAGCCACGTCATACTAAAGAGACTATCCTCTCTCTCTCTCTCTTTCTCCCTTTCTATCTCAGCTTCTACTCTTTATCTGCCCCCTTCTTCCTTCTCTCTCTCTTCCATCCCCCCCTCCCCTCCCCCCGGCCCCAACCCTCTTACCTCTAAAACCGAGATGGAACCATGATATGGTCCAAAAGATAGAGGAAGTAAAGGAGGTTTTCCTGGAGGGGAGAGTGGAGAGGGCAGGAGGAAGAGGGGGAGGGGAGGGGTCGTGACGAAGCAAATCTCGGCAGTCGGCGAGGCCAAATGGGATGAGGTATACGTTTTCCCTCAGATAGGAGAGAAAGAGAGGGACCACGAGATAGATGGTTAGAGGAGGGAGATAGGGAGATTTAAGGGGAGCAGGAAAGGCGGGAGAAGAAGGAATAAACGAGGACGGAGAAAGAGGAGGAAGATCGAGGAGACCAGATCTTAGGATTTTGCGCGTTCGAGAGGAAGGTTCACAAATTAGGAAGGGAAACGGAGAGCTGTAAATAAGGAAAACGGCGTTTTTGTGTGCGGGTTTAGGCGTAAGGATGGATGGTTGGCGGCTGTCTCGCATTTTTCAGCGAGTATCTTTCCTGCAGGGTGTTGTTCTATCTGTGAGGCGGATTAACGAGTTCCCTAGTCTCGCTTATAATCCTTAAGTGAGGGAATATAGAAGAGGAAAGTGTTGGCGGAGCCGTCGCGGACATATCTCATCCACGTAAGACAGCGTCTGCAACGCCGCGCTGTTCGTGTCTGGTTGAAATCGATTTCATGCAGAGGGTAACGCAGCTCTCGCGGTATGGTTCTCTTGAGTTTTAATTGTTACACGCGAAGAATTTGTTAAAATACTTCATATCTATTACTCGACAAGATAGTTCTGCAGGTATTGCATATAAGCCTTTATTTTTTTAATTGTGAAATAAGCTTTTTCTCATTTTCACGTGACTAAATATATCAAATACACAAATTAAGGATAACTTTTAGATAAAAACCTTAGTAGCGGAAGTATTTACTCGTTTTAATTTTATGGGTAAGTTAGATCAACATCTCAAATTTTAACATACATACAGAAAATGGTAACTACTATAATCCACACAGATTTCCTCCCCGAAAATTGCCACGTCTGCGCGTTATAATAATTGCGATGCCTAAAATAATTGGAAACCGCGGAATTGATTCCATCAACACTAGAGCACTCCGATCTTCAAGAACTTTAAGAGATAATTTATGTTAAATTATGAGGGGGTGAGAGAGAACGTATACGGTGAGCGGTACGAGTAAGTTTCCTGTTTTTTCATAGTATAAACATTTGTGCAAACATACGCAAACATAAACAAAACTTTCTATAAAAATGTTTTGCCTCTTTCTTCATTCTCCTATTTTCCCCATCGCATTTTCTATCTCCCAATATCTCTTCTTGCTTTTACCTCTTCTTCACAACCTCCTCCACGCCGCTGCCCTCCGATATTCCTTCCGCGACAACACACATTCAGCCTTCGCAGAAAAGGACTTGAAGATTTCCGCAAACACGCAAGGATTTCGGAAGCGTGCCCCTCTGGGGGTGCTTTCTATGTGTTCCCCCCCTATCTCTCGCCCCTTTCCCCAATGTGTTCCATTAGTGACAAAATCCCAACGCTGCGTATTATTTGCTTACAAAGACGAGGAGGACGTTTTCTTACGAATACGACAGCAGAGGTCGGCAGGAGATATTTTTTTTACTCCTTGCCTCGAACTGATTTTTTTCATCTCGTTGCCTCTCTACGTATCCGGGAAGTATCTTATAAGGGGATCTCCGTGAAGGGGAAAGCACGTCTCGCTTCTTTAGCGTTTCTTGTTGGAAAAATTCGAGTGCGTTCTATTTGTTCGGAACGAGTGCGCGAATCTTCGATGGGAGCCACTTGTGCCGTTTGTTTTCGTTCTACCAGTGCGAATCAATGGTAGACTAATGCAAATTGACCCTCCAGAAAAAAGAAAAGGGACGCTGAGAGATTTTCTTTTTTTTCTCAATACCCTATATGCTGTCACTGTTGTTTCATTTACCATATTTCACACGGCACAAGCGGAAATTTGAAGATAAATTTTTTTCTGAAATTTCAAAATCAAATCATACACCGTATCTATGGAACAAATTGCATTCGACTGGGGTTCTTTTTTCTAACTCGTTACTACGAACTACTGCAAAACACAATGGAATTTCTAAAAGTCATTGAGCAAATTTACCCAAACTGATATTAACTGTAAAGGATATGGCATATTATATTATGTGAGAGCGCAATGTTTGTAAGTTGAGTCGATTAATGACACTATTAGATAATATATTTTCTCATTAACGGCGACTCATAAGTACAAATGTACTGTAGACAAAAGTTCCTCATCCGATTAGTTTATGCGACGAAAATATCCATATCATATCATGTGTAAAAATAAGACTATATTTTTCATTCCATTGGTTGAATGAACCATTGGTTGAAACAAAATTTCATGCGATAATACCTAATTTATGTTTTAAAAGAAAATAGCCTCCTTTTATTCTGGTTGATTCAAAGCAACTATGGAAGGGAGATAGATGTCTTCGTGCACGGAGTGAGGGCATCTTCTTACAGCATTGCCCGGATTTGGTGAGTGTTAGAAAATATATCTAGACGGAATTACCTATAATATTCAGTAGCGCGAAGTTTGCAATTAATTGACAGCATTCAGTTACACCCTATATTATCATCAGTGCTCGGAATGGGCCGGAACGCACCGGAACGCCGCTCCGGCTCGTCACACGCGCCGATGACACCGTTCCGTTTCGTCAGACGTTTAGAAATACCGTCCCTTATAACAAGAGTTCCGTTTCGTAAAAATTTCCCTTCCAATATCAATACAAGCGTTCCGTTTCGTAACATTTTCCATTTCGAGCACTGATTATCACCGCAGTTTTATACGCAAAATGTATTCCTTTGAATGGGAAAAACCTATTAATATATTTGTAGAAAGGTACTTAGAAGCATAGCTATTTATCTGGCAGTCACTCTATTTTACTAAATAATTGCAAACATAAACGAGAATATTTATCTCAGAAGATTTCTAATCTACAAATCGAATTATTGGAATGATTATTTTAATAATTTAAATAATAATTATAACAACTGATGACTAGTTTGGAATTAGTTGAATGAATTCATAAGTATTATTAATAAAAATACATAATAGCGAAGAGCATAAGAAAATCATGTAATTATTGAAGGAATATTTTTGTGCGTAATAAATATGCTTTTAAAATGATAATAACGATCTTTACACTTTAAAAGAAAAAAATGTACCGGATTTTGCTTTATCTTTGGTTCAGAGTTAAATATACGTTCGTATATTGCTATTGACAACATCTGCTGGCAGAGATGTCTTTTTCTTAAAAATAAACATACGACTGACAAATTTTAAGATACGCGATGTTTTTTTTCCTCACGTTAAACGTCCTCGCTTCAGTAAAGAGAACCATAAACCTCTATTCTTAAAATCCCGAAACGTCTTAAAGTCGCCACGAAACGAGGACACATTCATTAAACGAGCGATTCGTCACGACCTTTCGCCGCCACAGACCGCCATATTTGTTCGCCATCACGTTCTAAATCGCCTACAACAAACCAGGGAAGCGAAAACACCCGAAGACACCCAAGAGAGTCGCAGAAAAAAAAGAGAGAGAGACGGGAATGACACGAGGAGAAATAAAGACAAACCTCGTATCCGCTCGCCGGAAAAAGAAAGAAACAAGACCGCGAAAATAAACGACAGGACCGCGAGCGCCATAAGAGAAACAAAAAATAAAGATGCAGCAGTCGCATTAGAGAAGTCGGCAGCTAAAGGAAGAGACGGAAAAAATAGAGAGAGAAATGGAAGAAAGAGAAAAACGGGAGAGGTAGAAAACTGGTAAGGAGGTCCCCGTCATTCGAGCCAAAGCAAGTGTAAAATAAAGCCCGGGCATCTAATTCGGACTTCCGAGTTTCATTTTACGCGTCCTTAACCCCGCTTTAAAGGGGCCTGGGGTCGGTCCAGCCTTCCGTGCAAGTTCAATCGCCCAAGGGAATAAAGCCCTCGGAAAAATCCACCACCTCTTCCCCCAATAACCTCCTCTCCCCCCCCCCTTCATCCCCCTTTTGATTCATTTTGTTCCAGTTCCTCTCTTTCCTACTAATTCTCACCCGTGATCCCCTCTTGCTGCCTCAAATATCTCTCTTTACGTCTTCTGTCCATCTCTTGGCCTACCCTTCCCTCCTCCACGCCATCTTGGCCTCTATCTCCCCCTTCAATTTCTCCTCCCTTTCTTCGCAATCCAACGATCCATGCCTTTCTCTTCCAACCCTTCCCCCTTCTATCCAATATTCCTTCCTTCGATTCTAATATATACAAAGCAGGACTTCCCTCTCCATTTTCCCCCTCTCATTCTTGAACCCTCTTTAACAAATATTTTGTAATTATTTTCCATTGTTTCCCTTCCGAACCGATAACCTTCCCTCCATCTCGTCCCATTCACTTTTTTTTATGGTGTTTATTTTTATTCTCTCCCTAAATGAATTGGATTTTCCCGCTTTACTGCCCTCCCTCACACTTTCTCCGAAACTAATAACCCTCTCAGAGCTAGCATTTCTGAACACATTCCTCAATTCTTTACATTTTCTTTGCATTATTCCGTACCGTCAAAATTTATTAACTCCTCCAATTCGTTTATTATTTTCTATATTTTATTTTCTAAATTTCCATATTCTTCATACTGATATATGGATATTGCAGATATTGCATCTCCTAGTAAAAGTTTTCGTTTCATATTTTTCTATGCGTTTTCTCGATTATATTCCTTACTTTCAAATCTTCATCTAGCTCATGTCAGTGGTGCCTAACCTACTGCCCGCGGGTCGGATGCGGCCCGCGAAGGGTTATTTATGAGGCCCGCGAAGCCGCGATGAAAAATCAAACCCGAATATTTAGTACACAAATTCATACATTTTTTGAAAATAATAATAATAATTTTTTTTACATTGGAATGATAACCATATTGATTTTTGCTACAATGGCACCTCAGAATATACAGATAACTTCTGATAAAAACTCATATTCGGCCCGCCGAAAAATTGACAACATCCAATGCGGCCCTCCGAAGGATTCACAACCACCGATGCGGCCCGCCATGTGGGAAAGGTTGGGCACCACCGATCTGAATGTTTTCAACAATCCCTCATTTTAAATCCTCCAATTTACTATCCATTTCTTTTAATCATTATATTATAGTAATTTTGTACCCTAAAAATCTCACACGGGAACTGAAATTCCTTCGTTTTGACGTTTAAATCGAAAACTCCGCCGATTTACTCGATAACAATATTCGATTGTTTTCCACTCGTTTCCTTTTAACGTCCTTCAACTATTTCTTCAACTCCGACATTGAAAAGGCCCTTTCTTCACTCGCTCTCATCCTTCATTTCATCACTCTTCGGAAATAAACCCGCTTCCAAGAAAACCTCTTTCAGTTCCCGGTCGTCCATTCTTGGATACGGGGAGCCATGGATATCTCACAATACATTTGCAGCGAATCCTCCTCAGCCCCTTCCCCCTCATATCGCCTCCCCCTCATCGCCTCCCACGCACCCCCTTTGATAGATTGTTACACGCTACATCGCCTATATCCTCCCTTCTCATCGGAGCGAGCGAGATGGGTTTCTTTGTACGGCGAGGTTTCTGGTTTCTATTACTACTGAAATGGATTTTTCATTTCCCTTATTGATTAATGTAGTGGGACTGCCAACCGAGTGACAGGTCCATCTCAACCAGAGAGAGGCCGACGAAAAGTAAATGACACAGTCGTTCTTGAATACTAAATGCGCGACTAAAACGAGAAAGTAAAACTAGCTACTGTAATTTGAATTGTAACGCGGAAGAAAACGTCATAAATGAATGTGTTTTAATGGATCGCATAAATGAAAACAATGCGTGAATTTAGGGCGAATGCTTCAGAGGATATAAATTATGAAGCAGATAAAAAATTATATCTCCGTAGATATTAGTCTCTACGTGCGCTTAAATTGGTTTTATGGACTAAGTCAACAGAGTGGCATAGGAAACAGGCTAGGAACAAATTCCATAAAACCAATTTTTTTGTATTACATTTTCATTAAGCAAAATAAATTATCACGATTAATTCCATTTTATGAACCCCTCTCAAAAGAGATTGTAAAACTTAAAGCGAATTTTATCAGTCTTCTAGTAATTCAACTAATGATTCTGCTGGTTTCCATTTCGCTATTTAAGAGCATATGTTTTGTACGCTATGGATTAATTTCAGCAATTTACCAAGATGTTAAATCGCATTTAGAATACTTAAATCAATAAAATCTTCCAAGTTAAAATATCAACAACTAATATCCTCTTATTCTTACTACGTAGAAACAAATTTCTTAACCCGTGTTCTTTCGAGGAGAAAGACATTTGATGAATCTAAGTAAAAAAAAAGATCCTGGAGAATTTTCCTTTCTCCGCTTCCAACTAAACACAAGAAAACATACGTAAATCTTGAAAGTCCGCTAAAAGGGATTTCTCCTTAGTTTAGCGCGACCAAAAAACCTCTTTTATTCCGCCACTGCAATCGCGTTACTCCATCAAGAGACTGGTCCCTGCAATCAGTGATTTACCACTCCTCTTCCCTCCTCCCCCCACCCCCCATTACCTCCCCTCCCCAGAACCACTTCAACCCTCACGTGCCCATTGTCTCTCTCCCGTGCAATATTTTCCTGTGATAGAACCCTTAACATCCCCCATATATATATATATATATATATATATATATATATATATATATATATATATATATATATATATATATATCAGCGCCTGCAAACAACACAGAGGGGCATGGAGAGATGCATGTTAGGGATCACCCGAAGAGACCGCAAGAGGAACGACTGGGTAAGAAAGAAGACGGGAGTCTGTGACGTGATTAGAAGAGTGAAGGTGTTAAAATGGCAGTGGGCAGGCCACATTGCTAGAAGAAATGACCAGCGTTGGACGTCCAGTGTCATCGAATGGATCCCAAGAAACATCAAGAGACCAAAAAGAAGACCGAAAGACAGGTGGGACAGAGAGCTTGTTAAGTTCTTGGGGCAAACTTGGAGGAGGGAGGCAGTTGACAGGGAAAACTGGAAGAGTCTGGGGGAGGCCTTCGTCCGTCAGTGGACTGAAAAAGGCTGATGATGATGATGATGATGATGATATATACACATACATACACACACATATATACATATACATATATATATATATATATATATATATATATATATGCGAGTATATCCCGTCCCCGTTTTCATTTACTGCCACACTGAGAGCAAAATCCTTCTCCCGTGACTTCTTCTCTCCTTATTCCTATTGCCAATCTTCATCTGAATTCTCTACTTCCTTCTCTCGTCCACTTCCTCTTTCCTTTCACACAAACTTCCCATCCATTTCTCCCTTTCCTCGTCTCTTCTTCTCTTATCTCCCTTCCCTTTCAGTATCTCCTTCCTCCGCTATCTCTTTCCCTTTCTCTCCTCTCACTCTTACCCTGTCTTTTCCACTCGTTCCCTCTTTCATTTTATTCATGTCACATCATTCCATTCCTCCCGTTCTCTCTTTCACCTGTCTCATCTTAAGGCCATCTTCCTCTTTTCTCTCTCTCCTCCAATCCACATTCCATTTGTTTACTCCCGTCTTCTTCCCTTTTTTCCTTGCCACACGTCACTTTCTATCAATCTTTCGCCCTCCGCGCTCTCCCTCTCTCCTCCCGCCTCTTTCCTCTCTGCCTCCATATCTGGAATCAACCTCTTTCTTCCCCCCAAAAATCCGACCCAACGTCGTAATCCGTACGCTTCCGCCGGAAATGACGTCGTTAACCTGCCACCGAACCACGAATAAGAGATTTTCCAATTTCCCTTCTCTTTGCCTCCTCTCCCACCTCCCCCTAACTCCAGATACCCCCAACAGCGACGTCATGTGTCACAGTAGGCTTGGCCCGTCAAGAGTTGTAATTTTTGTTTTTTTTTTTGATATTGAAAAGTAGTGGTTGGAATGAGCGGGCGGGGATTTGCTTCTTTCGAGGAATAACCTTCACAAAAAATAATAAAAACAGCAGAGGTTTGTTTTCCTGTAAAAAAGAAACGATGTCGGCGGCGTTCAAAACTACCGCTGTTTCCGTCTCTCCTTCAATCTCGGTAGAGATCATAAGAGAGAAGGAGATGTGGTTTTTATTTCCGCATTTCCCCACAATGTTTCAATTGGAAATGGTTTCCGTTGGAAGCAATTCTATTTTTAAAAATGACTGCCGAGATTGCTAAAGCCTTTGATCGTGAATGATTAATTTTTCAAATATCAGTCAGATGCTATGTTTTCCAAATGGGTTCACGGTTTATAAAGCTCTCTTTGAGAAAAATTTTTAAAGAACAGTTATTTTTGCGTGTGAATCCATGTTTCCCGTTTTTGGGTTGGTATGATTTCTATAAACCTCTGTCGTTGAAACGACAGTTTTTTAAAATTATAATTAACGAAAATTTACTCTGTAATTGATTAATTTTATTCTGCCACTCATTAGAGAGGTACTACATCTGATGCTACGCAAAGGGTCAACACATTCATCTAGATACTGATAATGATTAAATACTGCGCTAAACGCAAGAGAAAGGCTTTTATTAGTTCAGTCCAGCATCAATTGTCGTATTTCAGCGAATTAGCATCGTTTCATTCTGTACGTCAACTAATGGCGTATATTCAGAAAGTAGATGAACTTCCTCTATAAATCAACGGAAATTTAATGGAAAATTCATGTTTTAAATAAAAATATCGATAAAAGAGAATTTATCACCTGCCGCAAGTAGCCGTGAAATATTATCCGTTAAATGTTTTGCATAATAATAGAGGAGTTTTAATTTTAGAATGATTCGATTCAAAAATCCTCGCATAAGCGTATAAAATCAATCCGCAACACTAAAATTAAATGCGCAGGTTGTTTACATATTCATTTAACTCCGTTATTTGTTGCGAACAGAAATTGACCGATACCTTTTGCGTCAGGCAAATATTCTAACGCCAGAAAATAATTGAATTGGTACTCTCATAATGAGTAATTAGCGATGCATGTTTTAGCGCATCTCCGGTAAATTTAATTCCATAAAAATTATGTTAAAATACCCGTCTCAAATATAATATAGTGTGCAATCAATGAAACCCAAACAAAAGGAACGGTTGATGTCGATAAATAACTGTTTCATATTAACTCCATTACGGTTTTATGATTAGGTTATGTTTGTTTCTGTGCTTGATTCAGTGGTCAAATTCTGATTTTATCGATTTCCTGAGCATTTCTTTTTGTAAGTTATCTTTAGGCATTTTAATAGTTGACAGAAATTTAAAGTTCCAGATCAGTGATTCCAAAACTTTTTCACATGAAGCCTCCATTTTGGTTTTCACTAAAGCGTCCCGCCCCACCATGTTCTTGATTGAAATAAATGTAACCCTGTGTACTCGTATTTACATCACTATTCATGAACAAGTAACTCGTAATTAATTTACTCTTTTACATATTGGAAAGGATGACAAGCACGTTTAAACTGTTTCAGGTAAATTAGACATTTAAAATTTATTTTTTCTCATTGCGTCACGCCCTCCCCTCTGAAATTCTCTCACGCTCTCCACTGCTTTAGATTATGTAAAAAAATAAAAACCAGAACATAAAGTTAAACTAAGAGAAAAGACTAGTATCATCACCTAGTCACAGGTTCAGAAACCTTGGCTGCGTCAGTGAACAATTTAGTCAAGAGTAATTTTTTTAAAGGAACATGAATACAACTTACTTACCCCAAGACCCCATCGCTGGAATTCGTTGCTTCCCATCTTAGAAATACTTTAAAAAAACAAAGGAAACTGTCACTTCCTACGAGTAGATAAACCATTTTTTGTGATGCGTCTCGTAAACCCCTGTCTTCTCGAAACATTATCATATAGTTATATAGATATATCCCTTACACGCACGCCACCTGGTGACGCGGGTCCCTTTTCCCCCTCGGAATGTATCCATCTGTCTCCTCTCCCCTTTCTCCCTTAAAACCCCATCTTCTCTCTCGTCGGGTCAATCACTTGACGTGGGTCAGGGAATAGAGCGGATGTGAGCAGGGTCGAGTTTGGAGTAAGTAGCGAAGAAGACCAATCGACTCGCAGTGCCATTCTTTTTTTTTGGTCTTTCTCTCTTTCTCCCCGTATTTTACTCCATTTTCCACCCTCTCCCTCCCAGAGTCCAACTTCTACGGGGTTTTGGTAAGGAGAGGAATCGCCACCAGTCTCTAGCAGAGTCAATATTCGCTTCTGCCAAAGTCAAACATCGAAAACGGGTTCCTTTATGATTTCCATCCATGTATTTGTGTTCCTTGATGGGCTGCTATATAGTACGCCATTCGAGAAACTTCGAACCCTCTTCTCGCAAACGGGCTGTTTTTTTTTTGCAGACGCTCGTCTCAAGAGATTTTTCTCCTCTTTAAAAACCCTCATACGGCAGAGGATTTCCTCCTTAGAAAAATACTTTCGACAATTTTTTTCGTTGAATGGGTCAGCGGCCGATTTCCATCCAAGTATTCGCTTGCTATAAGGACGTACGAGAAATTCTGCATAACATGCCTCTTAAGAATCCACCGAAATCGATGAAAAACTGCTGAGTAGCCTCACGAAAAGCTTAAGGTTTTTAATGTTCGAGCATATGTAACAAACAGTTTTTCTCATAAAAATATAAATGTGTTTCTTCTTTAGCCAAATTAGTTAAGTTGCAACTAATAACGTTCATTGTACTGATTGAGCAACAGACGTTTAATTTTTTATGGAAAGGGGATAGGATATTTACCAAAAACAAGTTGAGACAAGGGATTAGGTTCATCTGTGAGTCTTCATTAATATTTATGAACATCTCTGATTACGGGTAAAAGCGATGATAATAATAACTTAATACTCAGAAAATAATGAACAGAGAAAAAATACTTCCACGAAAAGGTATTATTGAAACGCGAAATTGGTCGAGCTTCTAATAGTATCTTTTTCGTGGAATGAGTAATTTTTTCTGTTATCATGATGAATACATTCTAAAAAGTGTAGCGTGATTTTAACAATGAAAAACTCAGAAGTCATATAAAACATTAATAAAGTAGTTTTTCAATGATAACTTCATTATGAAATGGGAAATACAACTATTATGATTTTTTAAGTAATGAAAATTTTATTATATCCGAATATAAAATTATTTCTTGAAATAAAATGACAAAGGAAATATAATTACTATATTATAAAAACTTATTTTGATAGTTTAGCTTTAAATAAGGATAATATTTACTCACTATTTATAAACTAATCTCCAACAACATAAAATGGCATAGAATATTTACACTCTTAATGATGAAGAACGTCACTCAGCTACAAATACTCTAAATTTTAAGATATTACGTATAGGTATACGATTTCCCGAGACACCAGCTATCTTCTTTTTAAATGGAATGGCGTAGCACGTCTTGGACAGTTTTGAAAACTGAAAAATAATTAAATCTTACTTTTTCAGCAATTTGTGTAAACCTGAGATATTTTCGAACAATATGTCTTGAAGTTGCACGAGGAGGCGCTCCGATATTCAATTAAGCCTCACACGGATGAGTTATTTTAGCCGGAGGGACACGCCTCGGCTGAACACGGCCAAATGCCCTTTTTGAACTAGACTAAATACAGATACCGCTGCAAAATGGCGATTGAATGCGTTTTTCGAAGCTTTCAAAGGGCACAACTCATTTTTGCGAGCGAAGACTGTTTGCAAAGTTTAAAAAATTACCTCATTAATACGTACTTAGTTCGTGACGAATTGCGCCTAAAGGGAAAATCTATGTAAAGTAAACTTACTTTGTTTTAAAGTTTTCGTCATATCATCATTGCCAGGCAATACGGTAAATATTGTATGTATTCATTAAAGAAGATTTAGTTGGTATGTTTTCGCGCATCTAGTTATGATTATGCTGTTATAGAGAGAGGTGCATTAAACTATCTAGCCTTATTGGAGTATTATGTTATGCATGATGTTTGCGTGGCCCCTGTCCTTTACAAAAACTTAATTTTTGGTGGTTAGCACTGGTAATTAATATTTACCTGCCGATAACGGAAATTGATAGTATCTGTTTTATCTGTCAAATGCTCCGGAAAATTCCGCGAAAACCAGGATAGCAAATTTCATTATTTATTTTCATGAACATTTCATCACGTTTTATCAATTTTTTTGTATAATATGTTTTACTCGCGATCAATAATATCTCGATCCAATACACCTGGCGAATTTTCCATTGCAAACAATTTCTTTATTCTAATTATTTTACAGATGAACACGATTCGGACGCTCGTTAAATCGCATTTTCTCTATAATAAAGTAAATCTATTTTCCCGAGCGAATAAAGTGCCTCTTTACATTATTTTTCGATTACTCGAAATTCTATAATTGGAATACCACTGCATAGAAAAAGATATAACTCCTTCCGTTTTCATATTGTTCAAACTGAAAATGGATAGCAGGAAAAATTCCCGGGTTCAAACATTTATTAACTGAATCTCTTTTCGGCTGCGTTTACAGCCACGGATTGTTTTCAGCAAAATAAACTCCATTTAGAGTATTTTACCACGATTTTAACGCCCTCTCGTGGAAATTTTCGAAGTACTATCTCCACTCGTACGATAATACCCTCTCAGAAACTCTAAGTAGTAAAACTTCTTCCTCCTTCACGGTGAGATTTCTCCCACTCTTTTGGAACTATTCGCCCGAGGACGCTAACTAACTATCCTAAACGTCTGTCTTTCAAGGATTTCGTAGAGCAATTCCACCTCGAGTAAAACTCTCCCATCACATTCTCCCGACGGTTTCAATTCCAAGATGGCTCATTTTGAGAAACTGCACACAAACACGGGAGGAGATAGAGTCCGTATAAATAATGCTACCCGCAGGAGTGGACGGGACGTGACTTTAGCTCCCTGAAGGAAGACGGGGAATGAGGAGGGGGTGGATGGAGTGGGAGTAGCAAAATGCTAGGGAGAGCACGTGCGGATACAGAGAGTGGACGGAGGGAGGTAGCGAAGAGGTGCCAAGGAAAGCTGAGAGAGAAGGAGAAAGATAGGAGCCAAGGAAAGGAGAACGTGGTTTCCTGGGAGATGTTTAAGCTTTCAGCTTGGACTTGGTTGATGGCGCATGGAAAATGGGGGCGATGGCAACACGGCGAAGGTGGTTTTAAAACGGTTGGAAGCACCGCCATTTGAAACCTTTGCTGGAGATACCTGCGAGGGAATGAAAAGGGTTGATTCGAAAGTTCCACGACGTGCGAGAGAATGAAATCGCCGTCGACACGATTGCTTTTAAACGCTTTTTAAAATCTCTCGCGGTCCTCCCCATTACTTCCCCAGAAATAATCATATAATGATGCATTTAAAATATATGGATCGAGATCATGACGCCATCTGGACGTAAAATATTCAACTTAAACTAGGACGGAAAAACTGATGGAACCAACATGATACTTTTCTGTTAACTTTTGATTTAATTCTCCAGATGAAATGCAACCGAGTATTTTAAATAACGATGTATCCCTTTTAGTTTTTGTATGGCTACTGCTCTAGTTACTTAAATTTTACTCATTAAAACTAGTCTGTACAGTCGAAAATACATATTTTAAACTTTTTTGAAGGCAATGCGTAGCAATAAACAAAGAAATATTCATTTATTATTATTATAAAAAGTCGAACGAATTTTTAAACAAAACTGTCCATGAAAATGGGAATTCCAAGATGAAAAATTATAAGTTTGAGTTTAAAGTAATGCGTAATGAGTTCACATTGAAGAGTTTGAGAATAATAAAATAAAGTATCCAAACTTTTCCACACAAAACGCCTGTTCACCACATTAATATATGAATAACACAAGCAACAGAGCTCGTCATGAATTTTAATTTAACTTTGTATATACAATATAAAATACCTTACCATCCATTATTTTAATGCACGACCACAAGACTCTATTGGCATAATCCGGATGGAAGTTGGTGGAGGCAGGAACCGTAACTTGTTGTCACATGCATAATTCGCAGGTCGACAAAAACCGGTTTTCTACCTCGTTACCTCGATTAAATTTATCTGGCCCACACAGCAGCCTATGTGTTAAAAATGAAAGTAACGAAAGCGCATCAAAGAGTTCATAAATCCAATAAACCGCGTCGTTGGCCAGTCGAGGTAGGATTATCGAATCTCATTGAAATATCTGAAGTTTTGATGCGAAATGTACGGCGATAGCAATACAAACACGGAAATTAATATAAATTTATTTCCGAAAGACAACGCTTAATCCTATTAAAATTCAGGGTATTCATTTAATGAGATTAAAACGAACCTCTCCGTTTTAAAAAATTGCCTTTTGGAAAGAATGAAGCACGAATGGCTCATTATAATATGTCATTTTATTTAACATCTGGTCATTAATATTTAATGCACCTTGCTATATATTTAATATTTTTCATAATCCTACATTTGCTTCGATCTCAATAGTATTTATTTTATTCCATATTTTATAAATTATATGACTTTATGTTGACCGTTATTTGATCTTTTGGTGGCGTGCATAGTTGCTTTCCCCATCTAAAATACGTAAAAAAAATGATCCTTGAAATGAACTGAATCTCCTCTTGTGCATTCCATAACACACAAAAGCTGAAACTAGTAAAGAATTAAGTTATGAACGCTTAAATTTTATTGTAATTTATTTAATTTTTGTGAGAAAATAGCATGCCAGAATATCTTCAGATTAGAGGCACACAGCCAGCAAAAGGGGGAGTTTAGAGCTTCCAGACCAAGTCATGCACACATACTAATATCAGTTTTTGAAAAAAGATCAAGTTATGGTCATACAAATAACCCATTATTTTGTGTTTTTTCTCTGTATTAATTTCACGAGACGGGTTCAAGAATAACCCTAAATTGAAAAATCGAGTGCCAATTTCTCTTTGGTATCTTCAATATTCACAACATGGCTACGAGAAACCATATACTTATTTCTGCTACGATGCTGCCGTCTTCAGTAGTGATCCACCGATAGTAGATTTTAACAAGAGTTAAGACGAAATAAGCATATCGTTTTTCGTAGCCTTGTTGTGGATATTGAATATACCACAGTTAATTACTTGATTTTTCAATTTTCTGGGTTTAAGTGGTTATTCTTGAATTTGTTTTCAACTATTAAGACTATCTCGCTGAATCTCTGGCAAACGAGATAGATATTTAATGACAATCTGTGCGCAATTGCCTTTAATCAAACAAAATTATTGCCAACTAATCCTTTCTAAGAAAATTGCTCAAATTTATTCCTTTGGATCTAACAACTAATTCAAAAAATACGGAGTGATAAAAGTTGCTCTGTACATCAGGAGTCCCAAAACTACGGCCCGCGGGCCACATCCGACCCTCGCCTTACCCCATCTATTTCTACAAGTTATGTGTATTTTTACCTTTAGCAGTTTTCATTAGACGTAATTTTTACATCCAAGCGATATTTTCCGAGTGTCTATATGCAAAATACTTTTAATATAGGCGTATGACTTATTACAGAATCACAAAAATTCGCGAAACACGCTCTTAGAAATTTTCACATGGCCCGATCAGTCATTTGAAATGCGGTATGTGGCCCGCAGAGACGTAAATGAAACCCTTTAAGTAAAAAGTTTGGTGACCCCTGGTGTACCTACATAAAGAGGATCGAGGAAAACCGGACTAATCTGTGACACCAATTTCTATTTTCATGCGCGAGGCAAAGTAAAAGAAAAAACTCTTCGTCCGAAAGGTGATTCATATTCCACATAATTTTATCCCCACGTTCGAGCTGGACTTGGAAAGATCACCTTGGAATCTTTGATGTCCGAGCGGATGCTAAGCGACAAAAACAGACCAAAAATATCGCACGAAGGTTCCATCTCTATTCGAGCCCGAACTCTTTCGGTTCGTCTCATCCTCAAAGTCGACTGCCGTATTTATTATGCACGCGCACTCACACACTTATGCACACATGTTGAGCGGCGACTCGATCTTCTCCCGCCTTCCGATCGAGTTTTCCTTACCCCCCTCTCTCTCTCTTTTATATATATTCATGCGTCGTAAAGCGGCTCCTGAGGGAATTGAACTAGCTGCCATTCCATCGACTTCGGTGCTCTACGACAGAGGTTATATCGTAGCAAGGCAAAACGATATGACCTGGTCAGTTTCAAAAGGGGTTTCCAAAATGAAATGAAGACGAGTAAAATTAGTGACACGGTGGAAAAGGAGGAGTGAGAAATGATTTGATATTTTCGTGAATTTAAAAAAAATCTAATCACCTTTCACTATGACCTATTAGAGTGGATTGGGATTATTTTCCCTTTTTTATCTTTTACGGCATTAAGGAGTCCATATATTATTCTGTTGTTACTAACGTATCATTTGAGTATGCAGTAATAAGGAGTTAAACGGGAACAATAAAAATTTACAAAAGAAATCGATTTTAATAAAAAAAAACTTTGCTGGAAATATCACTATCTCTACTACAAATATTTTGATGAATGTGTTTGTGCATTTATAGCGCAACAACCACATAACGTAGAAGCAAGAAGAAGGTGCCATTTTAACCGCAATAAAATGTTAAGCAAAATGGGAAGGTTTTTAAAGTGATTTGAACTACTTTTTTATATAAAAATATTTTTCTCTTTTAATTTTTCCCATTTAAATAACACGGAAATGAGCGTATTGTTTGATTAACAATTTACGTGACAACTGTTATAAACAATACGTAATATTAACTAAAAGAAATAATATATACCTAATATAAACTAAAAGAAATAATATATATCTAATATAAACTAAAGTAGCGAAGTAAGAAACACAAAGTGTGGCATAGAGTTCTCCAAAGCAAACTGTTTAAAAACTACGTAGGTAATTAAATAATTAGACGTAGATTTTCCACAAATTGTGATTTTCAAACCTTTGAAGATATCGCCACAAAACTTCGCATAGTAATTTTATCCTGCGGATAACATAGGTTATATGGCGATAAAAAATTTGGGGGGTGCTTAATTCAATAATTATTTTCCCATAAGTTTACACGTAATTTTCGCTTTTTCAGAGTGCAAGATTTTCTTCTTTCATTCATCTAAATATGTAATTGCGAACAGATTTTCTTCATTTTTGCTTTATTAGACGGTTAAAACTGTGTACTATCTTATTCTTACGATGTTTACATGTTACACGGTCGAAGTCTTAGATTCACTAAATCCGTTGAAATTCAACGGGCAGTTCTGCTAGTAAGGATGAGAGTGACCTTATGAGGAAAAATATCGTAGGAAGACGGAGTAAGAGGATAAAAGAGGGAAATGGGAGAGAGAGAGAGAGAAGGAGAGTTGACGGCTTGTTTTCCAGAGCACATACTATGCCACCCTTTTCGAGAAACTGAGGCAACTCGTGTAGCAGGCGGCGTTAAGTACGAATGGGCGTCTGTCTAGGAGAATTGCAACAACTCCATCTTGTTCGAGAAAGGTTATCCAGCTCCTCCTTTTATAAATTCAACGCCTGACACACGTTAATACCGCGTCGTGTTCGGGACGAAAGAGGCAACGTGGCGAGCATTGGACTCCGAGTGGAAATGTTCTCTTCCTCTCTCTCTCCACCTCTCTCTCTCTCTATCGCCTAAAGCTTCAACTTTTTACTAAGAGACACCAAGAACTGCATCTATGCGTCTAGACCTCTCAATAGAATACGATAGCGTGGCATATGATATGAATACTTGTACTATATATTAACTGTAATGGCACTACAGTCCTTTAGAAATTACACGATTTTATAGAGCTTTTAGAAAATCCATTAATGAATCTCTTCAAACAAGATTCCACCATTGAAAAGCACATAGTTCCACCAAACAAATTTAAAAGTACAGATTTAATTTATAAAAAGTTCGAGCTCCTTATATATGAAAATTTTACAATCAGACATGGACAAAAACCTTAGCACGGTATAATCAATTAATGCTCACTGAAAAGAAATTGTAATATACTCTTGCATAGATATTTTCAATTAAAATAATTTATCGACGGTATTTTTTCTCTAATTCTCCTACAGAAGTAGTTCCTATAAAATTGTTTATTTACATTTACATGAGCAAAGGGCAGATGTAGGGCAAATAATAATATATGAAGTCAGATGGCCGAAAAAGCAAATACATATATAAATACCTCTACCTAAATTATTCCTTTTCTACTTATGGTCTAAAGAGAGAGCAATTTAAATAATCTTTTCCACTCGGAAATAGCATTATTGGACTTTACTTCATCACTATAATGCTCAAATTTCGATAATTCTTTTCATATATAAGGCAGAATTAGCACGCTGAACCTCAAAATGCTCGCCACATTCATCCATATTGCCATAGCACCAAAGGTTCCTCATCCTGTCTCGCATTTCGTCTCAAGGCAACATTCTACGTGTCGCGGTGGAATAGAGGGAGGTTAGTTCGTGCATAAAGAGTATGCGAGTCGGGAAGAAAGAGAGAGAGAGAGATGGGGGAAGGGTGGGCCTAAAAACCCTTAGGTGAGGGGGACCTCGCGAGAAGTTTAACTGGAGGAGTGATGGGAAGGAGAGGCTAGAATAAGATGGAAGGGGTTGAGAGAGAGAGAGAGAAAGAGAGAGAAAGAGAGAGAAAGAGAGAGAGAGGGTCAGAGAAAGAGGACGGGAGTTTCATTGGATTTCAAAAACTTCAGTGCCATTCCGCCGGGAACTTTGAGGTCCTAAAGCCTTGAGGGGTCGGTTCGGAATAAGAGAGGGAGATGGGTGTTGTGTGAGAGAGAGAGAGACGTGGATATTCTGCGTGCGTGGCGACATACTCTCATGGAGCGGAGATGAAAGGAAGTCGGATCCCATAGTTCTTCTACTCTCCTTCGTATAAAGACCTCTCTAACTGCCTCCCTTTAAAGTCTTGCCTTCCTCATCTCTCCCCTCTTTACCTCTCCTTCCTTCAGATCGCCACCCTCACACATCTCCCCATTGAATTCTTTGCACATTTCCTCGGTGACTAATTAAGACGAACGCCTATAGCTGCCTCGGCGACTCTGTAGATAGGACGCGGCAAAAGGAAAGCCAATGTTATCCTGTTAAATGAAATCCATTTTGCTTCTCCCTGCTTAAGTCTGCGCGACTGCTTTTAAAAAAAATCGCGCACTCGGAGAAATGGAACGACGCCAAAAGATTTCAATTTTTTCCGCTTGGAAAGATTGGGGTTGGGTTGAAAACGCCCGTGTAAGGGATAAATAAAAGACGAATTTAGCTTCGCAAGATGTCATTCACAACGGGAATGCGGACGCGTAACATTAATACGCTTTAGATAAAGAGCATCATGATCAAATCGTTGAACATCCCATTCATCTTAAAACATATTTTGAATGACATTTGTGTAATGAGTTGATCAGTTTTAGAGAGAATTGTTTCTAAAATCTGGACGATTTCAATTATTAGATATTATGTTATTACATCAATTTATTTAAAATCTGAGTGGGATGGAATGAAGATCCATTGGACACATATTGTTAAACAGGATAGCTGCCGCTGAGTTGAGATGTCACAGTATTTAGCTTATAAGCATGTACAGTACACATCTTAAAAATGTTCTCAAGGCTCTCATCGGCGATTACCCTAGAATCTAGGGTAATTCTTCGATTATGTACATATGCATTGTGGGGAAAATACAATCACCTATTTTACATTGCGCATATAATTTCCACTGCCCACGACAAACTGCGGCCTTATGGGGACTCCGTGGAGCGACTTTTGGCCCTCTAATGAAAAAAGGTTCCCCACCTCTGCCCTAGATGACGGGAGCTCCTTTATATACTCAAACTGTTTTTTTTTCACTTTTCTCTTTTCTCAATACAGTATTCTATCAAAATGTTACATTGGGTTAAATTGTACAGTAGAGAGTAGTAGTAGATAAAATGATAAAAATATAGCAAACATATTTGTCGACACTAAGTTAATATTTAGAAATTAACGGTGTGAGATTGGTTATTAGTTCATAAAAGTTATAAAACCAATAGTACCTTCGACATCTTCCCATTGGCATGTTCATATACTTTAAGATAGTCATAATCAATTAGCGTTAAATTTTATTCGGTTATTTAAAATGGTTTAATAAGCTGCTAAAACGAGCCTTGGCATCTCTGACTCCTAGCAACTGCCAACCGACATACCCAAAAAAATCTCACAGGAACTCGGTCACAAAATAACTAATTACGCCTTGAAGTCTTTAGCACTGTAATGCATAAGGGATAGAACCGAAAGGTTGAACGATTTTAAAATTAAATGCCTGAAATTAGTTTAAATAAGAATGTTCATGCCACGTCAATGCCAGTAAGCGTGGCTGTAAATGCATTATGATTCGTTCCGCTGGGCAAAATATTATAAATTATATATTTTGAATTTAAATAAATTTGTTTCCTTTGGGAAAATTATACAAGGAGGAAGTTCGTTGAATTGTAAATAAATCACTATTTGAGATTAGGTTTTTTATTCTTATTTACCTCTATATTTAAGAAGTTAGGACACGGATGTGAGCCTCTATCATTAATTAAATCCAGCGTGTTATAATTGGGTTTTGCGTGGGTTGACCCCTCGTGTAACGCATAATTAGCAAACATGGAAAGTTGAGAGATGTTTATCTATCTAAATGTTTCCTCGAAATTAAAATTAGAAAGGGACCGATATGCTTTATTGCTTCTGAAAACAAATTAACAGCGTAATACTTCATGCAGCCATCCCCTTCATGTATGTGAATATAACACGAGGTTGTGAGTCATTATTTCCGCATGGCTACCAAATTATGGTCGCTAAAATTCTTACTATATTTCTTTGCTTTTTCAATCGATTTGTGTCGGTGTAACTCATCACCTTCAATATTAAATAAATTAGTTCCCCACCAGCATTCTGGTAGATAATATTAAAATGATCATAACTTCAGCAAAATATAAGTCATTCAAAAACTGTTCACATTAACTCACTACATCTGATCAGAATTTTCACCCTTTTTTATTTATGAAAATTTTTATATAAGAATTTCATCATCATATCGATCCCAGAATACTCGATGTTCAATTTTCTCTCCCAGTAAAAGACAGTTTCAAAACAAGTACATATAAAATTCTCTACTAATGTCGTTTTAACATCAAAACATAAATAAATTTCTTTAATCCAAAAACAGTATCTCCTTGCAAATATACAGTCGGTGAATGTCTCAACTAACCCCACGTGACGTGCACGAACGCCAAAGTTCTACGCCCGGGCGTCCCGTTCCGCCTTTTAAGTAAAATCGGCACCCAAATGACGTACCAGGAAATGAAGACTCAAATCTACTAAACTTCGACACGCAAGATATTGCGAATCCTCCGAGTTACATCTTTATACATAAATTTTTGCTTCCACCTCGACCGAGTATTTTCCAACCCATGACTGTAGAAAGGATTTCGCCTTTTTTTTCGATAAAATAGAGTATCCGCATGAATTCTGAATGAATCGAAGTTCTGCCAACCGTCTGCATTATGGAATGCATCTAGGTCACGAGGGAGAGAGAAAGAGAGAGAGAGAGAGGACCCATACCCTTTCGTGCGATCCGAGGAAGAAAGCTGAACAGTCTCAGAGCAAAGGAGAGAAAAAAGAAATAGGGGAAAAAGGTAAAGGAGTCATCTTCGAGAGGAAAGGGTGAGAGAGGTGTATGTAGTGTATTATGACTTCCTATTGGCGGCGCCGTAGTATTAAAGATGAGGGTGGGGGAGGAGGGGGGAGGGAGGGGGTGGGGGGTGGGAGGGTTTTCTTTTGGGAAAGTGGAGAGGTTAAAGGAAGGAGATAGGAGAAAAAAATGACAAAGGGGTGGGAAAGAAATCGAGGAATTACGCAAAGATGAAAGAGAAAGATACGAGGGAGTGGTGGAAATGGGAGGGGTGGGTAAAGGAGATTGAGGAGGGAGGGGAGAGGTTATGGTGTAAAATACGCAGTTCGTGCCGTTGTAAGGAAAAGAGATAAGGCTTCGAGTGAGGGAGGAAAAATAGAGTGGCAGGGGGAGAGGAGTGGATGGAAGGGGAAGGGAGTCGGCGAGGTTGAGAGATTTAAGGGAGGTAGATGGCGGTGAGGCGGAAGTCGAGAGGACCAGGTCGGCTAGGAGCGGTGTCGCCGATAGAGGGAGGTCCATCACACTGGAAATTATATATACTATATTCAAATTTTCGTAAGGGTGCGTACGTTGGAGAAAAGAAGGAAGAGCATTCTGAGGTTATAAATATATTAAAGGTTCACGAACATGAGACACAGCGATAATTATTTGGAGCGATTTATATCGGTTTTCGTTGTGGGAAGGGAATAAATCGATCTATGTTTGAAAACGCGCGTTGGCGATATTTTTGCACTTTATTATCTAAAAGCAATATAAAAAGAAAAATTTCTTGACATGTATGATTTCAAACAGCCGATTTATGGTAGCCGAATTTATCACCATCAAATATTGAATTTATAATGCCGCGGAGCAACCAATTTAAGATAAGGTGCTATGTATGCATAATATTCTGATCATAAACCAACATCCCCGGGCTGTTTATTTTATGAAAACCTAATTTAAGGGAATCGAAAGAGAATTTTTACTTTTCCTTTGATAGCCTTTTTTCACGTCGAGAGAAGTGATTAGATAACGACGAAAAAAGCAGCATCTTGAGGTTGAAAAATAAAATCTAGGAGTATAATTACTAAAGAGATGATCTAGTTGCAATTATTCTACTTATGAATTACAGCAATTATTTAGTCCGAATCCTGATAGTGATTCTTTTTCAGTTTGCTTATTTTATTATCTCCTGAAATTAATAAGCTTCAATTACATCATGGACTCGCATCATCGTTGAATTCTTAAATCCTTCCATTATTCCGCCATGCTATTAACCGTTATTTTTGTCAACGCAAATAATTAACCATTTTATGTACAAAGATCAAGTTATTAATTTTATAAATCTCATTTGGAAATATTCCTGGTAGATACTTGTTGAAAAAAACCAATATCTTGGACATTTACTCAGGACAGGGTCATTAGTTTTTCATGATTTTTTTTCAATCATTCACATATGTGAATCTATAATGATGAATACATATATATGATAATACCGTTGACGATCTTCTTTGGAGTAATCAACCTCCCTATATAATTTGCTTGATTATGCGTCTACATCAAGTGTAATGCTCAGAGAACCACCGACGGCATAAGATCCAGGGAATTATGGTAAATACCATTCGACTCATACTTTCGGGATTTACTTAGCTGCTCGCCACCTACATTGAAGAGTCATGGGTTCGATACTAGGAGTGTTATTTTCTCCATTTGATTAACACGTGGATGACTGTAGCACATTAATCATTTGCATATTAAAACTACACAACTTTTGTTTCCATTACTATTTTTACTTTCACGAATATTATGTGGATTTTATATTTATTTTTGTTGGCTTTTTAACGTATACAGGCGACCCCCGCATTTACGATCTAATTGGCTCCTGGGCGACGGTCGCAAAGCGAGCCGTCGTAAGTCGAACCCTTATTTCCCATAGGTGCGACGTTATAAATTGGGGTTTCGTTCCTGGAAACTCATTTCATACCATAAAAATACCAAAATACCAAAATTGACCACGAAAATAAATAAAAAGAAAATAAAACACAAATATATGCTTTTACAAACATTTATTAACACTTTCGGCCCGAATAGTATTTTCCGAGAATTTCTGAAATCCGAGGATTTTTTTTTCTGTGATATTCCTTCTTAATAGTCTACTTATCCTATTCGAATGCAAAGTATTATTTTTTGTTGAAAAGTAACCGTTTTTTGTCGAAATTTGCACTTTTTCTTTTGTTTTTTGAACATTGCCTACACCTCTTTTGGACCCTCCTATCATTTCTTTTTCACGGTATTTTGGAAAATCTGAATGTATTGAGATTATAGACGGTCTCCATAATACGGACTAATTCTGCTGAGTAGTTTCCTTTGCAAGGGCGTCTATGATGGACAATCTGTATTCGTACAAGGTCATTTTATTATAACTGAATTTTTTGCTTCACTTCCGTCAAATATTTTTCCTTATCCTTCAAAATTGTGCTCACAGTTGAATTCGACAATTTTAACTTGGATTCGAGCTCATTCATTTTCATTCCCGACCCATGTTGACTCAAAATTTCATGCTTCATTTCCAAAGTGATAGTTTTTCTTGACTTTTTTGTTGATTTAACATTCTGCGCATCACGTTTCCTATTTTCAGACATAGTGAAAGGGGAAAAAATTTCAAAATGTGAAGAAAATTGACAGAAAAGTGAAGATCGTTGCGAAAGAGATGCGTTCGCTCCAGGCGCAGCTGGAGACTGAGTCAGCTGATGCGCGCTGCCGATCGACGCGTTCGCTCAGTATTGCCAATCGACTCGCCGTCGGCCGCAGTCGTTAGGCGGTCGTAAATACGAGTTTAGGACGTTACTGGGGGAGTCTTATTTACTATAAGAAAGGTCGCAAACGCGGGGGGTCACAAGTCTAACCGTCGTAAGTCCGATGTATACTGTACGAGCGTTGGTTTCTTTAATTTTAATTTTATTTTAACGTAGTACCTAATTCGGGCATGCCCGTCATATTTGCCGCAAGCACTCTCATAACTGCAAATGGCATTATTAAAAAAATCGAATACCGACGGATAGTCATTATCAACGTCCACTGACATTCTGAATGTATTCCATCTTGTTTTAGTAGTTTCCATCTCAACAGAAAATATTAGCAAATTCAGTAGCAATAATAGCTTTATGTTTAGCAACACATTAAAAGAGAAGTCTAAAATAGATCAATCTTAGGAAGCAGAGATTGATGCAGGTTGGTACAGAAATCCTTGACAACAGAACAAAATGTCTTCTTAAGTAGTTTGTGAAAAAGACAGAGTTATTGCTTTGGTTCCAGAAGTTATTCCGGCAGTTACAGTTCAGTTTTCCTTCACCTTAACTTTCACACGTTTAGAGACGTATTTTCTCTCTGAAAAAAAACGGGTTAAGATAAAATACACCACGCTTTTCACGAAGAAATGCAATTTAGATTGCCGAACGGCGTTATTTCCTTGGGCGCGTGCGATAAATCAGATCATTCTTTGCCGCGGGATTGGATTGATCAATGAATGCAAAACACGTTTTCGGCGGCCTAATGCGGAATTACGACTCGAAGGCTCAAAGTGCGTCTCCGTAAAAAAAAAGAAGGGAAAACACCAGTGAACGAGGAAAAAAACGTCTCGTCTGTGTGTAGAGAGGGAGTCGAAGATAAGAGAAAGGTATTAATATGAAATAACCTTTTTTAGGCGCGTTTCGCTTAGAGCGTGAGCGCCTATTATCGTCGGTTGGTCCGTCCGTCCGTCGCCGTCGGTCCGTCCGCATGTTCGTTCTCCGCTTCTATCAAACGGATTTTCATGAAATTTGACATTAAGGACTTACAATCAAACATAATAAGAAAATCGCAAAAATGGATCACGTACGCCAATCAGGGGTACCACTTTACTGGTGACAAAAATGAAATTTTCGTCATATCTTGTAAATTATTGCTCATATCAAAATATTTTTCAAATAAAACTTGTAGAACTAATAAATTAGAGTATTTCTTTTCCCATACATTTTTATCGTAGTAGTAGCCGTTATCGAGAAAATCAAACAAAAACGTCTTAAATCGAGTTGAACTTACAATTAGAAAACTTCTTGCATAGTTAGGTACTTCTTCATTTTTGCTAACATAAACAATCTCACAAACAAACGTTTAATTTACTTACGTGTGCATGTACTATTTTAAAATAGGAGGAAAATGCATTATTTATGAAGAGGAAAAGAACTTTAAAACGATATTTCCCTTACGTACAGGTATATAATTTCTTTCTAATACTCCATTACACGAAACGCGCCCATTTGTGCTACGTTGTACACTTTCCTAACTTGTTAGAAGTAGTAAGAGATATGAAAGCGTGATGTGCTGCGCAAAGAGAGAGAGGGGGGGGAGAGAGAGAGAGAGGATTGACAGAATGGCAAAAAGAGGTGTACACAAGGCGCGAGATGTGCGTGTCTCTGCGCCTCTGCGTGCTGCAAAAAAAACTAAATTCGAAATTTACCACCTCGTGTATGCTCAGAGAGCTAGTATTTTTTTAACGTACGCGAAATATACTTGTAACGATGAAAACAGTCTGAGATTAACCATTTTGTCTTCCTAAGAAATTTGTCGATGGCCATTTATAGAGATAGATTAAGGAAAGTTGGTTTTGAACATTTTAAGCTCAATGAGAAACATAAAAACAATGCATTTTATACTGTATGATCATTTCCAAAAAGAATCGCTACCACGAATTTTGGTGATCGAAACAAAAACATATCCTTCATACATGTGCGTATATAAATATACGATATATAGGTCAGGTTGGAGGATGTGGACACCAGCGGAGTGCATATCGGTAGAGGAGTACGACAGGGCTGTTGTCTATCGTCGATCCTATTCAATATATATGGAGAGAGGCTAATGCACGAAGCGTTAGAAGGCACGGTAGATTTCAAAATCGGAGGAACGATTATAAGAACAGTGAAATTCGCGGATGATGAAGTACTTCTAGCAAGAAAAGAAAAGGAACTCCAGAAAATGATAAATAGACTATTGATAACAGGTAGAAAATACGGTATGGAAATAAATACAGAAAAATCCAAGGTCACGCGAATATCAATAAAGAAGAAGAAAAAAATGTGAACATAAGTATTGGAGGAAAGCCATTAGATCAAGTTTAACAATATAAATACATTGGAAGCATCATAACGAAAGAAGCAAAATGTACCGATGAAATCAGGACTAGAATAACGAAAGCAAAAGCCTCTTTCAGAAGAAAGAAACACCTACTAACGAGGAATATAAAGGAGGGTATCCGCAAGAAGTTGATAAAATGCTACGTATGGAGTATAGCTTTATATGGGGCAGAAATATGGACGCTAAGGAAAAATGATATTAAATACTTGGACAGCTTCGAAATGTGGAAATGGAGAAGAATGCTGAAGATAAAACGGACAGATAGGGTGAAAAACGAAGTACAACGAAGAATATGAAGGAGCAGACTATCAAAAATAGGAAGGCGAATTGGATTGGACATTACCTGAGGAGAGAGAGAGAGAGAATGATTAAAGAAGTGCTAGAAGGAAAACTGGATGGAAAAAGAGAAAGAGGTAGGAAAAGGTTCCAGCTAGTAGACGACTTGAAAGGGAAAGAGAGCTATAAAGATTTGAAGAAGACTGCGGAAAATAGTAGTATATGGAGAACCAGGTTTAACCATGAATTATCACGGACCTGTCTACGGACAGACTACCTATGATGAGATACACACACACACACACACACAGTCGTATTAATAATCCAAATAACTACGAATGTATACTATAAAGGATAGCTTCATTAACTAAAATTATGATTATTTTCTACGTAGTATATTATCTGGGAATACAAATATTTTAGTATATGGAATGGAAGTACTCCAAAACATGATTACAGAATACAAACCTAGCAATTACCTTCTAAATACCTTTCAATCCATTTTATCATCGGATGAATTTGTTTTGATATGATATCGATATTTCCAGGATTTCCATTCAGTGAAACTCTAAAACTGAGGTAAAAATTAACTTGAACTGAGATATGAGGAGTTTTAAATAAATTATTGCAAAAGATTGATATCACATGCTATTGCCACCCAATTAACACGAAAAACATTCTTTTAACAAGTAATGGGTATAAAAATAAATTTTTATAAATAACTTTTATATTTTAACATATATTATACTCGTTACTTCAAATTTGGTGAAATTACCTACATAAGTTACCTTTTACTGGTGGAGGCGGTGTTATATTCAATTAATCTGGATATAAATGCTGAAGACATTTCTTGTCGTATACAAAACAACGAAGAGCAACACGAGTAATATCAAAGGTAAGTAATCGGTACTATTAGGTACACAATCATGTGTAAACGTGCTTTGATTGCTTTTAATACGAGAGGGAGGGAGGGGACAAAGGGATGGAGGGTGAGAGAGGGAAATGACTTTCAATACAATTAATGTTTCTGATGCCAATTTGATATCCATAAATAGCTTGAGCGATCGAATCTTTACTCCCGTTGATATTTCAATGGGCATTACACTAATAAGGTTTTAAAGGAGAAATGTAAGACTCTGAATCCCATTAAAAGCTTACCCATATGAAAGAATTAAGCCTGTTGCCTAGGTAGCTGATTATTGGACCCAGAAAAATTACCACTTTTTTCCGATAAAAATTATAAATTTACGCTAATTCTACTCGGATTGAAATTCTGTCTTCAAAAACAAGAAACTACAATTTATATCCTATCTGAAAGTTTAAGTCTATACTTCGAATCTTCACGGAAAATAATTTTAAAATGCAAATATAAAAACCTCTACACCAATTTACATTTTTTCTTTTGGGCCCAAAATGGGGCAAAAAGGGGCCAAAATAGCCCCTCAAAGTGGGAATTTCGAAATTTTGGGATGTTTTCCTTCGGCTGTGACCAAAAACCTATAATCCTACGAAATTTCAAGTTTCTAGCACATCTGGAAGTGCCTCATAATTTTGTATCCTGCCAAAGTGGTTACAAACCGCTATATATACCTATATATATACCTACATATATACCTATATATATACCTATATATATACATATATATACATATATATATATATATATCATCATCATCATAGGTAGTCTGTCCGTTGACAGGTCCGTAATTATTCTAAGTTAAACTTGGTTCTCCATATACTCCTATTTTCCGCAGTTTTCTTCATGTCTTGATAGCTCTCTTTCCCTTTCAAGTCGTCTACTAGCTGAAACTTTTTCTTACCTCTTTCTCTTTTTCCATCCAGTTTTCCTTCTAGCACTTCTTTAATCATGCGCTCTCTCCTCAGGTAATGCGCAATCCAGTTCGCCTTCCTCTTTCTGATAGTCTATATAATCGTTCGCTTCTCTCCTATTCTTCTTAGTACTTCCTCATTTTTCACCCTATCTGTCCATTTTATCTTCAGCATTCTTCTCCATTTCCACATTTCGAAGTTTTCCAAGTATTTAATATCATTTTTCCTTAGCGTCCATGTTTCTGCTCCGTACAAAGCTATACTCCATACATAGCATTTTATCAACCTCTTGCGGATTTCCTGCTTTATATTTCCCGTTAGCAGGAGTTTCTTTCTTCTGAAAGCGGCTTTTGCTTTTGTTATTCTAGTCCTGATTTCAACTGTACATTTTGCTTCTCTCGTTATGATGCTTCCAAGGTATTTATAATCTGAAACTTGCTCTAATGGTTTTCCTCCAATACTTATGTTCAAATTTTCTTCTTCTCTACTTGATATTCGCATGACCTTGGATTTTCCTTTCTTTCGGTTTTTCTAGGTCCCAAGTCTGTCTATCTCTTCTCGTTTTCCTTATTTGTTTCAGCTTTGTAGTTACATCGACTATTAGAAGGATGTGATCTGAATCAATGTCTGCTCCTGGTAATGTATTAGAATTTTTTATGCTGTTCCTGAATCTTTGTTTTACTAGGATGTAATCTATTTGGCATCTCATTCTATCTCCTGAGCTTTTCCATGTGTACAGCCTTCGTTTATGGTTTCTGAACCATGTATTAGTCACTACTAAGTCGTTATTAACACATAATTCTACCAGTTTTTCTCCTCCTCGGTTTCTTTTCCCAAGTCCGTATTGACTGACAACATTTTCTTCTTGTCATCCACCAACTATGCTGTTCCAATCTCCCATTATTATGCAGTTTACCTTTCCTCTTCGGTCTTCTTCGTAAATCTCGTTAATTTGTTTCTACATCTCCTCAATTTCTTCTTCATGAATATATAATATATATATATATATATATATATATATATATATATATATATCGAGTGAGGTTAATATAAAAGTTATTAAAAAAACATTGAATTTTAAACCTAGAAAGACAATTTTTATCCGCATTCTCTCAGCGAGCCTCTTCGCTGCGGCGATACGGCGGTTGTTAAAACTTCTATCACGCCGCCGTCTATCAAAATAAAAAATGAAAGAACCCCACATCTATCGAAAAAATCGCAATCTCTGCTTGCCACAGAGAGAGGAGTCCTAGTTATCCGCTGAGTGATTCCACAACGTCGTTCACGCTTCTGAAGTGGTAGATGGCATTGCGAACGCTTCCAAAAAAATCAATTCTTCCGATTCTGCTGAGAAATATCGAGTATGTCCTCTTTTTCTCTTCCTATAAGGCGAAGCAAATCCCCTCCAAGTCTTCTATCGTCATCGGTTGAGGTTGCCAAAAAATGTCTGGATTAGCCCAGTTTTTTGTAGCACGTCCTCGTGAAATGCTGAATATTCGAGAAAAAATGCTTTATCTCAGGCATTTTCTTATGTAATGACTTTAGGGGAAATACATGCATTTATGTATGTTTGTGCATATATATATATATATATATTATATATATATATATATATATATATACATATATATATATATATATATATATATATATATATATATATATAAGCATACACACAATATACTCTTTGGCAAACATGCCGAGAATTGAAACGTTTTGTCCCTTCACTATTTTTTGATTTGGTTGCTAATGTGGTGCCGACTTCGTAGGGCTGGAAGGACGATATTTTGCCACTTTGTAAGGCTCGTTTCATAGGCTGTTATCGGCTTTCCGCGACAATGAGCTAAGGCAAAGGGCAAAGAGTTTGAAACAAAAAGTCGGTGGAGCAAGGGGAGGAGGGATTACGATTTTTCGGATTTCAAATATACGACGAGTGAGTGAGGGAGTGGAAGGAATAAAGGAATGGTTCCGATAGCGAAGAAATTTCATTTGTTTTCCGCAGACATTCGAGGAAGGCGAAGGCGGGTTTAATGGACCTTAAAAGATCTCCCAAGTCTGCGAAGATTTCGAAGAAGGGATGGAAATATTCTTCGATGTCATTAATTATTTTGCCTGCGTATTAACAGAAACTCAGAACGTTTCGTATTTATGTACCTAACGGAAAAGTAAATGGATTAAACTGCCCGACGTATGTAAATACATTCACGATAGCATAAATAAACACAGTAGAGTAAAACTGAAGTAAGTATTGATCGAACAAGTCCGTATTTAAACCCGTTTGCAGTATTAAAAGAAAAAATGTCGCAGCATCCATTTCCGCATAAATTTATAAATTTACACATCTACCGACTTTTAACATTTTATTTAAAATATTTTTCAATTAATATTGTTAATTTTAAATCTTTAAAGTTTCGTTTAAAAAAACACCATTAAGAAGCTAATAAAAATGTGACCAATTTCACTCCTTCGATATGATGGTGGTGATTCGATGATGACTCGGTTCAATTAAGAAGCATCAGTTAAACAATCCCCGCAATCATAAAGTTCTTTTTGCACCCATCGCCAAAGCTGTTTCACTTCTATGGAAAAGAAATTTAATCTCAATCACTAGGGCTACATTATCACACGTTATTCAAACTTTTATCAGACACTCGAGTTCTGCTGTTGATCAGACGTGTAGCCATAAATCCATGGCTTGAGAGATTATACGTTAATCTATCAAACGTTTAATGTCTTCAGCACACCTGTTTCCACGTCCTCGGCCACGATTCCGTCGCCCCAACGAAAACGCTTTCAACGAAACCCTAATTCAAAAAACGGACGTCTTTGTGTTATCGTTCTCATGGAAAAATCATCGCATCGCGAGTTAAAGCGTCTGAAGGAGTTATTTTTTTTGCCCGGGGCGAAACTATGCAGACAAGCGGAAGAAGAGGGATTGCTCCTTTTGTTCGAAAGAAAGAGGAAGGAGTAAGATTTCAGCGAGATAAGGAACCGAGTGAGAGGGGGGGGGGTGAGAGAGAGAGAGAGGAGAGAGAGAGAGAAGGAGAGAGAGGAGGGGGAGAGAGGAGGGGGAGAGAGGAGGGGGAGAGAGGAGGGGGAGAACTAAAGAGTAACCTCATGTAGGGAATAAAAAGAGGGGAAGGATATATATATATATATATATGCGGGCGAATGAGGAAAAGCTTGATGTCGAGTCGGAAGGCAGGAGAAGAACGGAGTAAAAGGCTTTAAAAAAAAAGAAAGGAAGCAGGAGGTAATTAGCGACAAACGCCAGCGACTCGAGGAGTAAAGGCACTTAACCCTCGTCTAATGGTGTAGTCCGAAGAGATTTGAGCAGAGAGAGAGAGGGAGAGAGGATGAGGAAAGTTACGGGATAATAGGAAGGAGGGAGTGGAGGAGAGGTAGGAATGAAGGAAGGAGAGGAGGGGAAGGGAGAGAGGAGTGGGGTGAGGGAGAGCGAGAAGGAGATGGAAGGCAAGAGGGGATGAAAGGATCAAGACCTCCCCTTGAAGTTCTGGACGTTAAGGGAAGGAATGGATGAAGAAGATAAGGATTAAGAAATGAGAGATGAGGGCGTGGTGTTTTAGAGGAGGGGAAAAGGGTGAAGGAGGAGATGAGGCGAAGAGAGAGAGAGGGGGGGGGGATAAGGTGTAAGAAAATGATAGTCTAGTAGGGGAAAAAAGGGCGGGAAAGAGAGGGATACAGGAGAGTTAAAATGGAGGAGTTCGTGAGGAGGGAAGGATATCACTCCGAAAACCATCCAACCATCCTCCGAGTAGGTGGGATAAATTGGTGTAGAGGACGGAGTGAAGGAGGAAGGGAGAGAGAGGGAGAGAGAGAGGAGGTGGAGCGGAGCGTTAAAGTTTGAAGGAAAAGAGGGAGAGCGGAGAGGAAGAGGTTTTGTATCTGGGGAATGGGAGGAGGTCTGCGGGAAGGTCAATAAGTCAGGGGTTGGGAGACGAGGAGATGGAGGGAGGAGGTTCGGGACGACGTAAGACCGCGGTGGCTGCCGGGAACGCTTGAGTTATGGCTGCGGCAGGTCCTGAAGACTCTAGAGCCGGGGGTGTGGTTGGAGGTTAGCCGGGCGGGATGCGAGTGGAGTGGAGGGTGCGGACGGAGGCGTGTGGAGGGGTGGGTGGTTAGAGGAGGAGGAGGGAGGAGGAAAAGGGGGGGGGGAGGTAAGGAGGGGAGGTTTGAGAAGAAGGATTAAGGGGGAGCTAGGGAGGTGGCTGGTTTCCGTTTTTCTGGAGGAGTAATTTAGTTAAGCCAGTTTTGCACGGCGGAAGAACTTGAACGAGGTCGGACCGCGCAGAACTTGTGCATTGTGAGATTGCGTATCCAAACGCTTTAAACTGTCTTATGCGCTGTCGGGATTCCACGCTCAAAATGGCGGACTTTTAGGGATTTTCCCAAGGAACTCTCGAGTCGGTGGAAAATCGAAGACGAAAATTAATTAGCGATGAATCCGTAAATCGTACGGATTATAATTTTTGTTGAAAGAGATTTATGATCGAGTCCATGTCTATCTTTATTATTACATTGAAGCAATATCAATGTTTACAAAATTCCTTACAGATAAAAATGTTAACGATTTTAAAAACGTTTACTTCGTGCTTTTTCGAGGAATGCATTTAACTAAATTAAATCAAATCAAAATATTTTCAGTCTATTCTTTTGAGATGGAATAAAAGTTAAAAAATATATTGAATGAGAAAATTTATCATTTATAAGTCTAAACGAAATATTAACGAAGTACACATTTACGATATATTGGTAATATTATTAACTTGCTTTCTATCAACTCCATAAATATCATATAAGTCTGCTTCAATTTCTTATAAAATAACAATATTTTATAGTGTTATTCGCTCCTTTATGGCAATTGACTGATCGAAACCAAGCAATTTTCGGAGGACTTTCAAATTTATTGAATTATTAAACTATAAAGTGGGTTAACTGCGGCAAAATATCTTTTAACCTCCACAATAGTGAACGTCTAATTGTTTATCGTTAAAATTCATATCTTGCAAACCAGCGATGCTTACTAAATCATTTTATGTTACGAAAGTCATAAGACTTTGTGTACAAATTTCGCTGCGTATTTTTTAAGGAAGAGTTTTCACAGATTTATTTTTATGTGATCCCATCCATTCAAATCAGTCAGTGATCGTCATTGTCGTTAAACGTACTCTGAATCCATCATGGTTACCATTCTTAGATGCTAATTTCTCTCACTCTAATTTGTATACTCTCTCTTAGCAAAAATATGCCTCAATATTTAGCACTATAATTTCTAAATAATGAATGTTTTCTGATTCACTTGGTTAATTAATATGTCGTCACTAAAAACAGGCTATTACTACCATAATGAATTATCAAAATCCTTCCTCGGGCGAAAGAAATATTTTACCTTTTATGCTTTCATTCTCGAGAACATAAATTTTTAATTTTCTCCGATTACTTGGCAATAAAATTAACGTGCCTTCATTTCTCGAATTTGTTCATAGGCTGAGAGGAATGCGTGCATCAAAAGATGAATTTCCTAGGAAAAACCACTGCAGCTTTTCTCTGAACTTTCTCTATTTTCCTTATTTCCCCTAAATGGTAAATACGGGTCCCATACGTTTGTTGCGTATTCCAGAATTGGTACGGGGTAGTGGAGGAGGAAAGGTGGACCAATATGGTGGTGGATGTATTGTAGTTCTGTCGCTGGAATGCGCGAGATTATATAGGAGGGACCCTGGCGGAAACTGAAGCGGACGATGAGACCCACCGGCGGGCGAGGTGGAGATGTCCGGAGGTTGCTTGCGTCGAACCGCGAGAAATGAAACCACAGTTTCTTCCTCACGAAACTCGCTCCATTGCCTTCGTTGAAAAAACACGCACGCACGCTTGCTTTATACCCACACAACGCTTCCTCCTCCATGAGCTTAACGTATCGACAATTCCAAACCGATACCAGAATAAGTTGATGTGTCTGACACATGGATTTCTCCATACGTAAGTTGTCAACTAAAATCAAATAAATACAGTGATAGGAACAGCTCAACTTACACGCTTCAGCGCTAGCGATTTAATTGTTGTCACTATTATGCGCGCGAGCTGCCCACTAACCGTCAATTTCGAAGAAAATTGAATATCTCTTGAAATACTCCTCATATGAAAATTTAGTTAAAAAAAAGTTGTAAAAAAATAATATCTACAACTTTTATATTTATGTACGTTAACAAAAATTCAGTTTTAAGCAAAATATTTAAGAAAAACTAAAATTTTACGAGAGTAAACCGCTACTTCCGGTTGACCGATTGTTATCAAAATCTTTTCAAATCTTAAATATATATATAAAATCACAAATGTAAAATTTCATTCTGAGCTGATGAATAGTTTTTGAGTTAGAGTGCACGCAAAATTTGTCACACAAACGGACACACACACAGACATCATCGAGAAAACGGTCAAAACGTGTTTAGTGGACCTCAAAACGTGCATTTCCGTTGAAATCTAGAATTCGAATTTTTTCATGAAAACAATACATTATACTACGTAGGTACTCTATGGAGAAAGTACAAAGGACCAAAGAGTAAATCGGTCTCCAGCCTAATGCCTTCTACACGAGTTTTACACAATGTCTAGTCTCGCAAGCTCCATTGAGATTACATCGAATTCGATTTAAAAAATGACCAGCGCAAGATATATCGTTTTGTGTGAAGGGAAAAACTGTTAAATAAAAGACTGCAATTTCTTCCGTTTTGGTTGGATGAAGGAGTTGAGAAATGCGATATGAAAAAAGAGGTAGGAAAGAACTGAAAGAAAAAGAGTAGGGAGTTTCGTTAAAGGATTTGCTTTTCGATAAAAGAGAAAATGATTAATCTGCGTTTGCATAACTGATTAATTTTCAGCGAACAGAATAGGATTAAAAAGAGTAACAGACATTGAAAAAACGCCAGCTAGTTTGAAATATCGGTAAAAATTTCTGCTTCTTGGATTAGTAAAGAAAATTTTTAATTACAGTCAATGATCAGCGTGCGCGAACAGACGAGATTCTCGCAGTTAAGACTTTTTAGGGCGTAAATCTCCATGGTTACTTAATTGAAATCCTGCTATGCTGAATTCATGTCGGGAAGAATTTTGCAACAAGAGATCAGTCGAAAGACTTAAACGAATCACAATAAATCGAAGAAAATTAGAGAAACGAGGCGAGAGTAAATATTTTTATAGACATGCTTTCCTCAATATAAGGAAAATTTTAAAAATACGTCCTAAGTACCCTGTATTATTTAATATAATAAAAGCTGTCGTCTGTTGGTTGGTTGGTCACGCTATGCAAACGCTAATAACTCGAGGAATAATAATGATAGAAATTCGAAATTTGGTAGGGATGCTTGATTAACTCTTATTCAGAGAATGACGAATTTCAATCGCGAAAAAATTCCTTGTTCGTCTCCAAGAGAAATTAAAATTAGAAGAAATTAACAGACGACCTTCGGATTTGAAACATTTTGAAGAAAAATTTATAAAGTTTCTTATTCCGTTCGTCTTTTCTCGCCCACAGTTCGAAATATTCCATATTAAACGTTTAATTTGCATATTTTGTGGAAATCTCGCCATTTTAACGTGATGTTGCTATGTCGACCATTATCATTGTTACACCTCAAATTACTATTATTGTATACATCCTTCTGGGAATAAGCGTGCATTGAGTGCTTCAATACGAGAGACAGAGAGGAAGGGGAGTGGGGGTGTTTTGTGGAAAATAAGTATATTAACGTAAATATAAAATATTTTAAGTAACAACAGTGTCATTTTAGAAAAATTGGAAATAAAAAGCATTCTTAAATTAAATTCTTTGTAAACCATACGTGCTTACGAATTTATATTGTTATTCCTCGAATTAATTTCGTAACAATGGCCGAAGTTTGGAAACGAATATAAATTAAAATTAAAAGGACATTTAAAACTGTTAACAGGCAATTTTCGAAGAAACAACAGTGGATCTTTTAATGAATTGATCTGTTTTTATAAAAGGAATTTTTGTGCTTATTTAATACAGAGTAAGTTCTAGGGCTTATGATCCATTTAAATCTAATAACAGTGGCTATTATAGTTTAAAGAAAGAACTTTATTTATTCACTTTACAGAATTAATTAATTTTAGGCTAGAATTACCTATTATAAAAGGAGTTACATTGGAATTTTCAATATGTAAAGTGGAAGTTGTACTGAATTGACTCAAGTACATATATTTCAAAGCAAAAATCAATTTAAAACTATTGTAAAGGTTTCTACGGTAAACAGTTTATTTTTTTGTTAATATGGATCTCCAATACAACAATCCATTCAATCGTCAAAGGAACAGTTTACAATGTTTAAATAAATTGATTTGTTTTTGTTCAGATAGTATTCAAAGAAATTATTCCGTTGATTGATTAATTAGTTAGTTTTTAATTTAAATATTTTAAAGAGTTTTATTTTAAATGTGTAATACATAAGGACGGAGAACATTACTGAGGATTCGAGTAGGCTTTCTTTCTTCGTAAGTACAGCGTACAATTTTAAAACAATCATAATGTTAAGTGCACGAAATTTAATTATTTTTCCTACGTTATATATGTATACATATAATTATTTCCCTGTCTTTGCACACCGACAATTGTATGTAGCATTGACGAGAACAAGGTGGGAGAAGAATATCAGAATTTTATAGCCGAAAATAAAAACCAAGGCATTTACTAAACGACAACATAATATTCACTAGAAATGTAATATATGACGAAATATTTCATATGTAAAAGTGTGCTAATAATTATTTTAAGTGCAAATATTAATAATCAATCTATCTATAATTCTTCCGTTGATATTTCAACGGGCATTACACTAGTTAATACATATAGACGAAGAATATCATTCTAATATATGCTTTAACAAAATAAATGTAGATTTATTTAAAATTTAGAATTGAACTTTTGTGGGTAAAAAATTAATCGAAAAAATCTATTATTTTAAGAGAAGGAATATGACCTTATCAATGTAATCCAAATTTTTAGCTAAATCTTATCAATATCAGTAGCAAAATGCGTAATTTATTAAGCACATTAATATGCACTACTAAATACGTTTGATTATTTATTTTACAACCAGAGTAAAAACAAGTCATAAGAGGGTTCGGAATGTTTAATAAAAAAACCCTTTTCCCAAAAATTTTTTAAATTTCTCACAAAGCCTTCTACGAAAAAACTTCAAACGTTTAAGTTCTCTAAAACTTTTGAGATATCCAACTTGTCAATACGACAAACGGAAATTGCTTTTCTTTTTTTAAAATACAATTTGATTCTCGTATTTTTGTCAACCAAATGAATTGCAGCAAAGCAAAAATTATGCGCACGAGCGTAAGTAAACAGAACAATTTAACTTGCTTTTGCTCCACTTAATCGAGAATTCTCACAGCAATGTAGAAAATTTCAAGAAACGCAATTTGTAAACTAAATGTTGTCTGGGTCAACAATGTATAAATTTGGTTTTATATATTGGTAAGTCAATCGAATATAATTTTATTTTCATTTTGATTTTAAATTAGTATTTAAATATGAATTACATTTTTAATATTTTATTTGATACAACTTAAGACTTACTACTACGAAATTTACAGTAAATATCGTTTCAGGGCGAGTGTGATTAGTGAAATTCGGAATCCAATGAAAACGCTCTAAACGCGTAACAAAATTGGACTTTTATATAGGTAATAACTCTCGTGATTAATTGCCATATTTTACGCTAAAACATCATATAATAGTAAATAAAAAATAGCTGCTTTTATGTCTTCTTAGTAATCGCATCATCTCAATGAACAAACTATTTAATTTTATGGTAATCGCAATTCTTAAGGGGGCAATCAATGGTCGAATTTCCCGGTATACAAACTAAAATCGTCCTTTAACCTTAGACTACCAAGGGGGTTAACGAGATTACCCCAGAAACTAATTTTTTTTTACATATATTCCTTAAATTTCTTTTTCTGATTTTTGCCCAACCATGTATTTGATGTGTAATGTATTTTAAATATAATTACGAAAAAAATTCAGACCATATCCAAAATATTCGAAGAAATATCGAAAAATGTCTTACCGAGTTACCCCTCTTGGCATTAATCGAAAAAATATTCTTCATAAAAATGCATTAATAAAGACTTTAATTATGTTACTGTATCTTATCTTACTATTTTTTATCCGAATTAGAAAGTGAACTGCAGAAAATGAAAAGTATTTACACAATTTTTTCTATCAATTAACAATATTTGATATTTTGTCGTTTTAATAAAAATGCTTTCGCATTATAATACGTCAAAATGACTTGAAAAGACTAATGAATGAAATTAATGACCAGTTTTTATGAAAATATATTTTTTACAATAGAAATTTAATGGGGTAGGATTGTGGTTCAAAATACCTTGGTAGTCTGAGGGTTTACAACGTAAGGAAAACAGTCAAGATCGTATGAGATCAAACTCGTATTTGGAGGTAAGGTCTAGAATCTCTGTACGGGGCATAACAATTCAGTTGCACGAATGTGCGACTGATGCAATGCGTCTGAGAAGTAAACAACCCGATCTCTCGGCGGAAAGAATTATCGCCACCCTGAGAAACAATTGAATCACCTACGTACGCTTGGCGAGAAGTCATTTCCTCAAGAACCAGAAATTCAAATTGTCTCGACCGTCGAAAGCGATAGCAAAAACCCTTTGGAAACACAATTCCTCTCTTCGGCCTCACGCCCATCCTCTCCCAGGACGAATAATCTCGTTCTCTCATCTCTTAAGAAAGCCGCCAAGCCAGTTCCAAAAAGGGAAGCGACCACTCCCTGACCTTTTAACCCTGGAGAACTTGGAGTTTCCTACCGGTTACCCTTTCCGCCCTCACTCCAACCCACCACTAAAAGAAACAGTCCTCTCCCTCCCTCCCTCTCTCTACCTGCTGATGAATATGTAACTCTTCTCTCCTACCTTTTTTCTCCTCACCTCTTCCGCTCTCTCTCTCTCTCTCTCTCATTCTCTTTATCCCTCTCTCCCTATTCCTCCCCTTTCACCGGAGAGGCGGAAGGAAAAGTACTGACGGACGTCGACCGTTTATGTTTAGGAAAGAGCAAACTTGCAAGGGAGAGAGGAGCTGGAAAGGGGTTTCGCTATCGAAGTCTCTATTTAAAGGAGCGGAAGTTGAGGAGAAAGTGGAGTTGGGTTGGTGGGAGAGGAGAAAATGGAAGGGGAAGGAAAGGTGAGATGGGTGCGTTTCTTTTATCATTTTGTTCCAAAACGCGAGGTCAAAAGTTATGTGAGCGTCGGTGACCTTAAGATGGAGATAACAGGAGATGGCACTGAGTTGAGAAATTTGAAAAAGAATTTTGAACAAAAGCGGTTTTTTTTATACAGGAAATAAAGAGTGATTTTATCATCTGGTTGAATGTATTTCAAGGCACTAAATAGATACTTTAAAACCAATGTATGCCGTCAATAAGAATAAGCTACACATAAAAGATACATTTAAAAAAAATTGCTACAACAAAAAATAATCAATATGTTTTCATATATTTTGTTTAGGTTGTAATATATGTATAGTGCATAAGACCAGCAGCATGATTAAGACATAACAGATTTGAATTATTCGCGCAAATTTTGGCATTTATATGAATTACTGTTGAGAGCTCAATCATAAATTTTCTGACGTCATACAAATAAACACCTATATCACAGTTATTTATAATATGTTTTGCAGTCAGCATATAACGAGCTCAATTTGTAACTTAGAAGAATTTTTCAAAAAATAATGTAAATTTAAACGTACTGATTTTTACCTTAATGGAGTCGCCAGTAAGTAAGCCAAGGATCATAGATGAAGACATACCTGAAAAAGAAAGATAAATTAGTAATTAAGTATATCATATGATTATAGGAATTCAAAGATATAAACTAACCATACCTACTTTAAATGTACATTAAATTATCAAATGAAAGTGAAATTGGCAGATAGAAATAAATAAACCATAGTGAATTATGAAGCGATTTCTCAAGAAATTTGCAGACTACTACAAAATAGAAGGACATTTTACTTAAGAACAGAAAAGATCATCTTACAATTAGTAGATTTCCCTTTTTTAAATGTGTGTTCATTTTTAAGAATTGAGTCATGTTTTATTTGAAAAATATAAAGTAATGGTAAGAATTTATGTGAACTACGGCCTTCTATGGAGAACAATTAAATAGCAACATAACTTTTCATGTCCGGCAATTGTTCGAAGAACGCTATTATATGGTAAGAAATTCATTCCGGGTGTGAAGAAATTGAACATGGTTTTTATTGGCTGGTTAATTTATAGAAACATTACAATTTGCATAAGATTAATTCTATACAACAGCCAAAGGTTCATACAATATTGTTACATTGTACAGGTATTTAGGTTGGTAAGATATTTGCTCCGAGGAAAATTACATATTTATTTCACGGCGCTCTAAATATATCTAAAAGTGATGTCAAATCTATCAGCCGAAAAATTTTCCATTTGAACTTATACTATAGATAAAAGAACATAGATAGGACCTGTATGTGAGAAGAAGCAAGTCAGTAACAAATATGCCGTTTTTTACGCGATCTAAAATGACATCACGATGCCACCGTCCTTTTATCACCTCCCTATTCAACGCAGAAAAGCGTCACGCCTCTGGGGCCTTTATTATCCGGGCTCTCAATTTTAAGGTGCAAAATTTCATTGCATTCCCTCCTAAGGCTTTCATTTTAACGACTCTCTTGTTTCTAAGAAAAATCATAAACAACGGAAGGCTTCAAGGAGCAAAGCCATTGGAAATTATACGGAGCTAACGTATATGGAGCTTAAAATCCCTGCATTTAAAAAGAGAAATGGTCCCATAAGGATCTTTGAGGAAGTAGTATATGGAGGCTGGCTGTTTCAGACGGTATTCGAATTACTGTGTTTTATTGCAAGAGACAAACAAGGCATTGAGATGCGCATAGATATAACTTCACTCCTTCCCCAACCGAGGGTAACCTACACTCTTCCATACAGATAAAATCCCTCTTTCAAAGAATGGGAGGAGTTTCTTTCCGCGCGTACCCAAAGTGTGTCCATAGAATAATCCTCCCTTGAAAGGCCTTTATTCACCTCCCATAAATGTGACAGAAGAAGAGGCAAGTGGAAGAAGTTTCTCTGAGGTTGGGTGGAAGATATATAGGGTTGAATTGACCGTAAAATGCGAAACAATTGTGCGTAATTCAGAAAAGGTGGCGGGGGATGGCAAATGAAAAACTGCTAGGCGTGGTTAACGACAACTCACAAGAAATGGTCTTCTACATAAGTATGCTTTCAGGTAAAGGTTCTTTCTCGTAATTTTATTTATATCTCTCTCCCTCTCGCTACCTAACACCCTCTAACCCTTTTAATCACCAATAACGAAGATAAGCTGGGGAAAGGAGAGGTTGAGTCACCGGAATTCATTATAATAATGAATACTAATCATCAGAATGGATAAAATGCGAGCGAAATTACAGGTAATAAAGAATCAATGGTAATATTTTACCATTTTCCATCGACGGATACACTTTCTGCACAGAATTACTCGTTAAATGAGGACTATAGAGGAGATATTTCTTGACACAATATATATTTTAAATGCAAATATATTAAAATTTAAATTAGTTTTCAAGATATGATCACGTGATGTGCTCATTAACCCTTTGATAGGCAGTTTAAGAAACAAAATTTATAATGTTACTTAACTTTAATACATCAGAGAGAGTTAGTTCACAGCGAGGTCATGAGAGATGCGGATGAAAAATGAACAGGTCGAGTCAAAGCCACTGACAGTAATAGGGATAAGGTGCATATTTTATCAAAGAAAATTAGAAGAGAAACAGACCTAGAGTTTACTCTGTTCTCTCATCTCACACGGCGAATTTTCACTAGACACTGGAAGTATCACCCGAAGCGCGACGCATTCTGACACCCTTTTCAGTAAACTGTTAGGTTTATGAAACGCCTGCAGAGGTCTTTTTAAAATGGAATAGATGAGAAGGGAAGCTATTTTCCAGTGGCGTTAGGAGAATAGCGTTGACATAGCTGTAGGACATAAATAATGATGTTACAGGGTGCGTAAAGTAATCACCGTACCGAGTAGAGTGAATATAATTATCATAGCTCGTTAGCTATAGCTAAAACTCAATGAATAGCGAATCCTGTGATTCCTGTAACTCATAACTGTAATGCTTTCACAGCGGTTTAATAGAATTACATAAAAAATTGCCAAGCTATATGGTTTTAAGTTTGATGCCACTAATGCATAAATGTCAATCTACGATTTAGTTTCCATTTTTATTAAGACTCCAAAATTGGAATTATCCCTCGAAGATGCATAATTCACAGCATAAAAATAAATTCAATGACTTTGTCATATTCTAATCGTTAGAACAACTGACAAAAATCTGTTACATAGGCAAATTAATTTTTCTAGTTTTCTGCTACTGGAAGTATTATTAGAAAAAATTAAAGACCTATAATATTCTAATTTAAAAAAGGAGCTCTATGTATCAAGAATTTGGGTCAAACCCCTCAAACTGACAGTGATCACATCCACCGTGTTGCAGCTGCGCCCTGCTGTTCACTCAAGAGATATGAATAAATGGCATTAACAGGTTCCTTCATGACCAAAACAAAACTTCTCAGATCAAAAATGCATGAGAGAAAATCAATTAAAAATTCATATAACTGATCCAATCGAAAATCGCTTTTAGCAGCATTTAATGAATTTTAAAATTCTCTAGGGATCTCTTGAGAAAGACAACACATAGAACGAATATGTTAAATTTAACATTACAAAATTTCTTAAATATATGTGAAGAAATTGAGGCTCCAGATGAAAGCAGGGACGACAGTGAAAAATGCATCCCATTAACACAATTAAAAAACTATTTTACTTTGAAACGCAAGGAAAAATTTTCAACGTAATGGAAACAGTTAAGCATTTCCGAAAACGGCGCTTTCTTCCTGAAAAAACACGCAAAGAACCAAAAGAGGTTAATTTACGATACCGTTTCAACAAACAATAGGAGAATATGTCTCGCTTATTCCGAGACCTACTGCTGAAAAATATCGCTCTCCACATTCACCCCAACCCAATCCCCCGCGAACATTTTCCTCTGCGCTCCCGCTCGGCTTATATCCCACATCAGAGAAACACAGTAACGGAAAACGCGACAAAAAACACAAAAAATATAAAAAAGATGCTCTTTCATCTTCTTTCGAGACGTGTTTTTCCGCACGACCCTTTCAAGGTGTTTTGCCACACCAGATCGGCCATTTTCCTCGAGACGAATTTCGCGTTACGTGACTACTAGATAGTCCTCCCATCGCTAGCAAAGTAGGAGAGAATAGTTTCTAAGTGAGAGAGAGGTGGATGGAGGGAGTTCCACGGGGAGAGTGGGAGGAAAGGACGCTATGGACACTAACGGAAATTAAGATAGGACGAAGGATAGGATATATATATATATATAGGGCCGTAGTGACCACTTTTGGAGCCCTGGGCAGAAGATTTTTTGGCGCCCCAAAATGATCTAATAAAATGATAAGTGCATATTTTTAAAGAGGTATTTAACTGAAATAAACAGTCATTTCTTTTAAGAGTTATTTTTCAGGCTTTACTTGCGGCAAACATTGATTATGCCATTGAAATCTATATTTTTAACAGTTTATTCAATAGATAGGATGAGTGAACCAAAAAGTCTTTCTTAGTTCATTGATGACCGTATGTAATTTTTGATCAATTTCAATTTACTGAAAGAACGTTCTCCAGTTGAAATTGATGTAACAAATGTCAAGAAAATTATCAGAAAATTTTGCATATTAGGAATAAATTCCAATATTTCTTTCTGCGTAATTTTTACACTTTTTTCGAAGGTTGGTGGTGTTTCAAACTCCAAACTTCTTCAATTAACTCGCGTTCATCCACATTGTTTTTATTACCTACCAGCAGCATTTTCACAGGCATTTATCATTTTATCTTCGTTCATAATATAAAGCACAACTTGAAATTTTCTGTTGTTTCAGGTATTGAGGGTGCTTCAGTTTCCACCGTGTCGTGAAATTTCCTTTTTCTTTTTCTTATTTTCGAGAGCACATCAGGTATTTCTTTTTCGTCGCAAAATTTCTTTGCCTATTCCATGAACTCTTCCAGTCTTGACGTTGAACTTCATATGTCTGGCACCAAATCGCAGATCATGTCAACGGCTCTATCCACAGTTATATCGGCACCCTGAAGAGATTTAATGAGGGGGTTGATCTTCTGGAGACAATCGTCCCAAAGTAACAAGAAAAATAGAAATGTCTGTTTTAGCAAACTTTCAGCATCACTGCATTTATGTTCATTTTTTAATTTTATTACCACCGTATAAACTTCCTTCGATTGTAACTCCAATGAATTCAGAGAATTTTCTCTTGATGACCATGGCGTTGTGCCATGTTTTTCCAACGTCACCTTTAGGACCTTTATTAGTAAAATCCATCTCGATGTGGAACCAGGGAAATAAAGGTATAGTTTATATACCTTTGCAAAAAAATACCCTAATTTGACGGTTAGTTTTTCAGTGGAATGATAATAAGCTATATTAAGCGAATGCTCTGTACGTGGTATGAAACGTGCAAGAAGGTTGAGTTTGCAACCTTTTGATTTACCGGTCATATTAGGAGCATTTTTATACGATTGAGATCTCACATTTTATAAATCTAGTCCATCCTGTTCCAAATTTGGATTATTTCTGACGTGATTTCGTCTCTCATTTTCGACTTGACAGCAATAAAATCAATAAAGGCCTCCTCAATAAATACTTTCTTATCGACAACTTGGGCAAAATTTCTGCTCGGCTAATGCAATGCGATATGGCGCACACATTTTTGGGGACGAGGGTAAATAAAAGAAGTTAGATTCAGAGCGTAAAGAGTAGAGGCAGCCTAAAAGCCGCCAATTAAGTTTACCTCAGGTTGGTCATTATAAGTTTCGAAGAGATCGAAAAAACAAAACTGTAACCACATTTTATCAAGTGTATAATAAGACTATTTGGCGCCCCTTACGAAGCTGCGCCGTGGGCACGTGCCCCGGTTGTCCCGCCCTCACTACGGCTCTGTATATACACATACATACACGCGCGCGCGCGCGCACACACACACACACACACACATATATATAGTGCGGATGATGAGTTTACTTCGAAAGCTCCAAACTACGTTCGTAAATCTCTCCGACACTCCAACGGCTCTCCTATTGGTATGTGTGCAATGGGCTTCCTTCCCTCAACACCTAGTTACCGTTGATATACCTATTTACATTTCCTTTTACATAAGATATATTTATATATATATATTATTTTGAGACCACGACTTTGTTCTAAAGAAGATTCGCGGTAGACCAATTTAGGGTTTTAAAGGCATGAGAAATGGAGCAGGTAGCGAACGGGGAAGATAAAAAAAAAAGTTTAAAACAAACACGGATCCGAGTTTTGGAGTTTTCCGGCGCCGTAATTGGGGCGTTGGGCGTGTAGGATCGGGCGGAGGAAGAGGTGCGGGGAATGTTGGGCGAGCTTGCGGGAAGGAAGAGGAGGAAAAGAGGGGCGGTCTGCGGCCGCAATGGTCAATTCCGGAAGCGGGGATTACGTTATGACAAATGGCTAAGTGCACCGATGGGATGCTTCCAGCCAGAGAATCGCTCCGAGGTTCTGGATTACGTTGAATAAAGCGCAGAGAAGGAAACTGCGTGGAATAAGGGAGAGAGAGAGAGAGGAGAAGAACAGTAAAGGGAGGGAAAAAGATGCGGAGGAAGAGAAAGGAAGGGCTTGGGAGATAGGGAGAGTTTAAAAAAAAACAGAAAGAGTAACGAGGTCACTCCGGAAGTATGGACACCCACCACGGTCTCCCACTTCTTTTCCTCGCAAAGGGCCCCATGGGAGCGTTTCCCAGAGGATGCTACCGAACGCTCGCGCGAACTATCGTCGGCTTTTATGTTAGTTACTACACACACACACACACACCTCCGCTTTACACTTACTCGTGAAGCGTTCGCGGAACTTTTTATGGGAACCGTAGGAGAGAAAGGAAGGAGGAGGAGGAAGAAGAAGGTGGATCGATTTGCCTGTCAAGTTGAAAGGTTGGCTGCAAAAGAAATCATTAGGATAGAGTCTGGAAGACTTCCTTTATTTTTTAAAGGTAGAAGGAATGAATAAAATGCTTCTGGTTAATGTGCCAGATTGGAAGATTCGTTTTCGCCTAAATGAATTTAATGCATGTCGTAAGGTAGTATCTTCTTTTTTTACTTTCTCCATACGAAGTAATGGGAAAGTATTGTGATCACGAAAAAAATCTACTTCGAGATTTCAACGGAAATACACGTTTTGAGGTCCCTAGAACACGTTTAGACTATTTTCGGAATGATGTGTGTGTGTATGTGTGCGTGTGTATGTGATTGTGGGCGCTCTAACTCGAAAAGTACTTGCCATATCGTTACCAAACTTCATATATAACACTTTAGCATGAGCACAAAGAACTTTTTTGACAATACCGGTTAAACGAAACTCGAGCCTTATTCGAAACCCGATTCGGTTTTTACGATGTTTCTCCAGTAAAACATAATTATTATATATACAATCCTATAAAAAGGTTATACAGAGTGTAATTTCCTACAACCTTCATTTGAAACAATTTTCCATAGCAGTTATTGTTTAGGAATTATTTATAAATAATCGGTTTTTCGGTTTCCGTCAAATATCTTCTTAAAAACATCATTATTGGTAATCTTCGTAAGGACCAAAGTTGTAGAGAATAATATTTCTTCCATGTTTTGTTTGAAACAAATTTTCGTAGAACCATCCATTTCGGAGATATTTTGCTTTTTCTTAATACTAGTATATAGCGCCGCCACCATGTAGCGGTGGATTCTGTAAACATATTCAAAATATAATTTATGGCAATAAGGACGACTGTATTCTTTTACGATACGAAATAACAATTTTGCATTATAATGTTATTCATAGTAATTTAAATATCTATACCCCAAATATGGAGAAAGTCATGTGTTGGCCACATCAGATTTTTTCAAAGAGTACGTGTCACGACTTATTGTTAGTACTGGGTCGTAAGGCTCCAGGAAAATGTTCCCCGATGCATAACCTGCTGAAATACGTCGAAAATAACGAGAAATGTAAGACTTCTATTAGATAAATGCTAGTGCTTTAATGTACGTACCTACACTAGTTGCCTGTAGCCACAATTGCGGCAAGTAAGTTTCGGCAAGTTCTAGTTTAGTATTGTAAAACATAAGTATTTTCACGCTGCTCCGGAATAGATGTAGCCCGTCGCCTAACGTTCTTTGTCGTTTAGATTATCTACGAAGGGAAGATAACCATGTAACTTTCAATATGTTAAAAAAATAATATGCGTCCATATTCTCATCTAATTTTTAAACTATGCGTGAGCCTGTTTGTGTTAATAAGCACTATAGATCTATAATATAATAGTGTCCAGCATTCAATGGATGAAACGAAGATTAAATTGCTTTGATTAAATTGTTAAAAAAGCTTCCCAAACGCAGTCAACAGAATAATTATCCGTAAATATTTATGTCCTTTGTATCAATAATTTCGAAGCTTAAACGAAAGATCGATGCAAATAACGATGTGCTTTTATCTATCTGAAGGTTTAATTAACATTAATTGAATAGGAGGCAACAATGATGGTCACCTTGGCAACGCCCGGAGTACGAAAAATTCGAAAAATTTCTAAAAAGAATGCGTATTTATGAAAGCTTCGGCCGTGTAACATGTAAGCATTGAAAGAATAAGATAGTACAGAGTTTTTACCGTCACATAAGCAACAACGAAGAATATCTGTCCATATTTACGTATTTTGATGAATGAAGGAAAGAAATCTTGCACTCTGAAAAATCGAAAATCCCGTGTAAACATATGGGAAAATATAATTGTCTCATGGATTCGAAACCGGGACTTTATGAAAATGAAAAGTTTACTAGGGACCTCCTACCTTGTAGAAACAGAACGTAGTTTACCGCATATCTCTACCACAAACGGTTTTTGAGGTATAGGGGAGACGGAGGGACGGACGGACGGACACTTCCAAAATTATATATAGGATATGTATATTGATTTTAAATTCGAATTATTAAAAACTCAAACCAATTTCTTTTTTCTTTATGTATTCTCCCACAGGGTTGCAAGATAAAGAGTTTGTAAAACCCTGACTTAGGATGTTCTAAATTTAGGGCTCCATGAGTTGAGCTTGGAAAAATGAAGAGAATCACGGTCACACAATCGTAGAGGAATTTTTCTTGTAATTTTGAATTTTTTATTTTTATTGCTCTTTTGAAAGCGTTTAAAGCCAAATATTTGTCAAATAACAATAATTACAATAAATTTAATTTACATGGTAAATGCAGTCGTATTTTAAAGGGTCATAAATTGAAGCGGCGTGATAAATTTTCAAACATTTTTGCATTTGGTTAAACATGAGCTCGCTGAAACAATGAAAGTGTTGCGTTTCAATGGCATTACCTTCATTTTCTTTGCTGTTGCAGAGTAAAAATAAATAAAAGCTTGATGAAATTCTTTTAACCATTAAGTCCAATTCGGATAAAGATTTCGCTCATTTAATTAAACAAATTATTTACCATCGAACTCCTCGCTCACTTACGCATCAGATTCAATTCTCATTAAACTATTAGATGCATAGCTATGCATTATGATCTATTTGCGTTGAATAAATGACGGGCATAGAGATTACTTGTCAACCGATGAGTTCGAAATCAGGATAATGAATGACGTTTAGCAAATACATTTGCGTTACTAATCACCGTTAACCAGCTAAATATTTAAACGTGAAAACAACGAGCCGTGATCGACTTCTACCATCGTATCGATATAAGTCCTCATATACAATCGTCTGGGTACAACTACATGAAACGTAAATCCCAAAACAAGAAGACGCGTATAATGTTCCCTCTTATTATCTCTTCCGCCACTACTCTTCATTAGGACGTCATTTTCGTCCGTTATTCCCTCTCTCGCAACCTATTCCTCTGTAACGTGGTCTCTTTCATTACCTCCATACCTCTCTCGATGAGTTTTTATTGCTTTCCTATCTCCAGCTTTCGCCATCATTATTCCTCTCTCTCTCTTGCTACATCCATCCCAATTGTTTCTTTATCTTCTCGTCATATCCTTACTCATCGTATTAGTCCATTTTGATAAATTTTTATAGTTCCCATGTCGTCTGACTACAAACGATTTTTCATCGAAAATGTCTTTGAATACTGGGAAAATACTTTTAAAAGGTGCAATTCATGGAAAATTTAGACTTTTAACCAAATATCCAGCTAATATACTCTGATTTATTAACAAAACCGGTGTAATCCGGTACTCACTAAGAAGACATAACTCATTTGTTACGTTTATTATACAAATAATATTTAATCCGTTTATCTCAAATGAATTCTCTCTCTCTCTCTCACTCTCTTAACCACACCCTTCTACCACACAACGTTTTTCACTCTTAATTCACTCCATTTCAACTTTTCATCTTTTTACTTTCTCATATACGAGTTATATTGAGGAAGTATTGTTATCGTTAAAAATTCGATATCGAGATTTTGATGGAAATCTACGTTTTAGGTGTACCTGTCCGAAAAAGTGTTTTTCGCAATGCCGTCTGTCTGTCTGTGGGTCTGTCTGTTCGCGGCTCTAGAGCCTACACGGTAGAGCGAAAATTAATAAAATCTCGTACTTGGGCATTTTATCATACGGAATAGAAGTTATGAATAAATGGTTGATATTGCTCAGTAATTAAGGGATGTTTATTCTACGCATTTTTAACAACAATATGATTTTCTCAAAAACGGCTGGAACGATTTGATCAAATTTTGTATAGTTAATTCAGTTTACGTCTTCAATAATACCAATTACTTCATATTTCTCAAATAATGAATATAAGGCTAGTTTATTCTAGGCAACTTTAACAGTAATTTGATTTTCTCAAAAACGGCTGGAACGATTTTGATCAAATTTCGTACTGTTATTTGAATTCACGTCTGAAATAATACTACATACTTCAAATATCTCAAAAAAATGAATATAAGGGTAGTTTATTCTTAGGCAACTTTAAAAACAATTGGATTTTCAAAAAACGGCTAATATGATTTTCATCAAATTTCGTACTTATAGTTACTTAAGTTGATGTTTATAATAATTCTACATAGTTCATACTTTTCTAAAGATAACTAAACGTCGCATTAGTATATGAAAAAATTTGTACCGATTTTTTTCTCCTCTCTTACCTCTCTAAATTCAAGATTTCTTCCACTCCATAACCATCTTTCTATCTCTCTCACTTCCCCCCATCTCTCTCTCCTCCCTATATTTCGCCACCCTTCCCTTATCTTTTATCCATCTCTGGCTGTCGCTATCTCCATTCAGAATGACAAGGCGATGAGGGGTGGAAGGTGGAGGGAAAGTGGAGTCGCCCACTCACACTCCCTCCCTCATGCCTCTCTCTCCCTCTCTCTCTCCCTCTCTCTCTCTCCCTCCATTGACTCCCACGAAATTATCGACAAACAACTGGACGTTAGCCCTTCCTCCTAAACACGACATCACGGACAAACACCGATCACCGCTTCGCCGACTCCCAGTACGTTATCTTCTCCGACCCCGTGCCTCCAAACCCCTGACTTCCATCCCTCAACTCTCCCACTCCCTGACTCTCATCGTCTCTGCCATTTTTTACCATCTCCCGCACCGCTCTTCCCTTTTCCTCCGCCGACTAACCTCCACGGCTCCGCGCGATATCCGTTTCGCGCAGTTTTTTTTTCCATCTCTCTCTCCAACCTCGACCACGTACGGCTCGAAAAAAACACGTGCTCCAGAAGAGACAAGAAGAAGAAAGACGGAGGGAGAGATTAAAAAAGAGATAGAGGTTGGAGCTTGCGTGTGCGAATTTTTATATTTTTCAGTTATGTTACTCCGCGGAGTATTAAGCGAGCGTGAAGAGAGGGTGGAGAGAGGGGGGGGAGGTGGAGGGAGGGGGTAGAGAGAGAGTTTTAAAGGTCGGAAAGGCACGCCTGAGCTTCCATTTGCCCGTGACGATTGGACGTGGTGCGGCGGAGTAAAAGAGGCGGCGGCGGCGTCCACCAGAGATGCTAGGATGACGTCGCCGCCCATGGTCAAACAGCAGTCCCGCCCTGCACGGGGGGCACTTACCGACTTCCCAACGACCCCCGTCCGCCATTTCCGCCTCCCCCCCTCCCCCCCTCCTTCTCACGACCCTCGCTGCCACATCATTCTCTCCCATTCTCTGCTCTCCCTCTCTTTCTCCCTTCTTGATCTCCTCCTTTCTCGGTTTTCCCCTTTCACCACCTTTATATTCCCTCGATCTATTTTCTTTCATCTCCGTGTTACTGTTTATCGATTTCTACCACTCTCTCCTGGCAACCCTCTCCATTTCACCTATTCTTTTCCTTCCTTTTAACCTATCTTTCTCTTTCTCGCTCTATCTCCACCTCTATCCTTTTCCCTGCACGGCGTAGTTACTCATTCCTCGGCCTAATGCTTCCCACACGATCCCTGCATCCGTTCGCTTTCTCTCTCTCTCCGTTCTTGCCCCTCCTTCCTTCCTCCCTCCCCTTCCCTCCCTCACTTTCCCTTTCCTCTCCTCCCTCTTCCCACCCCTCTCTACTCCCTCCTTCCCTCTGCCTCGCTGCTACGAGGGCAGTAATTTTACGAGCGTGACGCCGCGTCCGTAAAAGGGTGGGTAACGAGATGGAGGGAAAGAATGAAATTGCCTTTTGCCCTCTTCCCCCCCCTCTCTCTCTCTCGTTCTCTCTCTCTCACCTCTCACTCCCTCTGACCCATCTCGCCCTCCTGTCTCCCTTGTCTCCATGGCTCACGTCACTTGCTCCCTATCTCCATTATCTATTTCGCCCATGTGCACGCGTGAAATGTCCGACGCCAATGTTATACCTCTTTTCATCCGTTTTCGTATCTTACGACACTCGAGACGGACATCGGGCATTTTGGAACCGTTCACCGTAAAAAAAAACACGATTTGACATTTAGTGCATTTATTTCAAGTGAGCGTACTTTTTTCTAGAAAAAAGTGGTTACGCGTGAATATGATTGTCTGTTTTATACCAATATAATTGAATTTCCTACCGAGTGTTGGGTTTTTGCTATCCATATTTGCAAGTAACTATAAGCACTTTAGTATCAAAAACTGAAAAATAAATAATTATCTTATAATTGTTCTAGCCAACTCATAGAAATGGTTATTTTATTCTATTTTTTAACACTTATTCTCGAATTTGTCTTCATACGTAATATTTTCTATTGAATCCATCTTCTGGTTTTGGCGAAATGGGTGACTTATTATATAAATTATTATCAAACGCACATAGATTAAACCGAAAGTCATACAATGAGCACTGGGGGTTGAATTTGAAGTATTAGTGATGAATTACTTTTATGATAGAAGAAAACGTATTCCTCTTTACAGAGATATTTAGCGCTCCTATTATATTCCATAACTTTGCTCAAATCGCATTCATAATGATAACTGATGAACATTTATCTGGTATGTTTTGGGGAATTTATGTAAAAAGTGAGAATTTTCCAAGTAGTTAAAGGGTTGAATGATGCCTTAAGTTTAATATTACTCGATGAGTGGAGACTCAGACAAGATTTTCCGTTCATATCGCCCGTTTCCAGATTTCAGAATACATTCCAAGCGAAAGTTTCTAGAAAATATTGGCCGTCCTCCTTCGAGTAATCCCCATGATTGGCTCATTAACAAGATTTCAACTTGGAGATGAAGGGATTGTGTGTCGCAAAGAACGACGTCGGTGCCTTTATGAGACCTTGGGGTAACTCTCTCTCTCCCCCCCTCTCTCCTTCCCCTTCTCTTTCTCTCTCTCTTTATCTTACTATCTCTCTCTCCCCTTAATCTGTTTAACCAACCCCCTTCGGTTGCCTCCATTTCTCCCTCTCTCTCTCCGACTCCCTATCCCTTTCACCCGCTTTCCCATGCGCCAATTACACCTCCGTTTGTCGGCGTCTCTTTCTTTCCCCGAGGAGAGGGCGCCTTTTGTTGCGTCCGGCAGGAGTGTGGGGATGGTGGGGGAGGAAGAGAGAGAGAGAAGGAAGGAGAGAGAGAGAGAGAGAGAGAGAGAGAGAGAGAGGAAGGAAGGAGTGCGCAAGGCGGAAATTGTACTCCTCTCCCATTCTCCCTCTCTAGCTATAGCTTCCAAGCAAGAACGCGTTGTTCGTGGTGACTGGGATGATTGGTCTAATAATAGAGAAGGTTCAGGGTGATAGGATGGAGGGAGATAGTTCGAATGGGAGCCAACGTCAAGGAGAGAGAGAGGAATAAGAGAAATAGAGGAGTAGAGCGAAATTTCCTCCCTTTTATCATCTCGCCGTGTTAAAAAATTAGTACCGATGATGATTGAGTTATTAAAGAGAATTTCCTGTTGAGTTTATAATGGTCTTTAGTAATTGAGGATCTAATTAGTTTTGTTGAGCAGGAACAATGAGAGACGGCGAGACTCTGGATTCTTCCGAGATATTAATTCGTCCAATTTATCACTATAAGGGTTTATGCTGAATGCCTTGTCTAATAACGCGTTGCTGAATTAAAAACAAGCAAGGGGAAATTATTCCTCTTCGCCTCTATTCTGTAATAGGAGCGTATCATTTCGTCAACTCGTTCAGTCATGTTGATATTTTTTCCCGCTCAGAATTTTATCGTTTAATTTACAATCCATGTCGCTGTTCAGCTTTGGAACAAGCGACAATGAAAAAAAATAATAATTTGTGAGAGAATTTATTTTAATGGGTCATAAAAGGTCCTTCGGTTTATTGTTATCCACGTTACGTTTTAATTCACCTCACAATGCCAACGAATGTACACATCTGACTTCTCAATTTTTATCTTTAAAATTTGTAATAGCAAATTTCTTACTATTTTTTAAACATTAATTAAATAGGAAGTAACGCGTCTTAATTAAAAACATTTCCACTAGAAACTTTTACCCTGAAATTTTTAATGGTTTTAGTAAGCAATATGCTTTACATATTTTGTATTTATTTAGAAATTTCCAATTTAATCCTTTGAGAGCTAATTTTAAATCCTAACCTAGGAATAGAGATATTTTAACAACGATCAAAGGATAAAAGGAATGTTATAAATGATCTTAATAAGTAAAAATTAGTTCTTTAAGCTGATTTACCTAAAAATAGTTTGTATGAGAAATCTTAAAATGAAAAGTAATTCTTAAGAATGTGATATACACTTACTCGAAATCGTGTGTTAGTTTAGTGTCCAGCCAAACGAGAGAACACAGAGTGCAATGCTACAACCTGAAAATATTAATCAAGAATCACTACTGTATCCTATTTTCCGTTTGCGCACCTTACATTGTCTTTGCGCCGCAGATTATTTGCTGATGTTTTAGAGGTCGAGGCAGGAAAATATCTCTCAGGTAAATTGTATCCTAAACGCATCACCCATATCTCCGTCCTGACTATATTAATTTAAAAAATCTGATGTGGCCAACACATTACTTTCTCCATATTTGGGGTATAGATATTTAAATTACTATGAATAGCATTATGAGGCAAAATTATCATTTCGTATCGTTTATTGCCGTAAACTACATCTTGAATATGTATACAGAATTCACCGCTACATGGTGGTGGCGCTGTATACTGGTATTAAGAAAAAGCAAAATATCTCCGAAATGGATGGTTCTACGAAAATTTGTTTCAAACAAAACTTGAAAGAAATATTATTCTCTACAACTTTGGTCCTCACGAAGATTACCAATAACGACGTTTTTAAGGGGATATTTGACGGAAACCGAAAAAACCGATTATTTATAAATAATTCCTAAACAATAACTGCTATGGAAAATTTTTTCAAATGAAAGTTGTAGGGAATTACACTCTGTATAACCTTTGTATAGAATTGTATATATAATAATTATGTTTTACTGGAGAAATATCGCAAAAACCGAATCGGGTTTCGAATAAGGCTCGAGTTTCGTTTAACCGGTATTTTCCAAAACTAATCAGTTCTTTGTGCTCATACCAAAGTGTTACATATGAAATTTGGTATTGATGTGGCAAGTACTTTTCGAGTTAGAGCGCCTACAATCACATACACATACACATACATCATTCCGAAAATAGTCGAAACGTGCTCTAGAGACCTCAAAACATGTATTTCCGTTGAAATCTCGAAGTCGATTTTTTTCATGAAAACAATACTTGCTCTATACTACGTATATGGAGAAAATAAAAACGCAGGAGTACGTTCAAGTCTTTTGGAGACAACAAGCTGAAGTGCCAGGAGTTGCTCGAGTAAATCCAATACCAAATTCATCGTTACGATTTCCTGTAAGTCAATTCTCGTGGGTCCACAGAATGTTATCGATCTCCTTTACCTTTGTAGTGCGCTTTATTTTATAACCGCGCTAATGTTTTCGGTCTGCCTGTCCGTCTGTGCAATCGATTAAGTAACGTTTTCAAGTAAACGGTAAGAAATGGAAGACTGAAATTCGTAGACTGTATATGATCTATGATGCCATTTATTTCTCTGCCAAAGATTATTTTTGGAGAAATCGGTGATTGGCAGAGGGTGCCATTAAAATTTTCAAGTTAACATTCTGAGCAAATGGCTACAGATAGAAAGTTAAAAATTTCAATATTTGTATAAATTTTAATAACATCTATAACGCTAAAGAAGAAAGATTGTTGAAAATAGATGGGCGACAGGGAGCGCCTTCAAAAATATCAAATTAAGACTCTGACAAATGCCTTTAGATAGAAAGATAAATTTTCTTAACTGTTTAATTGTTGAATAAAGTAGTTTTCCATAAAATTCTTGTACCAAACTTATAAGGAATTATTAAGTTTAAATTTACAAACAAACGCGCTTTTTTATACTGCGTCAGCAAATAAATTTCTGTTTTTTAAACCTATTTTTGGAAATCATATTGCAATATTAGTTTTTTTTATTTTTTGTTTCTTGGAGTTAGGAATGCTTCGTTTGTTTGCATTACAATATAATTTTCATTGAACTGCTTTCCCTTTCATATTACAGACTTGAGACTCAAATGTGTTCCTGAAAATCGCATCGTAATTCGAATTATCGCATAAAATATGTACCAGCCTTACTTAGGCTATTATTTAATATTTTAATAACCAGTGAGTGTCATATATTGCATAAGAAGGATTTTAAAAACTGATGACAAATAATAAATTAATTCCTACAATGCGGACGAGTCGTATCGTTCAGATAAATACCGACCGAATAAACGCACAAGAAAGTAGACTGGAATAGCGCATCGGATGTCGAGTATCCTATGTCCGGGGTAAGATATCGGATGTCGATTTCGTAGTATCAATGTATTAATGTCGTAAATCCGGGTTTATCGTAATTCCGTAATAATTTTTTTATTGTAAATTTGATTTATACACGACACTTTGGTTGTCCTATTAGGGGCATACAGATTCTGCTTTCGCTAAATTTTGTGCTCCAAAATTGTATGTTTCTGACGTGGCAAGGAGTTTTCTAAATTAGTAAAAACAAAAGACACAAGGAAAAAGTTCGCTCGAATCCATCAATTCGTTCCTCTTACGAAATAACAAATATAAAACGGTAAAAAAAAAAACCTAAAAAAATACAACACCTACGATTCGGGCCCATTCACTTTACAAACACCAGCTTGCGATAACATTTCGCGCGAACTGCATCCATTTGCAGTAAAAAAAAAAAGAAAGCACGCACGAAAACACGAGCGAGAAGCCGAGCTTTCTCCCAAAAAACCATGCGTCTTATTTTGAACGTAAACCTTTCCTCCCCCATCCTACTATATCACTCGCGGCCGTTTCCTCCCCGAATGGAAATTAGATGGGGGCGCAATCGCTCGTCCTAAAACCGGTTAAACTCTCCAACTCCGTTCAAACGGCGTCCGTTTCCGCTTGCGCACGGCTCTCCCACACACGCTCCATCTGCCCTTCATAAAGCATTAAACGCTATTTTCCTCGACAAACATTGATTTCTCGATTGATGGCGCGGGGTGGCGGGAAACAAAATTAATTTTTCCGATTAATTTCGGAAATAATACCTATCCGTCCGCGTAATCAATTCCCGCGATTTAACGCGAAACCAGTTGACGGGTTGTCCGTTTTCTAGACACTACGGAAAAGGGGGACGGCTGCTAATGTGAGCGACATAATGGTTCCTGGACATTGCCAATGCTTTATGCCCGAACTAAAATATGTAAATTATCCTTGACGCGCGTGCTCCCTGGCGGCTGGTTGTTGACCGGTGACTCACGTCATGGGTTTGGCATGGAGATAGGAGGAAGTGACCTGGAGAGGGTAGGAGGATGAGATAGGAGTGTGGAGAGAGAGAGAGAGAGAGAGAGAGACCAAGAGCGCTTTCATATTCGGGGTAGTGTAAAGGGGGAAAGGGGACAGATAAGTGCTTAGGGCTCAAGCAGGATGCAAAGTTTGGTTTCGTTTTACGGACACTTAAATTTCAACACGTTAGAATATATAACAAGCCGCTTTACCTCACTCTTTATCTCTTTCCGTTATATACGGAGCAAAGAGTGACGCCAAATACTCAATTTGGGCTTATGGATAGCATGCGATCGCTACAAATTATAGGGGGAAAGTTTACGGTCGGAAAGTATTATTAGTCCTCCGTAATTTAAACTAATAAAAACCACGAAATGTTTCGAAAAAGCAATAAAAGTCTATTAGTCGTAGATACTACGGCTTCCAGTAAGGGATTGTACCATAAGGCCCTTATGAAATTATATGACCCGAAAAATTCGTTCGAGTAGGTTAATATTGTTAACAACGCTGGGTGTGAAGCATGTGGCGCAATTCCAATGAGCGTGTGCCCGATGATATTATGCGAGTGGTCTACGCACAATGTAGCTTTGGAACCTTCAGACTCCAAATATATGATCAATCCATATGATTCGATTCGTTAAAGTTAATGGTGATGGAAAGACCTCGAAATATATTTGGAAAAATCACTAAATTGACAGGATTAGATAGTAAAAACAGACGGCACTCCATAATTCGTAGAATGGAACAAGTTACAGCGCACATAAATACACTTAATAATTTTACATATAAGTGAGAATGGGTTTTCTTTATATCGGGGAAAACCTTTTTTCCTAGTAAGTCATCGCGTTATTAACCTAAATTATAAAATTAACCTAACAAGGAAGGATAAAAATTTTCCGATTTCCTTGATGATAGCCGGAGAGCAAATAGAAACGATTACTGGAAGAACCACATACATACGCATATACTTGTCTCTGAGTATATCAACGCCGGTTTGGAATACATTTACCAGAAAATCTGCCATCCCTTCGGAATAAAATTCTCAGAAAATTCTGAACAAATGCCGCGGAGTTGCATGTCATAAAAGTAGATATTCATGCTATAGATAAGGTGAGAAAACATAACTCGCGTTCGACCTTCGTAATAAAAATGTTAACGAATGCCTCTAGAATGAACGAATGACTGAGAAATTATACGTGTAAAACCGCGACTATCCCACGGGAAACAAGAAGGGCAGCTGTTAAAAATCACATTCACACGACAAGGTCAAAACAGTGACTCATTTGATCTTCATCTGTTACTAAAGGATTCGTCTCGGTCTGGTGAGATATCATTGTGTCTACTTACTTTTGAGATTTATTATTGTTTCTTCTCTTAACTTATTCTAGCGTATAATTTATGAATACTGCTTCAAAGCAGTTGTCTGAATAGTCGAGAAAAAGCTTTTCTTTTCTGCGTCAAAAAATGATATATCAATTTCTTGTGAAAAAAATAAACGTAACAAGAGAACACAATGGCATAAATTGCAAATCTTGTGATAAAAATAACTGAATATATCAATCATCCAAAGCTATTATTTTTTAAATTCTATTGTGTCGAATATTTACTTGCAAGTTTTAAAGAATCTAAATATAATCGATCGGAGTTTTAATGTGTGGGTTTTTCGAATTCACAGGCTTATATAAATAGTGTACAATTAAAACTGTTCCCTCGTTGCTAATTAACTAAATAAATAAAATTAATTATTTTACATTATGGTAACTAATTAATTACACATATTTTCAGATTCCTTGGACCGTAGCAATTTTTATATGCAATATATAAATATTTTATATCGCTATTAATTTAATTAATAAAAAAATCATATTGCTCAAACTATACAATGAAAATTTTTAAACACTTTTTCTTGTACTTTAATATTGTTGCATTGTTACATTTCCAGTGAAAAGTAGAGAGGTATATTACATTAACTAACAAATAATTCCTTCTGTAGAATTAGAAGCGTAAAAAGCCATCAAATTGGAATTCCAAAGAAATGTTTACAAATCTCCTTAAAATGAAAACGCTTTTTCCCTTTATCTTGATTAAATTACGCGGAAAGTATATTACGACGCGTTTAGAATCCAAGCAATATCTCTCCTCTGCCCTAATGAATGAGGCCTTCGATATGCTAACCCTAGTCACGGCAAAGTTATTCGCTTGAACGAATTACGCATTGCATTAAATTTTAATAATCATCGTTTCCCATTAACAGAATGTGTGTCCTCGCATCCATCATCGTCAAGCGTATTAAAAAAAAGCACACCCACAAAAAAACAACTCGTGCACCTGAAGCATGCCGCAAAATTTTAATACCGCGAGACGCAAAGGCTTTAGAGTCAACGGTCAATGATTAACGAGGTTTTGGTCCGATGCGACAAAATCCTATTTCCTGTTATGAAAGAGTGAGGGAGAGAGAGAGAGAGGGAGAGAGACGGTTAGAGAGATAGAAGAAAAGAGAGAGATACGCCACAATTGCGCACGAATCCAACATTCTTTAAATGTGTTAGTCACGCCATTCGTCTATCCATACAATGCCCTCTCTCTTTCTGTCTCATTTATTCCACCCTCACGCTCCAGAGGGAAAAATGAAATCATAACATATTTGCACAAGAAAGCTCGCTAATTTCGTTAAAGACGGTATTATCTTCAGATTTTCTCTCCTTCGGATTACGGGACGAGGAAGAGATTCACTTCACGTCCCTCCCAAAATCTCTCCCTCATTCCTCTCCGCCTGTCCTAACTCATTATTTGGCCATTGTCGCGTTCCTATTTCCCACAGTACGCCACCACGCGGCACAGTCATGCAAATAAGTCATTTTGGGGTACACAATGGCGTGGAGCCGTGTGTCGTGACGGGAAGTCCCGCTAGAGCGTCCGGCGCGGGACCCCTGATGGATGTGAGGTGGCCACTAGGCGCTCTGAAACTCTTTATAAAACCTCCCGGCCGTTCCTTCCACGCGGCCACATCCTCATTTCCACCTTCTACATCCACAGTCGTAAACCTCTCTGCTTCTCATTCGTCCCACCTAAATCTCTCTCTCTCTCTCCAACTTGCGCCTTCCTTGCGTATATTTGTTCACTTTCTAACATTACTCGAGACCGTTTTACTCATTCTTTAAGTTCTCCCTCCAAACTATTTTCCTCGCGATTCTCTCGTAGTATCTTCATTCTTCCTCCGCAACTGCTCTTTCTATTCCTTCTCTACTTCAACACTGCTTTCAAGAGTGAAAGAATAATTCAAACCGTATTTTAATCTTAGCGGAAATGTTACCGCTTACATTTTTGCGACCACCACTTCCAGTCACAGCGTTGTAAGCAACTTTTCTGCTGATTTAAAAAAAAATGTATACTCAGCTTATTGTTATTCATAAAAAAAAAATTTCCGCTGAAAATTTCCATAATAACGATTTCATGCATTCGCTTACAATTAGGTGTATTTTTTATGCTGCTTTAGATTTCTCGACTAGAATTTCGAGATATTTAGGACATGGTTTATCTTTTATCATTTAATGAAATTTAATCGAACCCGCCCTGTGAATAAATAAAATAAAATTTCCAGTCCGCGTTGGGGCATTTCTGTTTATTTATTTTCCTCCGAATCGCATGTGACTAGGTTCGCGAAATTTTTCGCAGAACATTAATTAAAGATTCAGATTCGATTCAATTTAATTGAATAGAGGAGAATTTCCAGCGCCAACAACTTCCAATAAAGACCTTTTATTTCTTGCCTCCGCTCCATTCCATCCACCGTTCCTTCGATCCGCCCTTTCCTTTTCGGCTTTTTCCCTCCACTCCCTTATTCTGCTTCTCTTCCGTCCCTCTGGCTCTTCGAATCACTTTTCCCATTTTCTTCTAACCATCCCATACACGGTCGCATTCCCCCCTCCCCCTCCCCCTCCCTCTCCCCCTCTCTCACTCACTCTATCTCATTCTTTTATTACCACAAAGCATTTCGACTGCTGCGATAAGCTCTCTCAATGTCTCTCATTCCCATACTCCCACTAACTCATCGTCTCTTCCTCCAACTTTTTACTCCCTCCCTTCTTCCCACTATCCTCTCTACCCTAATGCATATACGCCCTCCTATCTCTCTCTCCCGCAAACTCCCTCCCTCTCTCTCTCTCCCTCTCTCTCTCCCCCTTCTCCTCCCACCCGCTCCCTCATTCCCTACACTCCGAACCGAACTCAGCCGTGCCGAGAGCGCTTTCCCGGTCATGTCTAATGTCGTTCGGAAATGAAGTCCTGCCGAGTCTGATGAAAAGGGTGTCCAGCGAGGGACTCCGGAGGGGAGAGAGAGAGAGAGAAACGGGGGGAGAGGATATGAGATGGGGAAGGAAGAAGAGAACTCGGAAGAGTGGAAGAATAGAGCAACCGAATGGAAAGCGAAAAAGCCCAGTCCTAGTGTCGTCTTTTGGAACTCCTACAAAACAAGAGAAATGCGAGTTTTTCGAGATACGACCAAATCTCTCTAGCGCGTATAACTCGAATTTTAAATAACTCAAAGTTTTTCTCTCTATTCAAGAGATATCGGAGTTCGAATCTATTTGAAGAGGAATGGAGGGGGGGGGGGGGAAGAAAGGAGAGAGAATGTCTTCGGCTGGAAGAGCGATTACAAAGCGGCGAAAAGAATAATAACGTGGAACTTCTATGGGTTAACTGCTTCTGATGAGGATAGAGCAACCCTTTGCCCTGTCTGTCTCCTACTTCGCTCCCTAAATGGAATTGACTAGAGTCGCTGAAATTGAGAGATAAGGGAGAGAGAGATGGGGATGGAGATACGAGGGGAGGGAGAGAGAAGGGAGGAAGAGAAGAGGGGAGGGAGGGACGAGAGGACAGACAGACAAAGGACTTTATTAGGGCGAAATTGAGACTATATAGTCCCTTCTTACATTTACCCCTTCTTCAACAATTACAAAGGAGAATAAAAATAGTAATAATAATTTCACAGAAAAGAACCACAAATAAACAGAGAAACATACAATCAAAATAGCAAATTACAAATTCGGAAAACTTCTATAAAAAGACAAGGTAATTGTGGTAAAAGCCTAGGAAAGGCCTGATTTGACCATCCTAGTAAAAGACCACGCTGGGAGAAACGAGGGAAGGAAGAAACGAAGGGAGGGAGGGATAGATGGGAAGGGAGCGATGGGAAGGGAGAAATGGGGGAGAGAGTGATGTGGGTGGGAGAGAGGGGAGGAGGGAGACGGGGGAGAGACGAAGGGAGGGAGATTCGGGAGAAGAGGGAAGGGACGTCTCTGGACACTGAAGGGGAGGAGGAGACTGACACTGAAGTCTGGGACTGGTTTAGGATTGATGACGTGGCACGGGGAGAATTTGAAGGGCAGGGCGACGATTTTTGAATTCGTTTATCGCCCATCTGCCGCAAAACGCCGGATGTCGACATGTCCTTCAGCTAATAGGTTAGTAATTTGCGATATGCAGAGTTCTGATAAGTGAAATTTCATTTTCTTGGAATGAATTTAGGCAGCTGGAATATCGATTACTTTTTTGTCGATGAAAAAGTACGAAATTATTTTCCCAGGTAACTCTTACACAGAATATTAATCCTTTATAATGACAAATCGTAAGCTAGAAACCCTTTTAAAAATATAAAAAATCCTTTAAAAATTATGTTACAATGTTTCGCGAGCGCTTTACCTAAATAAGAATGAGATTTTTGTGACAAAAACAAGCAGATTACTTGCAAACACTCATATAGCTCTTTAAACATGTCTGTTTATATGTGTGTGTGCGTCTGCATGAGTGACCACGTGAGTGAGTGCGATCATATTTTATGTAAAGCTTAAATGTTCAAAAATACAATAACATAATACTTCATCTCACTGAATTTCTACCAGCAATCAATTCGTACCAATAAAAGTTTAATGTGTTTCATTTTATATTATCCATTCCGAGGACGAAACGGTAGTTCCACCGTTGAACATAAATTTCACCCATGGAAGTGGAATAAAACGCGGGACATTTTTTTTCCGGCGATTCCTTCCCCGGAGCCAATCGAGACATCCGGAACACACAACCGCCTCTGCCATCGCTACAATGGAGCAACAGCACATTCCAATTTGCGAAAAAAAATCCCTATTCATCCGCGATTCAATGAGAGCCCATACACAACAGTTTTCGGTACTGTGTCCGAAGAGGACGGGGAGCGAGGTAAAACGAAGACCCGGCGAAAAAAAAAAAGAAAAACCGACCATTAACGCGAATTTATTCGCGGGGAAAAGGTTTCGGCGTAGAACAATGCGAGCGAGATAGACAGGGAAAGCATTTCTCCAGGGAGGAGAAGAAATAAAAAAATGCCCATGTTGGGCGATTTCTCGCGGCGTCCTTGTTCCCCTGAAAATGCACCACGCTCGTAGATTCCTTGTAAAAAATAAGAAAAAACACCGAGCTCAAATCGAGGAGGGAAAAATAGACGGAGACAAACAGACAGACAGACAAACGACTTTATTAGGGCGAAATTGAGACTTTAAATTCCCTTCTTACATATAACCCTGCGTCAACAGTTACAAATGAGAATAAAATAGTAATAATAATTTCACAGAAAGAACCAGAGAATAAAATAAATAGAAAAACATACAAGAAAAACACCAAATTACAAATTCGGAAAATTTCTATAAGACAGAGTAATTGCCGTAAAAACCTAGGAAAGAAAGAAAGACCACGCAGGAAAACACCCATGAAGGGAAGGGGGGTGGAAAAAAACCTGCGAAAACCCTAGATACGTAAAAGAACAATAGTTGAATTATAATAATACATACAAGTTTAAAAAGATAAGATTTACAAAATATATTTTAATGTTATGCGTAATGAACAAGATAATTAATAAAATAAGATGAAAACATACATATTTAGCAGAAGAAGTGGAGAAGAAAGAGAGGGAGAGATGGAGAGTGAAAGGGAGGGAGAGAGAGGGAGAGAGAGGGAGGGAGAGGGAGGGAGAGGGAGGGAGAGGGAGGGAGAGAGAGAGAGAGGAGAGGAAGGGGATGGAGAGTGTGGGAGAGGGGTACATACAAACAGTATTGTATATAAAAACGATGAAAACATAAAAATTACATCGTTCGAGTACTCGATGACCATTTAGCGATTGGAACCATTAATAGTCATTTTAATAATCCTTCGAGTAGCTTCCATTGCCTATCGGTGGTCGTTGTAACTGTATCCAGATGCAACTTCTACTGCGAACATGGCTTTGATTTTCCTTCGATTCAATGATGCTTCTTTAATTTGTGCTCAAGATTTCTTTCAGAAGAAAGAAAGTCGAGAAAAGCTTTGGCATAGAGCGAAATATACAGAACCCTGTTCAGACGCTCTAATTGTCAAACGTGTGACTTGGGGGAAAACGCCCTCTGGACCCGCCTCATCATCTGAGAGGCAGAAGAGACCTGGCGTGCGAGAGGTGCAATGTGGAAGGAAACACCACAAAACAAGCGACGGGCTCTTAATGGTCATTACGAACCACTTAAGGAGCTGCTGCGATGGACGGACAAAGAAGGAGAAGAGTCCAGCGAGGTCTCTTGATATCAGGGAGAGAGGGAAACAGGGTAGAGGGCGTCCTACACATCCGATATGGAAACAAACGTCGTTATGTTGGAGAAGAAAGGGAGAGAAAAGAAAAGGAGCGGAGATGGAGAGAGGAAGGGAGGGAAACTAACCGGAAAGGGTAGGAGGGAGGAGGGCGATGAATAAACTGGAATGGGAAGGCTGAAAAGATAGAGGGGGAAGTGGCGACTTCAGGAAAAGCCCTGGCGTGCGATGATTCGGATGGGGCGAGAGAAAATAATAACAGGATCGTCTACTGGAGACGCAAATAACATCCTGGTAACGGCTGAAGGGAAAGGTAAGTGAAAGGACGAGAGACGGATATAAAAATAGGGATAAAAATATGGAAAAGAGAGCAGAAAATGCATAGGATTATTTAGTAGCTCGACAAAATCGTGCCCTACCCGCCAAAAGCTATCCCTCTACAATAGACTTCCTGGAGTACCCTGATGAGGGCGCTTTTGGTCTCCGCACCAAATAGAGAGGTCGCTTTGTGAGGAAGCGTGGAGGAGAGAGAGAGAGGCTGAGGGCGGGAAAAGGAGGGCTGCGCCCACACAGCGTGTGCCGGCCGTCGCTATGGCGAGACACAGCGCGGCCCCAGCATGTGGGGGGGATGTTGACGGAAGGGGCGAAATGTTAATGAGGCTAGGTGCATTGATGAAGGGAACAGTGTGCAAAGCCGGCCGATGGAGGGGTGTAGGAATTTGGGAGGCGGCGTTGGGGGAGGGGGCGTGTGAATGTGTATGTTTGCGTGGTTGCTATAGGAGCGAGGCGTATGTATGTATGTATGCATGGGGATGGGTATTGTAAACCCCATTGAAGTGAGAGATGGCCCGGAGTCCCATTTCCGGCGCGATTCGCTCCTGTGCCTTTCGAACAAGTCCTGAGGACACTTTACCTCCCCCCCTCCCCCCACACCTCGACGACCCCTTCCCCTTTGCCCTTGTAACACCATAAGAACGGTTGAAAGGAGAGGAGGGAGGCGCGAGATGATGAGGATGACTATCAAAGTGGGGTGTTACCGGAGTATTAAAGGACACGCGAATTCCATTACGGTCGCCGTATTTGATATCGGAAAGCACGTTCGCGTCGCCCAGAGGACGTTGGTGGAAATACCGCAAAGGCATGGAGTTTGGATAGCCCCTAAGATATCTGCATCGCTTTATGTTAATTGATATTTTGGTATTCAAAATCACGTTAGCAAGGTTAACCGGAGCGTCTAACACAGGAAGGTGTCAAATTAAAGGGCTACCCGTTAAGTGTCAGCATGAATAGTCCAGTAATGAGCTTGTTGCCCACTTAAATCGAGAAATTGATGTTATTGAAATAAAAACTTCAGATCGTCTTCATTTTCAAACTTAATTAAGCAAGAATTTACTGATAATGTGGATTTCATTTAATGACCTAAGGTTCATCAATGAATACTGTTTGTGAAATTGCGTTTTATCTATCGCAGTGTTTTTCAACATTTTTATTCGATGCAATTTAAATTGTGCATTCCATTTTCTATATTTTCTTATTAAATGTATGTATAAGAGCAACATTAAATTTCGAAGGCTTAGAACATCAATAATAGCAAAAAAAATACATTTCATCGGTAATAAATTTACGTTAACGACTTATTAAAATCAACATTAAAAACCTTTCAACTCATCACGCGTGAATTAAAAGTACATTTAATTAAATGCACTATAAGCCCATTGCTTGAAACTTAAAAATAAAAAGAAACGGCAATAAATTATCTACCGAAAATGAATTGGAAAAAATATAACAAAAAGCCTTCCGATTCATATCTATGATAGAGATGAATCCCATTTTCTTTTCAAAATGGTACAACGAATAATAGTATTGAGCAAAAGCAAAAAAGATTAACACACACAAATAAAAAAACGAAAGAGCACGCGATTAAAGGCGAGGATAAATGGAAGCGGATCGAAGATCACGTTATCTCCTAGCCTGAAGAGGAAGGAAGGACGGCAGGAGTGATTCGAATCTACCACCGAGATACAAAAGGATGGAAACAAATGGCCGAAAGAAAGAAAAAACGAAAGATGCAGCCGCGTAAGGAAAAGTGCGGCTGTAGGAAGGAGATAGAGAGCGAGAGATGGAGAGGGGGAAAGTGGAATGAGGGAAATAAAGTTGAGCCAGGCGGTGTGCTGGAACGATGGAAACGATCTAATCCGCGAGAAAACTGCGGGAACACCCACCGCAGGTCCAGGCGCTAAAAAGAAAAGGGAAGGAGAGAGAGAGCGAGTGAGTGAGTGAGGATGAAGATCCTAAATAAAGGAGGAAGACAGAGAGAGAGAGATAGGACTTGAGGATGGGGAAAGGTGGAGAATAGGCATATAGGAGGGCATTGTGTTGGGAATTCTGGGTGGGAGAGTCGAAAAGAGCAGACGTAAAAGTGAGGTTGAGAGTGTGTGAGTGATTCTTGAAAAGGAAACGGAGTGGGAGGAAAAGAAAGAAGGGTTTAGTGGGATGAGAGAGAGAGAGTGAGCGGTGGGTTTCCAGAGAAAAAGAGAGAGAGAGAGAGAGGCAAGAAGACGTTTGGATGTTTGAAATGGGTCCGACTGACACAACAAACACGGGAACAAGGAAACCGAGAACCATGGGTGTTCCTGTATCGGGGTAGAATGTAGGGGTTGCTGGGAAGCTGGGAGAAATGGAGAGAGAGGGAGTCTTTATTGCTGGACCAGCCTCTTTCACTCCTCTATCTCTCTCACATTTCTCTCTCTAGACAAACCTTCCTCGTCTAACCATCCCTCCCCCCTCCCCCCAACAATCTCTCCCTCCCCGCCAAACTCTCTCCTTCATCCACTCCCCTCCCCATTTTCGGTTAACTCCTTTCCGACTGTTACAAATTCGGTCTCCGGCCACTTCCTCCCTTCCTTTCACGCAAACACACCGGCCAACGAAATGCCTTCTCCTTACCCTCTCTCCAATTGCCTCTCTCTCTCTCTCCCCCCCTCTCTCTCCCCAGACAAAACGTTCCAAAAAAAAATGAGTTCCGGTAAAAAAAAAGTCCAACAGAGAGGAAAGGGTGTAAAAAGTGTGTTTGGTGGTTAACCCCGCTCTTGAGAAAGAAATAAAGAGGATGGAGATGAAATGGGTTAGGAGCAGAAAGGAAGGAGAAGAAGAAAATGTGAGAATATGGGCGCATGCAAACGCACAAAAAAGAACGTGCGCACACATAAACACAAGAAAAGTGTCCGGAAATATAGGACCCCTCACAAAAAGGCGTGATGAAGAAAAGGGGAAAACGTTTTCCTGCAAAGGAAATTGGAGGGGCAAAATGGGGAGGGGAAACGTGAGAAGTGGCGGAAAGTGAAAAAAATATTCCAAGAGATAGGAAGGGTTGAAGCGTGCAAAGATATATGAGTACTATATATATCGTACATATATGCTTAAGGAAAAGGAAAGGTGATTATAAAGGTGGGTGGTAACAAAGTATTGAAGGAAGCCCAGTGGACACTTACCAAAACTGGAGAGCCGCTGAGGGTGCTGAAGACACACGAAAAACAAAAACTTACGAAAAACAACACAAAGCTATTCGGGACGAAGCCCGTCTTCAACAGCGGATAGAGAAGTATGTCTGTATACGAGGTCTGACAAAAAAGTAATGAGAATAGTTTTAAAAAAATTTATGGTGTCTATTGATCTACAGTAATGTGGTCTCCTCCAAAATAACACCCTTCTGAGTGAACACACTTTTGCCAACGGTTCTACCACTGTCTGTAGCATTTCTGGAAGTCATCCTTTGAAATGCTGTTCAAGGCCTGGGTTACGGCTGTTTGGATGTCCTTTGTTGACTGAAAATGGTGTCCTTTCACCACTGACTTTACTTTTAGGAATAAAAAGAAGTCACAAGGGGCGAGATCCGGCGAATATGGGGGTTGCGGCAACACTGAAATGCTTTTGGCTGCCAAAAACTGCCCTACTGACAGGGCAGAATGAGCCGGGGCATTGTCGTTATGGAGAATCCAGTCTCTGGCGATGTTTGGATGAATCTGATTGCCTCGCTTTCACAGTTTAACTCGAGGATTTCCATGCAGTTGTTGATTGACTGTTTTTCCAGGTCGGATCGCACAAGATACTTCACCAGAGCTGTTTTTTCGTCCGTCAGAGAGGTTGATGGTCGCCCGGAGCGATGGTCGTCTTCAACGGCGGTTCTGTCGTCGGAAAACATTTTGTGCCAGCAGAAAGCTTGTGATCTTGACATTGTCTCTTCTCCAAAAGCCTGCTGAAGTTTTCCATAAGTTGTGGTGGCATTTTCATCGAGTTTCACGCAAAAGAAAATGGCATAATGCTGTGCGATGTTTCGCTGTTCCATTTCTTTAACGAGGTACTCAAACACCTCTTCACTCTTTAAGCGGTTACTCGAGACAGAATGAACGAATGCCAGTGAAATTTTGGGGAAGAGTGGGGGAAGAAACAAAGTAAAACATTATATGCGGTAGAATGCTACATTGTTGCCGATACAGCCGGAACAAAATCAGTCGCATTACTTTTTTGTCAGACCTCGTATACGTGTATATAGGTATATGTGTGTGTGTGCGTGCGTGCGTGGATGCGTGTGTGTATGCGTGTATGTAAAAAGGGGTGAGAATTAGAGTAAATGCGATTTCCTCGGAGAATATGTACTGTGAAAATGTCTCACTTAAAGCTGCATCAAACTTCTTTCGTGTAAGAGACCAGCTGAGTTATTCCTATCTTCTTCATGGTCTCCACGCTCAAGTGGTCTCCAAAATGGAGGAATATTATTGCGAGATTTATGGTGGAATATTACTACCTCGAGGATAAGGCAAAACAGTTTTGTTTCAGCTGGCTTCTGACAGATTGAAAAGTTAACATCCTTGGCTGAGTGCTATCGACCCTCTTGAGCGTTTTAAAACAAAAGAGCCCAGCTGCGAAGTCCTTACACTCAACATGTGCCCTTACGTGGGCAATAATACGCAAAAACAAAATATCGGAAAACTCTTTCCGCCGCTATTGGTTTTACGTAAACAGTTTACATTTGCGCGTTTGTTTTCTCGCGGATTTTGTTCGTTTTTCGCGGAAAGATTTTTACGTGTGAATGGAGATGACATACAGTTTCGTTTTAGCCGTCGCGGCATTCGGCACTGCAATTCAATTACGACAAGCGACGAGCGTGGATGAGCGGAAGGGGGGGGGGGGGGGGGGGGAGAGGTTAGGGTAGGGGAGGAACGAGCGGTGTTAGCTTTTATTCCAGTCTGCGTGAAATCCTGGATCAAGCGGGAATTTATTTTTTTTAGAGAGAGATGAGCAATGGCTCTAGAATCAACCGTGTCCTCACTTTTTACTTCTCTCGCTTCTTGCTGAAACATAAATTTAACCTTTTTCCATATATGTATTTCAAAATATGGTGCACTGTGGTGTTTTGGTTAGTCGTCGTTAACATTATCGAGCGACCAAATTTACACTCGTTTTTCTTTCAGTGTCGTAATTGGGTTTATACCTCGTATCAAATACGACTGATAAAATTTCAAACTGAGGTTTTGTGGAGGAAAAGGCCATTATTAAAAATTATTGTAATTTTGCCAAAAATGTGAGTTCAAAAGGCTCACAATTCATACAAATTAAATAAACGCCCATATGATTTTAACCTAAAATTACTTAATGTATCAAAAAATTTAGTTTATACTGACCCTACAAACGATCAAAGTATGTAACATGAGTAATTTAAATATCACATCTTCTCTGAAACGTTCAACGCCATCTATTTGCAGATATACCAGGTTATGTCATAAGTTACTCTTTATATACTACATTAAAGAGTGACACTTAAGATATAGGTTTAAATGTACACAGAGAAACGCGCTAAGAAAATCGGTACTTGTGCACATCTTAGCACGTACCTACTGCTGTTTCGAATTGACAGGTCATACGTAGTTCCATCAGCGCAACGACCGAAGGATCTACATCTACATAATACCCTGGAAATCACCAGACTGGTGGGTGGCAGGGGGTGCAGCGCACCAAAACCTACCTAATAACGTCCCTCTTGGGGATCACTTCCCTATTATGATCCCGTATGATCCTTGGGAAAAACGAGCCCTGATATCGCTCGGTCCTACTGTCGATCTCTCGTATTTTATCCTCGTGACCGTGCCTGCCCATGTACGTAGGTGCAGCTAATATTCCTGAAACCTCCTCTAAGAGAACTTCCGACCTAAATTTCTCCAGGAGCCTCAACCTAGCGCTAACTATGCGGTCCTCTAGCGATATCCAATTCAACTCCTTCAAGAGTGATTTTTGCTCATATTTTTGCTTAACGACTCTGGCTGCTCTGCGTTGGATTCTTTCTAACTCAAGTATCTGTCCCTTTTCGTACGGATCCCATATGCTGGAAGCGTATTCGACCTGAGATCTGACCAACGATAAATAACACGTTTCTCATACCTGTTCTGTGCTACTTCTTACTATTCTGCCTACGAAACAGCGATTAGCGATGCATCGAACTACATATGAAAATAAATTCAGAGAACGTAAGAACATGGAGTATTTTAAAAGAAGGCGGCATTTTTGGAATAAAAATTTCCTTTTTTGCTACAAAAATGGGTGTCTTTGTTGAACATTCATATGTTATCCTCCGTTACGAGAGAGCTTAATACATGCTTATTATACATATAGTTTTTCAATTCTGTCTTTCTTTCTGTGTATAACTCTCTTTGAATCTTTCAATATCTCAGCACTGCAGGTAGCTAGAGATATGAAATTGATGTGTTCTTAGAGGACCAAATTAACTACTAGAAAATGTTATTACTTCTACATAAAGTGTCCTAGGTTCGAATCCAGATATCCTTTCGTATTGACACTTAAAAGCACGGGGAAAACTATTTTGACCGTGCAGACATTTTTTATTTTGCTCATTAAAATACCTAAATATTACTTTAGAAGCTTCAAACAAAAACTAAAAGACGAATTAAATTCTAAATTATTTTATTGTTACGGTCTTTTATTGCATCTTGCCCTCCAAAATTTTAAAAAATACGTAAAAGTGCGTATTTTTTGTGATTTTAACGCTTAATCTAGCGTGAGTTACTATGCAAACTGTATTATTTTGTTATTAATTAATCAATTCATTACAATCTTCCAAAGCTTATTTTTCTTGAAAGAAGTAAGCAAGAAGAAGTGTATTCAGTGTTATAAAATAGAATAACATAATTAAAGCATTTAACGAACGGTAAAGTGAACAAAGTGTCATCATTTATTATGATATTAACATATATATTATATAAAAATTAATTTTAGTGTTTTCAGTATGTTATAATGGAAGAGGTCTGTTATTATATAGTCGTCCAAGACAAAAATACATCGTCGCTATTAGAAACGTGTTTTTATACAATGTTACGTATATCCTCTTGACTGTTGCGCCGCAAATTGAGAGGATAAATTGACGAGCCTTCGACTCGCTTTGTTTTAATGTGTAGTCGTCTCCGGGCGCTGCCGCGCCCTTCGCCTCGCCCGGAACCAAAGAAACCCTCCACGTTGTCCGGAGATTGGGTTTGTAAATGTAGAGACCGGCCAATCAGTAATGGGTTAGCAACAGTCAAACGAGATATAATAAATGTAATATTGTTGTTGCTTTAATTGTTAAATCATTTAAAAAGGCGCATGTTTTGATCTTGGACGACTAATAACAGACCTAAGCCGTTATAATTTTTAATGTTACCCGTCATATTATATGTTATTGTCCTAGTTATAGTACATATAAAAGACCAGATATTTCTGACCGGCAAACGCTTTGTTTACATAGTAACACAGAAATGGGACTACTTTAGATATCGGTAAGCCTAATATCTTATTTTGATTTGTTTAAAATAAAAGTAGTATTATTTCGTGATAATTGTTTTGTAATCCTCACTGTAACATATCGTCTGTATTATTACGCAAATTCAACTTTATTTAGAATAATTTCAAATCAATTTTTCAAAGGTGATTACACTGAAAATTACTTTTTTAAGCAAATTAAAGCATTTGAAATATAATATTTAGGTAAGTTTGGTGTGTTAACAGTTTACAATGTTGAAATAAGTTGGTGATTTGTTTTTGTTCAGAAAGTTTTCAAAGAAATTATTCCGTTGATTGATTAATTAGTAAGCTCAAATTTATTTCAATGTCTCTGTATACTATTATTCTGCTGATTGAATAATTAGTTAGTTTTCAATTTAAATGTTTTAAAGAGTTTAATTTACATAACGACGGAGAACATTATTGAGGATTCGATTAAGCTTTTTTCATCGTAAGTACAGAGTACAATTTTAAAACAATCATAACGTAAGTGCACGAAATTTAATTATTTTCCCTACGTTATATGTACATATAACTATTTCCCTGTCTTTGCACACCGTCAATTATATGTAACACTGAAGAGGACAAGGTGGGAGAAGAATATCAGAATTTTATAGCCGAAAATAAATACCAAAGGCATTTACTAAACGACAACAGAATATTCACTAGAGATGTTGTATATGACAAAATATTTCATATGTAAAAGTGTGCTATTAATTATTTTAAAGGCAAATATTAATAACCTATCTATCTATAATTTTTCCGTTGATGTTTCAACGGGCATTACACTAGTTTTAATAGAATGCATATAATATCCCATAAATATTTCCTCTTTATGAGGTGGGATGAAGAGATAAGACGGAAAAAAAAGATTTTTTAAGGGAAGAGGAGGAGAAACTGACGTTAAATGCATTAGGTAATGGGGAGGGGGGGAATTTTATGAGAGACCGGAAATATTGTGGAATAGATGTAGAATAAAGGAAGTAGGAGGGAAAAAGAGAGAGACAGACAGACAAACGACTTCACTGAGGGCGAAATTGAGACTATACAGTCCCTTCCTACATTTAACCCTACTTTAGTAATTACAAATGAGAATAAAAAAATAACAACATATAAAGATACAAACACACTGACAGAAAACAAAAAACCTGAAACTAAAAAAAAACAGAAAAAGCAAAATTAAGAGATCCAATTACAGACTCGGAAAATTCTAAAAAAAAAGACGAAGTATTTGTGGTAAAAACCTAGGAAAGACCTGACATGAGAGAGAAAAATTGAAGGATAGTCTAGTGATATGAGGATAGGAGTGGGGAAACAAGCCACGGGGGCGTCGGAAGCGGTGAATTGGGTGCGGGCTCGCCCCTCCGGGTTGGCGGTAATTGTGAGAGTAGGCGGAAGATAAAGAACAGTAGGGCGAGAATGTATTGGAGGAAACAGCCAGGGGCAAGAATGGAAAGGTAAAGAAAATGGAGCCAGGCAGAGAGGGAGAGAGAGAGAGAGAGAGAGGTTGCGTGGGATGAAGTAGAGAGAGAGAGAGAGAAAAAGGACAACGGGGGAAAAGGATGAAAGAGGTCTCTGCAATGTTGCAAAAATATTATATATTATATATAAAAATATGAATGCGGTTCGCCTTGTAAATTGAAATTGAGACATTCAATTATACAAAAGGAAAGGAATGAATAATACTCAGGATGGCTTCGCTATACAATTATCACAAAAAGTATTAACAAATCGAAAAAGAAGCTAAATTAAACGTTAATGGGGTATTTTGTGTCCTAAATAATACATAATTTGCTTCAATAATGGGGTAGAAATGAGGTAAAATGACTAAACTCATTTACGATTACCTTCCAAAGTTAATTTAAACGAATAACAGTTTTGAAAATATAAATACGATATATCTATGAATTTCAATTCGGTTAAATTTCCACAAAAATTCAAAAAGTAGCCAAAACTTTGGGCTATGAATTCAATTGAAAAAGTGTTATATAACAATTTCTAAAGTAAATTTAACGAATAACAGTTTTGATGATATAAATATAATATATGTATGGATTTCAATTAGGCTAAATTTGCACAAAAATCCAAAAAGCAGCTATAATTTTGGCCTATGGACTCAACTGAAAAAGAATGATATAACATTTTAAATTATAATAATTATTCTGGATATTTATTGGGCAAAATACATTTATTTTACTTAAAGTTATAAAGTAAAGCAATTATATTACTGATGGAATATTTTTGCAGTTGACGCTATTATGTAGACGAAGATTTTTCATCACAGCCCAATACAATGACTAGATAATGGGTTAACTATTAAAGCTATGACGTTATGGATTTTTTCAGGACGTACAAAATAAATGCTAAACAGCAAACCCTCGGATGAAGGCCTTTTTCCAACAAATATCTAAGGAATAATACATATAGGACGAAATTCATTGAAACATTTAGGACAGAAAAAATTGCCTAGTCAAACCATCTACTTGAGTAATAAAGTGTAATTTACACTGCAAACAGTCATTTTGATATGCAACATATGTGATGGTGGACTACTTAGAATGAGAAAAACGAGAAAAATAATTTTTGATGAACCACGAAGCCATGTGAATGGATATATCCTTATTTGCTGTTTCATTTTCGATCAAGTAGCGTGTCGCTTCATTATGATTCATCCAAAAATTCGCATGGAAACGGAGGTTAATGATTGAAATAACTGAACCGAAATTTGAAATTTCTGATGTCAAAATGACCATGGCAGATAGGAAAATACATAAATGCAGCATTCCGAGGGAACCAATATGCCCCAAAAAAATGCCGAAAGATTAATAGGCAGGCGAAGCATTAAAAAAAATTCTCTCGCCAGATATGGAAACAGCGTGATGTAATTGCGATATATACACACACATACACGCACACACACACACACACACTTGCGGAAGAGGAAAGGTAAATAAGGATATTTAGGGCAGCTAGGTGTTGAAGGAAACCCAGTGAGCACTTACCGGAAGGAGAGCAGCTGGGGTGTTGGAGAGACACATTTGTAGACGTTGTTGAAGCTTTCGGGATGATTCCATCGTCAGCACAAGAGTTGTGTCTCTCTTTTGCTGACGAAGGGATCCTCTACCGCAACTATGTGTATGTGTGTGTGTATGTATGTGTGTGTGTGTGTGTGTATGTGTGTGTGTAGCAGTGTAAGACTTAAAATGAAAGTCATAAATTGCAACAGGAGGCAAGAGAGAGAGAAGATAGGAGTGAAGAATAGGGTTATGGTTTCCTTAACTTCCTCACCCAGTTGCGTGGGCTTCAATGGGCAAGGAAAAGGCCCAGAGAGATGTAAGGTGCGTAAAAAGGAGAGAAGGCAATAAAGAAAGGAACTGGAGACGCAGAAGAGAGTAGAAGAGAAAATAGATACGGCGATAAAAATAAAGCCATAACTATTAATGCGAGAGGGAACGATAAAAAGAGATGAAAGGAGAGCAGCCGAAGTTAATATGAATAGAGAATAAAAGACGCGCAGAGGATGGAATAAAATGCGACTGGAGAATCAACCACTCTATATAATTTCCTTCGTTATGCGTGATGGTGTAATGCTCAGTCGGTGTTTTCATTGGTTGAATGGCAAGCAAATCGGGTCAGTGACGCTCGACTGCAGCGCCGTTTCTAAGGCGTGGAAGTAACGCGAAGTGATGTTATTTTCCGATAGAATTTTGAATAAATTTTTGATATTTGAAAGTAATGAATAAATTGTATATAAGAATTATATGTACGACATTTTAAGTTAAATAATATATTCCTTCTCCGCAGGGATAGAGAGGGAGACATAAATTGATCCGCGAAATGTTCCATTTCTATCTTCTAATTCACCGGAGGAGAATTATGGCGCAAATTATCGAGCCGCAAACGAAAGAAATCTCGAAAATCAAACATCGAACGATAATGGACACTAAAGAGGTCCGAACGAGGCTGACTAAAACGCCCATGGCGTCGATGAGGATAAGTTAACCAACGAGCACTTCTGATCAATTACGGGCGTAGGAGGATGGAAATGGGAAAGATGGAGCTTTTAAAGAATATACGTAAATGGAAGGGAGAGAAACGAGAGAGAGAAGGAGAGGGGATGCTATGCGGTGAATAATAGATTAGACGGATGCGTGTGGAGAAGGTATTGATAACGGAATGACACACGTGTGTTCGAGCGAGCGAGCGTGCGTGTGTGCCCGCGCGCGCGTGCGTGCATGTGTCGGGTCAAAGGTAAACGGGGCGAGATGAACAAAACGAAGCCCCGGCGTTCTGAAGAGAGAAGAAAAACAAAATCGACAGGGCGGAGGCTGCGCATCGGAAACCTAGCGCCATCTAGAGGAGAGTGAATGAGAAAGAGATAGAGGGAGAGAGGAGAGAGAGAGGAGAGAGAGAGGAGAGAGAGGAGAGAGAGGAGAGAGAGAGAGGAGTGAGAGAGTTTCCAGATAGTCATGTGAGAGCGTGGAAGTTAAAAAAAACATCTAGCAGAGAAGAGGAGTTGGAGGGTAAAGACATCGCAGGTACTGGATAAAGGTCATGAGATAGAAAGGTGGTGTGTGTGAGAGAGAGAGGAGGAATTTGGAGATACAGAGAGATAGAGAGAGAGAAGGGGGGGGGGGGGAGGATGAGGAGGGGGGGGGGAGGATGAGGAGGGGGAGGAGCAACTAAAAAATTCAGGATGAATACGATGAAAAGGAAATAGTTTCGTTGGGATCAAAATGACGTAGAATTCGTTTTTTTTTCACTCTGAAACGGTGGGCGCCCTACAGGGGGAAACTGAGAAGAAAATATTTTTTTTGGCTGAATCTCCGAAACCTCGGTGTGCTTTTTTTGTATTTTTTCTATGTATCTCCCTCCCTCTCTCTCTCCATCTCGGCGTTCCGGTTGACCTTTATTAGGTCAGCAGTTGCTACTAGCGCAGAGGAGATTTTTAGCTCGATAAAGCAGAGAGAGAGTTTACCTTCAGTTATCTCGGAAGAGAGGAAAAGAAAACGCGAAACGAATAAAATAATCTATATGGAGTCTTGAATTTTCAGAAATGAATGACGGGATATGATCATTGCGATTCGAGGAATTTAAGCCGCAGAGTTGTTTATTTGCGATAGTTTGTTCCCGCGAGTTTTCGCGTAACTCGAAATTTTTTCCCGATAGCGATAACATTATAAACGATGGTTTCTTGCCTAAAAATTTGCCTACATTCACTTTTCTGCATAAAATTCTCTTATTTCTAATTATTTTTTATTTGTAACGAAATAAAAAGACAACACAGAGGAAAGAATGAATAATTTCTTTTTGTCAAAACAAAAATCATTTTAATAGCAAACCTTTACTTGAAAAGAAATTATTTACTGACTTTGTTTGCCGGTTGAAGTTGACGGCAGTGAATAATAATCATTTTATGTATTTGTCCGACGTTTAATAAATTTGTCTAAGGAAAGCTGATTCGTACGCTTCACCTTCTCTTTGTAGATCTCCATAGAGCAAGGATCGCCTAAGTCGGGAGGTATGTTTCAGAGAATAAAAATTTTTGTTGCTCAAACTTTTATCATTTTTAAACGGGATTAGACATTTATCAAACTGTAAATATTAATGTAAAAACAGAGTAACAAGCGCATGCGTTGAAGATTTAATTACTAACAGCGATTGATAATTTCGGAAAAGTATCACATAGCACTCATTGATTCAAACATGTTACGCGAAGAGACTGCTTGTATGGAATCCAATGTGCATATTGAGGAAAGAAAAAATCTCGAAGTCATGATCAAGACAGTATATGGATTTCGTAGTAACGCGGATGAGACCGATAAAGATAATTTTTGTGTTATGTTCATTTTAATATACGTAAAAATATCTGATGTGTCCAGCATATGGCGCTATCCATACAGAGCAATGATTATGATTTCTCTCGATATCAGCGTCCTCAAGAATAATTATCGGCAATTATACTTGTGAATAATTTTGTAACATTTTCAATAGTCTTTATTAAAAAACAATAAGTAAAGAAACTTCTTAGCTGTTTTATCTATGGATAATATCGATGCGCAATTAAGATTACCCTTGGTAGCGTACCCAACGCTATCAACAATTAGAAAATTTTAACTAAGTAGCGGAAACAATGGTATCACTTAGCGACGTATTTAACATAAATTTAATAGAAAAATAGCGTCCAAAAAATTCTTGTCACGTACATAGACACCATAGCGAAAATAGTCAAACCGTACTCAGGGGAACTAAAGAACTTTTATTTCCGTTGAAATCGCGAAATCGATTTCTTTCCACGAATACAACTTTCTCCTATACTACATATTGAGAAAGTTAAAAGTGAAAAATAATCTTAGTATTTTAATGGATGACTGCTGTAGGCAGAAGCCGGTCCGGAAAATCCGACGCGACGCCCTTCCACAAAATGAACCATGTTCTATTCGAGTTCTTTTTTATTTGATTCTCCAAATACTTCCGAAAAAACAGAAATATTGCATCTCGATATGGTTATAACGAATTCTATAACAATCACCGATAAAAACTTCTATATTTTGTGATTTTGATCGTAATTTTATATCTCCCTTTTTTTAACAAATACATTTCGCATGTCTACTCATGTTAGGCGAATTAAATTGCAGACTTTGCTCATGGCCATCAAACCCGTGTCAAAGTACGAATTATAAAGGATAATCCTTTGGCGTCGGATGCGAATTTGTCGTCATTACACACTAGGTAGACAAGCGTTGAGGATTCGGCGAGATCATTTCAAATACCCGCTCGTGTAACGACAACAAAAGAGCCGTGAGGAGTTTTTTAAAACTCTCAAAAGCAAAGCCGCACGTTGCGTATCGCGGCACAAAATTCGGCGCTCTCGCTCCCGCCGCGAACGAACTGAAGGCGACTTTAATATCACAGTCATCAATGCGATACACGATGATGCGTTATAATAGGGCCAGAGGGTGCGGTATCCAAGCGTCAAACACGCGGAGAGAAATTTTTTTTAAAGACTCGGGAGGGGAGGTCGGATGGGGTAAAATCGTGGCCAATAAAGGAAGGGTTCCAGGAAATGGCTTTCAATTATGGGCGACGAGGCTCATAGTGAGAGAGAGAGAGAGAAAGAGAGAGAGGGAAACCGCTATCCACCGCCGGGAAAAATAGATCATATTCCGTTTTAGGGATGCGAACGAAAATGTGCTTTATTTTTTGGTACATTTCGTGCGATTCTACAAACGATAGATGAGGATAATCCCGATTGCATTTCCTCTCGTGTTATCTGCGGTAGAAATCAAGCACGCTCGCACGCATTTATGGACCACATCTGGGGAGCTGTATGTTCCACGACCTCTTTCATTTCGAAATTAACTTTGCTCATCTCTCGCAGCTTACACGCCGAAATCTGATTTCAGGCTGGAAAACTATCGTGGTGGAGGTAGTTATTTTAGGCCTTTGTTTTCCGAATCCGATCCTGACGGTAGGTTGCAAAACAATGATTTCGGTGGGCGTTCTGGATTCCGAAAGGTCTACAGTCACATTTTTTTTGCAATTTAATTCCAGATAATCTGATCCTATTTCTCATTTAAGACAAAAAAATCACGTAAATTTGGAACAGAAATGTTTTGGTTGAAACTTATTTTTCGGTCAACCTTCTTGTCAAACCGGTAACAGTGAATGACGCTCTTGGAAGAGATCAGTAATCAGACTACAAAACTGTTGTAAGAAGGAATATAATCTTTTTGTAACAGTTACTTATATCTGATAGCTTCATTCTGAGCCTTAGACCCTACGACTCTTCTGTCGTTTAATCTCGATTCTTAATTAATGATAACCTTCCCATATCAACAATATAAGTAAGGCCAATAAGTTGCGGTGGTATGAAAGGCGTTTAATTTGACCTTGATTAATACCGAACAAAAATTACGATTAAATTCTTATTATATGAAATAAATTTGCATTCGCTCACATTTTTAGCATTTTTCTATAGTTGTTTATCAGCGAGAGGTTGCCTGTGTATTAGGCATAAGTCTCCATGCTTTTACAAGCAATTTAAAATAAATTTTTAAACAGATGCCGTGCACTACGTTTTTCTACACACAATTTCAGGGCATTAAAATTAAATCACGCAAAATATTTTTTATAAAATGATTAATACATTCCTGAATAGTGCGGCAATTGTATAAAAGAAGGAATGCGGCGCAATACAAACGCAAGTGACCATCGAATTGTATCGATGTAGTTTTATACGAAATATCAAATGATATATTGACGTACCTTAAAAAATGTCATATATTGCATTTGAAAAAACCGTTCCACCCCTCTCCGCCTATTCCTCCTTCAATTCACAATATGTACCTATCTTACTGCGTTCACGTCTCTCCCTCCTCCTCTCCCAATCCTCCTCGCCCCCCCCCCCCCTCCCTTCCAGCCTTCCAATCCTTCTCCCCACCGTGGCTGTGCCGATGCTTCGACATCTTTCTCGCCGTCCCCTGCGATGCCCGCCTCGATCGCCGACAAAACCGAAGATTATATAATTCGGTCCTCGGTAGATAACAAAACAGTATTTTTCTATCATTTATATTCATTGCGAAGATTACGGACTTTTCTTATTTATCGCACAAACAGGAGCCCCAACCTACGTAAAAATCATTATAAAATTATTTATTTGACATTTATATTCTAAGAATGAGTTAATGAGTTATAAATAAATTTTGATTTATAATATTTCATTTTAATTGATTTTTTCGTCATTTCAATTCTGAAAATTTCTCTGTCAACATCGGTTTTCATTTTGCATGCTTCTTATATTTCTATCGAAAGAAAGTATAAATAGTTGAATCTACTTATGGGCACAAACGTGTTCAGGTGGTTTTTTATTAGCTTTAAATATTGAAAGGATCTTTCATTTGACGACACTGCCAGTGGCAATGACAAATATATCATCTAATCTGCAAAAACATTCTTATATATTGATTACAGTCTGTATTTAATTATTATTAGATCCAGTATTTCCTTAGTGCCTATTCATTCTTCAGTCTCATATTTCAATACAGAGTTGATAGCGAGACGCGTTGGTGAATAAATGTATTATATAGTACAATAATTTTTTGCTAATATTCTTTAATTTCATGTTCGTTCAATTTAGTGAGTATTATAAGCATTTTTTTGGGCCCCTCATAAAGCATGCACTGCACCCACAAGTGACGCCCTTGCGCATAACGTATATTGAATCGTTAGAGCCATTTAGCCATTTAGTGAAATATAATAACAATAATAAAGAAATATAATAAATTATCTCACGTTTTAGGTCCTTCCAATATTTTTCTCGCGTATAAGTAGCACCGTATATATCTAAATTTAAATTACACTTAAAATTGGAAAAAATTGAGGCTTATATGCGATTTAACACGGTATTTATATATTGAAATATTTCATTCTCTGACCTAAATCTTCGGTAACATCCTTCAGGATTCGATTTTTTCTATCACTATCTCCTCTCCCATCTTCTCCGGAACTCCTGCCTAAGCCTATTAAGAAAAAACTAGGTATATTTCTCCACATCGTAGAATGGTGGACTCCCTGAAACGTCTCTTCAAACATCATTTCCTCTGTCGCCTCTGGCCTCTACGCAAACCTTAAAACGGCTCCTCCCAAGCCATTTAAACTCCTAGTTGCTCCTCAAAGATATTCCTTCTTACTTTTCCTTCCTCGCAATTATATATTCAAAATATTCCCTTTGAGAGTGAAGCTTTCATTTACGTCAGAAATAATTAACTCTCGAGAGACAGGAGAGAAAAGTTGGAATAACAGCAGATGGGGAAAAAAAACGATCTTCCGTCGAAAACGAGGGACGTGAAAAATCGAAACAGAACGGGAGACGCAGACAGACAAACAAACGGTGTTCTTTTATTTTGTTATTCCGAGAGACGAAGGACACAACAATCAGGACAAGAAAGGGGCAGGAACAGAATAAAAAGAAAACGAAGAAGTTATCGATCTGGCTTGGTGCGACAAGAGAAGGTTAGAAAGGAGAGGGAGAGAAAAAACGAGAAGGGAAAATAAAAACAACCATTGTCCCCGATCCCCATGAACCTTCCAACCTCATACACACTAAACCCTCCTCTTTAACCCTAAACCCAAAAACTATCCTATCCCTCCACTCGCACGTTTCCATTCGCAAAAAAATCTCCCACTTTCATTTCCTCTCCCCCCCCTCCCCCCCACCAACCCACATCCTATCCACACCTAAGGCCAATCAACTTAAAACGCCAACATTCCTTTAATTCGTCGAGTGAGAGAAGAGAAATACACCTGCAAAAAAAAGCCTCGAAGGAAGAAGCAGCGGGGAAGTTGAAGGTATTGAGTAGGCGGTTCGATGTGATGGCTAGTGCGAAACTATTCCAAAATTGGGGTCACGTAGGGTCACGGAGATTCGGGACGTGGAATAGGGAAAGGCCGGCCATAAAGGGTTTTCGTGGAAGAGAGCGAGAGGGAGAGAAAGGGGCGGAAAGTAGGCGGAGCGATAAATGGCGAGGGAAGAGCGTAGAAAATAGGAGTGGAAGGAAATGGGTGAAAGGTATCGGAGTGGCAGAGGAGAAAAGCAGAAGGATGGGGTTTGGGAAATGACAGCGAGAGAGAACGGTCTAGGGAAATGAGAAAAGGATGGGAAAAGAGGGTTAGAAAGAATATGGGGAGAGGAGGGGGGGAGGGGGGTTTGAAAGGAATGGAGGTCGAAAGGAAGGGTGGGGGAAGGAGGAAGAGACGTGGAAATGACAAAAAGCTTTAAAGATATTAAAGAAGTAGTGGAATGAACAAAAAAAAAGGAAGGAGATGGAAAGACGAGCATCTCAAACCGAATGTCGGGCAGGGTTTCTGCTTTTTCCTATCATTCAGAAGAAAATGTATTTTTATCGAAGCTCCGAGCAGGATCATGATTTTCCTTAAAAATGTAGGGGGAAACGGTATTTTTCCACCGTGTTCTTTGAAAAATATCGTTCATGAAATCAAAAGATTTTTTTCCTCATAATTCGGTCTTTTTGGGTGGAGTTTACCGGACTAGAATTTACAGTAGCATAATTTTATAATTAATAAGTATTATACTAATTTATTAATTTTATGGCCATAACTATCAGTCTAAGGATGTTGAATAACTAGAAGTGGAGGCATTTGCCATCAGCAGATCAATTATACACCAGTGGTTAGTTAGTGCTTGCAATTCGCTTTACTGATTCATACGAAACATTTCTTCGCAAACAAAATTATAATGATCGTAGAATAATTATCGCAAATGGTTTTTTAAAAATAGTTTCAAGTTAAGTTCCCTGATTGTTAAAATTGCAAATCGTGATATCGTGAAAAAAACAAACAAAAATATTTCATAAAAAAATTCAAAACTTATTATCTTACAATTGTGAGTAATTTGAAATTTTCATTATTTAATTAATCACTAGTACGAGATAACTGAATTGCACCTATATAACATCCATGACTGGAGTTTTCGATGCCTTGAAAAAGATTTTGTTTTGTCTATATGAACCGATTCAACAAAGAATTGTTTAAGAATCTACTTTCGGTGAATTGCCACTGAAGACGGCTGTTAGCCGATATGCACATATTTTTTTATAACCTTGTTGCGGGTTGCGGCTATTGGACATAAGTAGATTTAAAGAATTGCGCTTGAATTTTGTATGATACGATGTTTTGAAATGTTCGAAACAAAAACTTTCCAGATAAGATATTAACGGGAACTTATAATTTATTTAAAAAATTAATCGCAAAGAAACCATTACTGCAATTAATGAAAATCTTTTATTCTTTCATTTTCAATGAAATGTGGACCGAGATGAAAAATCCAACACTTCTGTTAAATTTTGCCCATTCCTCCAAGTCTTCAATGCAGCAAATAAAACCATCAGCAAAAATTTTTTAATGAAAAAACATTATCTTTATGTTTCCCTACGAATAAAATTATAAAATATTTCACCGAGACATTTATTAAAAATCAGGAATAGTCAAATACTCTCGGACTGTTAAAACGATTTGCCGCAGACACGAACAAATACGAAATCGCAATCCAGCGAACGCTTTGGTAGCCTCATATTTATTTGCAGCGCGAGTGACGTCCAAATGCGAGGAAAAAAGCTCGAGTGGGCCAACGAGACAGCCATTGATATATAGCCTTGATTAATTATCGCCTCCAGCGGTCTTCGCGTTTTTATTTTTATTTTTTTGCGCGCCCCCGCGCAGTTTCAGTGTGTGTCTGGAGTTTGCCGGTGACTCATAGAAAACGGCACACAATGCCGTCGGCTGTGCTCGAACCCGGCACCAAAAAATATTAGACGTCACGCAACGACCGCCGATGTCTCCGGCAGACGAAGGAGGCAGCTGGCTGCCAGCCACGCTTCGGCTTAGTGCGTAACATGGAACAAGCAAATGAGAGGGTTTTATAATTTGATAATCATCTTCCTTTTCATTTCTCTCTCTCTCTCTCTCAGCTGCAAAGGTTATGCTCGTGTGAAGGAGAACATTCGCCTCGGCAACCCACACCAAACGTAAGAACGCATTCATTCTCTTTTCGCCCCGGCAACATTGACTGCGGTCACATCTCCTCCGCACGCAACAAGGAAACAATAAGAATCGACGGCAGATTTATCTCCGAACCATTATTCAACAACGGGAGGTGTTTAAAGTGAAGAGAACGACGGAGAATACCATATATATGTGTGTGTGTGTGTATATATATATATATCTCCTCTCACACCAATTAGTTCAGAAATTTAATCTCGCCCTTTTTTTTGTTAATCATTGGAGCAGAACTATGGCTTTCTGACGCGTGCAATCTGCCAAGGGGAGGCGAGGAAGGTTTATTTTATTTTTTTTAAGCCTTACGTATTACGTCAAACCTTCGAAATGCTCTCCGCCAACCCCTTCCTCGTGCACTTTCGCTGCCTTCTCTCCCCCTCTTTCGCATTCCCCTCCCCCACTCCGCCTACCTCATCCCCTCCATTCCACAAACACTCGACCCTCCGCCACGCTGGTGCCCGCAGGTAGGGTATCCCGGATGTGCGTGGCGGGAGTATATGGACGACGGGCAGTCAGCTGGCGTGACGACGAAACGTACGTCAGCTGTTTTTCTCGCCATCCAAAAACGCTGCGGGAGGGTGAGTGGGTGGGTGAGTGGGTGGAAGTAGCGAGGGAGGGAGTTGCCCTGTCCGCTTAAACCGGTGTTTGGGGGTTTACGGAGGGTGGGGTGTGGGGGGGGGAGGTAAGGGGGGGTAGGTAAGGGGGGGGGGGCGGAAGAATGGCCTCGTTTGAGTTTGAGGGGAAATACGGGATGAAAAGGCGTGGAGTGGATAGGAGTGAGAGGGAGAGAGAGAGAGTGTGTGTGTGTGGAAGGGCGAGTGGGTGGGATGCGGTAAGGGAGAGGGGGATAAACACAACTGGGACGTTTGAAACGAGGAAAATCGGGTTCCTACAAGTTCGGAGTTCGTATAGGACGTGAAGAGTCAAGCGGAAGTGATTCCCGAATGAATGATGTCCAATCGGCTGGATTGGGCTTTGGTGTTTCTTGTATAAAGGCTGAAGGAGGTTAATAGAGGGAATTCTTTGGAAAAAATGCTCGAGAGAGATTTAATTGCACTTTTAAAGTATGCAGAGGACGAAATTGTCCGGTAACAAAGGCTATATCAGACTCAATAGAATATTTACAGGTGAGATCAGCTTGTTCGGAATGTTTTTTTTATGGACATATTCGAGCAAAATAAACAGTACAAATTCCCAATACTCGGTCTTATTTCGCTAACACGATGACTAGAAAATTCACTGCAACCTTAGGAAAAAATCGGTACAACATACATTGTACAAATGTCTCATACTTTGCGTCGTTTAGTTATCTTTTGAAAAATATGAACTATGTAGAATCGTTATAAACATCAACTTACCTAACTATACGAAATTTGATGAAAATCGTATGAGCCGTTTCTTAGAAAATTCAATTGTTGTTAAAGTTGCCAAAGAATAAACTAGCCTTATATTCATTCTTTGAGAAAAATGAAATATGTAGTATTATTTCAGACGTAAATTTAAGTAATTGTACGAATTTTATCAAAATCGTTGGAGACGTTTTTGAGAAAATCAAATTGTTGTTAAAAATTCGTAGAATAAACTCTCCTTAATTATTCAGCAATGTCAACCATTTCTTCAAAGCTTCTATTCTGAATGATAAAATGCCTAAGTACGAAATTTCATTCATTTTTGCTCTACCGTTTAGGCTCTAGAGCCGCGAATAGACAAGACCCGCAGATAGACAGACGGCATCGCGAAAACCACTTTCTCGGACTCAGGTAGATACATCTAAAACGTAAATTTTCATCGTACTTCGTATATGAGGAAGTAAAAATGCGAGACCGCGTTTCGCCGAGCCGAGTTCAAAATACGGCAATTTATCGGCAAGCTCTGCAAGCTGTGGATCACCTCTCACAACGTTCCACACGCTAAAGGTGCATTTTTTCCACAAACCTGATACCAGGCCGTTATATTCCGAGGTTTTGCATACAGCCTTATCTTATAAGCATTTGGTTGATAAGGCCAGTTCGAGGTAGGAACGAATCGATCAGTATAAATAAAAGTTTGATTGGATGATTCCTCTTGTGAGTTGCGCCGATTTTGGGAACATATCCCGAACCTTTTCGGAAGAAAATCTGCACACGGATATCCCGTAGAGCAGGGGTCTCCAACCAGTCGATCGCGATCGACAGATTGATCTTTGGTTCTTTTATAGTCGATTGCTGAATCTTTTCTCAGCGCTTTTACTTTTAATTGAATCAAGTGATACATTTTGAGCCGATATATATTTTGAACTTACAGTCCGAACTTTTTTATCGAGCTATGCAGGTGATTTTATAATCGTTCAAAAATTAAGAGCAAGTGGAATTTATAAATCAAACAATACAGATATCTCTCGATATCAGTTCTCGCAGCGAGACACGAGGGTATCGATGTTTATCGACCCTGAGTATGCTTAAGTGTAGCTCGATACGCGGTGTTCCAATCGCGAATTATTGCAAAAGACAAAAGTTTGAGGATGTGTAACTTGATTAACTAATTAAAGTTATGTTTTGGTGGATTTCCTCCGTCTGCATAATTATTTAATAGTCTTTTTCTTCAACTTCTAATACCCTACGACTTAGGAATACAATGAATTATCCTGGTGGATAAAATTTTAATCAATTTTATTTAAACTATAATATTCTCTTGTACAGAACTAAAACGTTGTTCGAGTTTAACTCGACTAAAAAGTTGTTCGCTATTAAATTGGACTGACGTTTTAAGCAGGATATTTCATGTTATGACGGTGGTTTCCATGTCTCTTAAAGTTTGGGAGATAATTTCGGGGATTCCCCCTCCACCTCTCTCCCTCCCTCCCCCCTCCCCCTCTGCTCAACAGCATTTCTCGTATAAAAGCTCTCTCCGCTGGGTCAATCTTCGGCAAATTTAAAAATGAATAGTAGATGTTGAGTGCTGAAAGGTTGGAGACTCCGTCCGTAGAGAATACCCTCTATTCCCTTAAGTCTTCTGCGATTTCGATCGATACTTCAACCTCATCGTATTGTTGGACGAGTAGGAATTTTTAAAAAAATAAAAAAATAAAATCTTTTTGCTTTTTAAAATAGGCGGCCTTAAAAGAATAAAACAATAAAATTTTCAGATTATTTGTTCGTTATAAAAGATTTTGGTGTCATATTCCTTTCATTATTGTTGCTTTATATCATCATCATCATAGGTAGTCTGTCCATTGACAGGTCCGTGATTATTCTAGGTTAAACTTGGTTCTCCATATACTCCTATTTTCCGCTTTATATATCACTTACGTAATAATTTCGCTTTGATAGGAGGTTTTCAAGGATGAGTTTCATTAAAAAAATGTTTTGTTATTAACTTTATATTCAAAATCCATTTACTCCAGTTTATGAAATGAGATTATTACGTAAATGATATGTAAAGTTATAGTAATGACAAGTAGGTACATGACACCAAAATATTTTATAACGAACAAATAATCTGAAATTTTTCTTGTTTTATTCTTTGAAGGTCGCTTATTTAAAAAAAAGCAGAAAGATTTTATTTTTGATTTTTTTAAATTCTTACTTGTGCGAAAATGAATAACATTCAACGAAAAATAACGAACATAAATAATTTACCTTATCGCTTTCTTACAGTGATTAATGTCAAAGTTCGTGATTTGTGGAACTTCGTGACTTATTACGACTCTAGCGCTAGTAGGCTCGTCAGTTTAAATCACAAAGCTAATAAGAAGAGAAACCCGGTACCGGCATTAGGCTACACTTTTCGAAAAGCACCGAGGAGGACCAACGGCTTTATGTCCTTGCAGAAGGATGAATCGATGATTCGCGTGGTCTCTTCTAAACACGCAAATATTGAAAAAATCTCACATTCGCAGGTTTTCAACGGGTATGCTCAGCATAACCACTACGCCAGGGCACCCCATTTCGCAAGTTTTGAAATTTTGAAGATACTTTTCTACCCAGAAGCCCTTTATCGCAGCGTGAGGAATAAAAATACATTCCCAAAGAACCCATCCACTAATTACGAGTTGTGAACGTTATTGAGGTACAAAATTACATAATAGAAATAAGCTAAAATTTTCGTACAAGTAAGCGTTATAAATTCTCTTGCCATATATTGGTCAAAATGACAACTCACGTTGAAGTCCGTATTTCCCGCTATCATTTCTAACGTTGGGGTACAGAATGCTGTGAATATGTAGTATTTCAATTTCTTGCTACTAAAACGCCCCCAGACACACCAGCAGAGCCACCGCAACCAAATAGACTTTTGGAAAGTTTGAATATCCACAGCTTAACATCTATATGAGATACGAAATTGTTTATGGGCTAAAAACCAGCTGCAAGCCACAAGCTTTCAAAAATGTAAAATTCTTTACAATCCGATAATTCGTTCAAGAGAGACGAGGGAACAAAAAATGTTCTACCCCTATATATATATATATATATACTAGGGGGCAAGCCCTCTGCTCGCTATCGCTCGACAACCCTCTCCCCTCCCCCCCCCCCCCTTTCTCGCTGTTTCTTCTTTCCTACTATGTACCTATTGGATTTAGATTAGTTTAACGGGAATATGTTTTGAATATGAGTTTCATGAATATATTTTATAAGGGATTTATGTTTGGTTTTTAATAACAAATTAAGAAAATTAGTTGAATAACTCGATAAAAAATTAGCTTAGAGGGCTGAAATTCCCGGAGATTAAAAATGGCTGAGGTATACAGCGTTAAAGAGAGAGAGAGATTTTATTAATATGTATAGATAAAAATTATGGTACTTTCCCGTTTTGGCCCTGCAAAATTTTTCATTGTAAAATATCATTTCATATAGCGACCGAGGATATTGGCGAGCCTTCGGCTCGCTTTCTTTCTAGATTATAATGCCTTTTATAGCGGGTGTAGCCGTCTCCGCGCCCTTCGCTCTCTGGAACGAAACTATCCCTCCCCATTGGCCGGTGATCTGGTGGGTAAATGTCGCCACAGGCAGATCAGTCATGGGTTTGCAAGCATTCGTAAATAATAAGGAAACATACAGCGATTGCATATCATAAATGAAAATTTCTACAGATATTATTCCAAGATAGGTTTCGACGAAAACCTTGAAGAGTTGAATGTTTCCACTCGCATGTATTAAGGCAGACATACGACGTCCTTCCATCATATGCGCGAGAACTCTGGAAGTCGCAATCATAATAAAAACGCCGTGGAAAGGAGGATCACGTTGTCAAGGTGCACCCTTCCACTTTAAATTACAAATGGCGTTCATTTTTTACGTTGGCGCAATAAAACAAATTACTTCAACGGATGAGAGGATCTCAATGGTTTCCTAATGAGGAATTATATTAAGGACGTAGCATCCGCGCGCCCGTGAGCGCAGTGTCCATTGTCCAGCCATCGGAAACATTTCAGGACTACGCCGTTGCGCTTCCGGTGAATTGATGCATCATTCATGCGGACGGGAGGGAGGGAAAGGAGGTTGTTGGAGGAGGAGGAGGAAGAAGGGCGGAAGAGAGAGAGAGAGAGAGAACCAGGTGGCGGGCAAACCACGCGAAACCAAACAGACATTTTCAGTGTCCTCGTCGTAGAAAAATAAAAAAAATGACGGCAGCGCCGCCGCTGCAGGTCTACGAAAAGAAGGCACGAGAAAAAAGAGATGGCGGAGAGAGAGAGAGAGAAAGCAAACGCTATTTTCCGCACTTGTAACGAGGCCTGCTGGGCAGAATGGTGACGATAGAGGTTTAAGGTAGAATAAAACAAAATCACCGTGCCTAGTGTTCGGCAGTTTCAGAGGTCTATTTTAGCCGTTTGAAAAAAAATGCAGTTGATGTTATCGTTTCGTGCAATAAGAAAATGCGAAATGAAATAAAAAACCAAATTCGTTCCACTTGGATGAGAAAATCATTCGATAGGAAGAAAATGATTCGATAGGAAAGAGAGAATGAAAAAACTGCTCGTATGTTACTAGCAACGCTATTCAACTTGATGCACGACGGCTCCTTTGATGTTTCCTCTGCATCGAAATGCCTTAAACTCGCTGTTTATATTTTAGCGTATATGATGCTATCGTTGACTGGTTCCAAAAACTCAATACTCAATTTCAGCGATATATTCCTCCCAATTATAGGATGGATATTACATCAACAATAATGTTTTCAATTTTTAATTTTAAACAAGGAATACAATTTCTTCGAATACGTTTCCATACAGTAAAGAATGGTAAGAATTTATTAAAAACCCTCACACACTAAGATAATAATTTACTAAGAAAATATATAGGTATGTCTAAAAATTTAGATAAAACATTGCAAAACAATTAGATTAAATTATGTCTTTAATTTAATTCCAATAGTGACGGTAGAGCACTGCCAGCTGTGAATATTTAAAATACAGATACAAAATTTCGTACGCTCAAGTTGTTTGTTGTTCAGTCTCTTCGCACTCTGCGGGTATGGATCGTCGTCATAGATATCTAAGAGGACGACATAAATTAATTGTCAGGATTTATTGATGGTGGGAGGAAATTACAATAACTACAAAATACCCAACTATTTATAATTTTCTTTAACTGGGTTATGAAAATTATATGCCAATCTAACATCTCAAAACAAACATATCGATCCTTTAAAAAACAAAAATGTTTAAAAATCATTTCAAAAAAACATGGTCCGAAGTGATACGAGCGTTCATCGCAGCTTCAAACTTGCAGCCAAGTCCAACATTGCTATCCTCGCCAAAAACAATGCGTGTAACAATAACTTCAATACGCATTATCAGCGCAGGCCAAGAAACCACCGGTCAATGATAAACAAGGCCGAAAATAAAATCTGCCTAAACAAAAGGCATTCATCGTCCGCCGATAGAGAGAGAGAGAGAGAGGAGTGAGGAGAGAGCAACGGAAACGCAAATATATCGGCGAAACAAAAGAAAAGAGAACTCCCGTGGGAGAGCGTTTGACGGGTCGTTTTTTAGGCGTACGCGAGCGAAAGAGAGAGAGAGGGTGATAGAAGGGGGAAGGGGAAGACGGACAAAAAGAATAACAATCGAGGATAGTTCACCGTACTTCGATAAAAAAAAGAAAGCGGAAAGGCAAGAGAAGCCGCCCTCTGGCGGAGACACACGCCCTAAACCAACTTTCAGCACGCGGGGTTGTCAGCCCTCAGCAGATAGGAGATAGAGAAAGGGGAGATGGCTAGAGTAGGGGAGGGGGGAGGGGGCGTGCAAGGGTGTTATAAGGTGTGCGCGTGTGTGCTCACGCATGTCTGGTCGGAGAGAAGTGTGTTACCATAGAAGGTAAACAGACACCAACGGTGCAGCGCCGCGAGGGAGAACGCTATGCGAAGGGGTAAAGGTGAAGGTTTTGATCGCTTGGGAGGGTTTTTTTTAAAAGAGGGATGGTGGGAGCACGGCTGGCCACGGAATAGAGCAGGGATAAGGGGAGGTAGGTGGGTGGTTAGGAGGGCGCATTGGGTCAGAGGGGGGGAGGAGGGGAGGGGGGAGGAGGGGAGGGGGGAGGAGGGGAGGCGGGAGGAGGGGAGGGGGGAGGAGGGGAGGCTTGATTCTTTATGACGCAGGCAAACTGTAGTGGCGTTTACCGAAGAATCCCCCCTCCGAGGGCAGTTGCCAAGCGACGATTGTTCCAGACGCTTCCCCGTCCAGCAAGCGGCATTAATTGAAGTGGTCGCAGCATCGGTCAACAATCCTAATATATGGGCGGTGAGGGGGAGATTATTGGAAGGGAGTGAAAGATAAGAGATTGGTCCCCAGTATCCGGGAAAATCGTTTTTTTCCCCTGTTTGAAATCGTTTCCATAACGATGTGTGTATAATACGGCCGATTCAACACAATGGGGAGGTTTAATAAAAAAATTGAGGCCGGTTCCTGATTATTTTGGTGTTTGCACGGTTTTGATAGCTGGCGTTAAAAATAACGCGGTTGGATGTAAGCTTCTGCTCCGATGATTTATGTACTTTTAATTTAAAAAATTCGCGTGGAATCGTGATTTCCATCGGGTCGCCATTTTTAGCTCGTCCCGATAAGAGAGATTGGAGCTCTTCTTTCTGTTTTTCGCGGAGCTACTATATGGTCAACGGGACTGAAAATTTGATGAAGCTGATGTATTTCGTTATTTTAAAACTTATAAAATGAGATGGACTATGTGCTAAAATTATGAATAGCATTTGAAATCGGTACGAATTAGGAGCTTTTGACCCAAACGGAGAAATGCTGCTAATACATGTTAAACATTATATTTTATCTGGATTACATTTTAGCAGCTGTTGTATTTTTTAAGGCACCCGCGATTCGAAATATTTTCATTACTTTCAATTCTTATTTCTGTTAATTCCGTAACCTTAAATAATTACTGATTCGATATCTGCTCGGTAATTCGCTGCAAAATAAGACTTTTCGCAGATGACACCATTTTACATAAGGAGTTAAGATCCAGGATGGCCATAAATCGCTCTAGGAAAATTTAAACGTCGTTTCTAAGTGGTGTCAAAAATGGCAAATAAATATTAATCACGGTAAATGTTCCCTATTGAGTTTCTGGAAGGGCAAGTACAATGAATTAGACTCAGAGTACAGAATTGATAGATTGAATATCCAACCTGCGGAATACGTTAAATATTTAGGAGTCACCATTTGTCGGGATCCATCGTGGAATAGGCATATTCGAAGGGTCGTAGGCGCATCGAATAAAAAATTGGGCTTCGTAAGCAGAATAGTAAGAAGTAGCACAGAACAAGTACGAGAAACCTGTTGTTTATCATTAGTAAGATCTGAGGTCGAATACGCTTCCAGCATATGGGATCTGTACGAAAAGGGACAGATATTTGAGTTAAAAAGAATCCAACGCAGAGCAGCCAGATTCGTAAAACAAAAATATGAGCAAAAGATAAGCGTGACATCACTGATGAAGGAGTTCAACTGGATGTCGCTAGGATAAGGACAAACGAATTTAACGTAACCATTGAAATAATAATGGTATATAATGAAACAAAAAAACAATATACCAATGCATCTGCGTTGCTTAAATCACTGTCTTAGTGTCACGATTGCATTTCTGGAATGCAAATAAAACTGTTTTCACGTTAAACCTTCCTTTCCCACTTCAATTTCGAATATTGAGATCGCATGACCTTAACTGTCCATTTAAAAATGACAACATGCATCCCTTGTCACGTTCTTTCTGTTCATTCTCTCTCTCGTCCATTTCCCTGCTCGTTGATGCCATATCCCGCTTAGGCTACTCTACTTTCTTGATTGAAGGGCACACTATTACATTCCACTTATGTACTTCCTTCGCGGCACTTCGTCCTTCGTACTCCTTCACCTTCTCTCTTTTCCTATTAATAGATCTCGAAGGCTTGCTCTCTCTCTCTCCTTATCGCAGTGTAAGGAGAGTAGCGTGACTTCGTCTCTCCTTCCTATTGAGTAGGACGCTACTTTGACTCCTAGCAAGACCTTGGAAGCGCTTGGCAATGAACACTGGTTCATTAAGTCGCGAAAACGGAGATATATTCCCTTTGGGACCGCTTTCAGATGATTTCTTTTAACGAATACCTAATAATCCCTCCGATTCGTCGCGCAAACGGAAAAGACTGGTTTATTATTATTATTTTTGCGCAATCTTCGGAATAGTTGCGTTATGTCTTTAATTGGACAAACCGTGGTCTTTAGCGTTGAAGAGGGTTTCATTAGGCGCAGTTAATTTTTGCAGTCAAGAAGTTGGAATTGATCGATCGAAGGTCGAGTTGCATCACGTCGACGAAGCGTCCCTGTAAGCTTCTGTGTTAAGTTGTTCTTAAGCGTTGATAATAAGTTTCGTACTTCATATCAGTTCGATGCGTACCGCCTCCACTGACCAAAAATTCATACAATTACGATTAAGATCAAAACGGAAAATAATACGTATGAATATCAACATCTTGAATGCGTAAACTTGTTGGTATAAACTCAACCGGGAACGGCAATATCCAAGAACATCTTTAAAATTCTCAAATCACGCATAGGATTCATGAACCAGACGTCCCGCATTTTTCAGCTAACGAAAATTCTGACTGTCATACGCTATTTACCTTAGAGGGAAAATGAGGCATGTATTTCGCTGAGATTCGTGTGGTCAACATAAATATTGGACAAAACTATAAATTACGGTAGCAATTCAACCGTAACACGAAATAGGGGTTATTAACTAATCCCCGAAAATTGAAATTAATGAAATTAACATTTCATGGTTTCACGCAAAATGTGACACAATCAACGAAATAATGCCGAAAACTTTTTTTGAAATTTTCCATCCAAAGAAAACTAAGTTATCCAAGAAAATGGACCTGGTAAAAATTTCGGAGAAGTTTCGCAAACTTATAATTGAATTTTTAATTTATGTAGGAGAAGAATTTGAATAGACTTCTTCAAATGTATACTCATTTTTTTGCATAAAAATCACTTCCGCTTGATCAAAATTAAAACATTAGAATTAAACTAGAATTTGCTCTTGAGAAGTTATCGAAATATAAAATGTTGACACAACGCGGCAACTTAGTTTAATTTGGGGTTCTTATGAGAATTTCAAACTTAAAAATTCAATTACGAAACTTTATAAAAAAAATCTAATTTTCATTTTTGGAAAATATTTTTTACTTCGTTCATTGTGTGGAAACAAGTTTTTGTTTCTCCCTGAAGCTATCTCACAGGAACGAATTTATTTCGGTTAATATTTAATTCTTCCTATACTAAACCATTTTATTTAATACTTCACGCTCTTCGTTGAAATAGCGTATTAATTAAGTCCATTTAAACACCTCTCAAGAAGTCTGCACGAAATCCAATTTAAAAGTATTGTTTAATGAATGGTACAATAAATCTCATCAAAACGCAATTAAGAGCCAGCAGCAAAAAATAATCCAATTCAATTTGGCCAGAAATACCGGCGTAACAGAATTTTTGCTTATCTCGCTGAATTCCGGTGCCGATATTCTTGGTAGGATCTACAGCGAAGAAAGTTTTCATTTTCAACCCGAATTGAGTTTAATGTCACCTCCGTTCACCACCTTCATCCATTATTAGGAATCATTTTTCTGTCGCATCCAACTTCACCACCTCAATTCTAATTCGTTGCCTGCAAAGGCGGAATTGTTAAGTTAAAGAGTGACAGGCTTATTGTTCGCAAGAAATTTCCTTCCAATTTATCAATCGCGTACGCAATCTATTTAAAAAGAATAATGGCTGCTGAAGTTCGCCCAGAATAAGCGACTGGGTTAAAATTGGATCTCGACGAAAAACGTTATCCCAGTTTACGCTATGGTAAAAATCAATTATCAAAGACAATGAAGTGATTTACATCTCACTATCCCATAACCAAACAGTTTTAAATGATGGAGAAAATGTAAGCACGGCGTATAACCTTCTAAGATTTTGTTATAAAACATTATGTGTTTTTTAATTTTATTCACGACCTCTTACATCAATGGGCGATTTGCGACTTGTGTCTAATGCTATATTAACAGATTAAGCATTAAAATATTGAATTTAAGAAGTTGAATTACATGGAGAATACAAAACGTAGATTCGATCAAAGAGTTTGTTTTTAACTTTTGTGAATAAACTCGGATTCCCTACTCTCGGCATCCGATCAATAGTCCACGCACTTTTTTCTTCTCTCGAATAAGGAGGGCGGTGACATGTCTTTGCGACGACAACGCCATCTGTCCTCCACGATGTTTCCAAACATTCCTTTTTGACGGTTTCTCACCGTCGCCTCTCCCACATTTTTGAGCACGCGGACATATCTATCGCCTTATTGGGTTCCTCTTCGAAGTGCCCTTCTACCAGTTAATGCATATAAATCCGACCAGGTCATTTGGACGAATGAATAGACAGAGCCGAGGGTTATGGCGTTAAAAGGCTCCTCTTCCGTAACAGACGTGGTCCAGGGTCCGGCGCTGGGCAGTAGTGGCTGGCTGCGGCGACACTCAGCACGGGAGGGGGGGAGAGGGGGAGAGAGGGGCAGGAAGGGGAGGAAGGGGTGGGGAAGGAAACTTAAGGGGAGGGTTAAAGGCCCCGTCGGGAATTGAATGCTTGGGAGCCTGTGCGTATAAACATGATGGGACTTCGATCTCCATTAGTTAATTAGCGAGATCGAGTCTTTAGCTACAGTCAAGGGTTGTTGAGCCGTGTTAGGTTGTGATAGAGACTGAGATAGAATGTCGAGAGAGATTCAGAGAAAAGGATTCAATATTTCGATTGTAATTTCTTAACGGCGGATAAATATGAGATTTATTTGAGATAATTGGAATTACCTCAGCTTTATCAATTTTCAAAATGTATCATGATGATGATAGAAAAGATGAAGAGGTTTTCAGTACATAGTATCAAATCAAAAAATCCGTTCAACGCGTTAATTTTAAGAGTTAATCAATCATAAAAAGGAAATGCTTCTTTATAATGTTGCTATTAATAAATGTATTATACAGAGAGCGTTGATAGGTACCAAAATATTCCACAATGGAGAATCCCAAACACGATTCGAGTGTTAACAAGTGTGTGCATTCTATGAATATTGTTTTTTTATTTGAGCTATATTATTGACATTTCAGCTTATAAATTCGCTTGTTCCCCTCCCCTCCCCCCCCCCCCCCACCCCATAACCAAATAACAATTTAAGGAAATGTCGAAAAATAGGAATTCATAGCATTGAAATACTATTAAATAATAAAGATTCATCCTGAAATAGAATCTTAGCAATAATTTTGACGACTCTTTATCTTAAAATGCATCAAGTAGCGAAACAATAACACATTAATCAACATTGATTTAACGTAATACACGGATATCTCAGCCAGTAATCCTTTCGTAAGCGAAGATAATATTCTCTGAACTTAGCGAGGCATCGAGAAAGGTGTGAAACGAGTAGTCCGCAATGAGATATAATTTCACCCGGGAAACATGAGAGCCAAGCGGAGTAAGTGGGAGGGAAAAATAGGCGTATTTTGGATGATGAGAAACAACTGCTGAAAACGCAACCTATCAGCACCGAAAAAAAATAGGAAAAGGGGAGAATGGGAATGGCGATGTGCACAGTCGGTGGACAAAAAGAGAAGATTTTGGAAGCAAAAGAAACCACTGGAGTTTTTGGAACAAGTAGAGAATAAACAGGAAATGGACGAGAGTGGCCGCTGGGAGAGAGATAGGGAGAGGAAGAGGGGGAGAGAGTGAGAGAAAGAGAGAGACAGACAGACAAACGACTTTATTGAGGGCGAGAAAGAGGAGGGAAGAAGGGAGGCGGAGAAAGGTAGCAAGACAAGAGAGAGAGAGAGAAGGGTAAAAGGGTAAAAAGCGAGGGAAGAGGGAAGAGCGAGAGGAAGACACTCCAAAAATCCTTCCATATTATCCCTCCGCCATTAAACGTCCGGGTCTTTCCCACCCCCCCCCCCCCCATACACACACACCACACCCACCCCTCGCAGATGTTTTCAAAGGCACTAAAAAGAGCAACCTATTCCGAGCCGCTGCCTCGTCTATTCCGCCATCCTCTCTCATTATATTGCTTTTCGCTTCCATCCCACACCTCGGAAATGTGGAAGTCTCCGTCGCTAGGGGAAAAATAGGGGGTGCGGATGCCATGGAGACAAAAATGGGAAACAATAAATATGTGAAGGGAAGGAGATTAAGGAGAAGAGATGGAGAGAGAGGAAGAAATTGGTGGGATTAGAAAGAGAGAGGAAAAATGTGATAGGGAAAATATAGGAGAGGGAGAATAGGAGTGACAATGGAAAAAATCGGTACAACATACATTGTACAAACTTTCTCATATAGTAATGCGTCGTTTAGTTATCTTCAGAAAATGAAAATCGTATGAGCCGGTTTTTAGAAAATCCAATTTTTCTTAAAGTTGCCCAAGAATAAACTAGCCTTATATTCGTTCATGGAGAAAAATGAAATATGTACTATTATTTCAGACGCATACTCAAGAAATTTTATCAAAATCGTTCAGCCGTTTTTGAGAAAATCAAATTATTGTTAAAGTTGCCTAGAGTAAACTAGCCTTAAATTCATTTTTTTTGAGAAATACTATTTGGTATTACTGAAGACGTAAACTCAAATAACTGTAGGTAATTTGATCAAAATCGTTAAAGACGTTTATGAGAAAATCAAATTGTTGTTAAAAATGAGTAGAATAAACTAACCTTAATTATCGAGCAATGTCAACCATTTCTTCACAGCTTCTGGTATGTATGATAAAATGCCTAAGCACGAGATTTCATTCATTTTTGCTTTACCGTTTAGGCTCTAGAGCCGCGAACAGACAGACAGACGGACAGACAGACAGACGACATTGCGAAAACCACTTTTTCGAACTCGGGTACCTAAAACGTATATTTCCATCAGAATCTCGAGGTCGAATTTTTTCACGATAACAATACTTTCTCAGTGTACTTCGTATATAAGAAAATAAAAAGTAAAACGATACATAATAAATGGAGAAAAAAGTGAAAGAATAAAAAGGAAAAGGGTTGGATGATGGGTGAGAAGAATAGAAAAGTAAATCGAGGTAGTATATGAATAATGAGAAAGAGGATAGAAAAGAATAGAAAGAAAGAGACGAGAAGTTAAAAGTGAGGGATGGCAGGAAATGATAGCGATGATAAGATGAGAGTAAAATTTAAAGCTTAAAAAAATTGACGGCTTTTTATGTTCCCGACAGAGGAATGGAGTCCGATACCGAAACTTGAGTGGAGTAATTTCGAGATTCACAAAGGCGTAATTTAATGCCCCGCGGTCTTTTTATAGTTCGCGTGCTATTTTTACACATAAAACTGCTCCATCTACGACATGTCGTGTGATTGTCCGGGCGTGGTTGAAAAATTAACAGCCAGTAAGCAAAAGAACTGTTTCATTTTTTCACTCTAAAGAGGGTTTTCCCGCGCAAAGTTTTTTTGTGTTGCTTTAATATTCTCCCTGTTAGTTTTTTTTTTCAAATAACTGAGGTATTTTTGAGTTAATGAATAAAAAGTATATTTGTTTTTTCCCCTACTTCTGACTGAAAATGAACAGAGTCGATATTTCAAACTATTCCCATTTCCGGGAAATAGTTGTGACGCAGTTGGCGTGTTATTTTATTTTCCTTGGACGGATATGACCGAACGAAATGGAATCGCGTGACTGTTCGATGCCCAATCCCCATGGATTTCAATCCGTGGCACAGAAGTGCAATTTTCACGCGAGATCCATCACCTAAATGTCAGCGCGATAGTGGTCTCCGTTAGCTCTATTACTTGTTCGAGTAAATTGGCTTTGAATTGCCCTCAAAAATCTCGAAAAGGGTTCAGCTTTTCTTTTCTGACTGAATCTCCGATAATTTCCTTTCGGACAAACAAAACAAAAACTTCCGTCGCCATGGGAAAGATATGAATTGCTTCTGGATAACGATTTGAAAGTTTTCGCCTCTTCAAATAATTATTGGTCTATTGTATGCATCGTTTCCTGATGCAGATAAATAAATTATCGGGTTGTGTCGACTATGTGGGGCCATCTAAAATACTGACCGCGGCGAAGACCCTCATTAACTCGGATTAGAATTATCTCCCATCGGTTTTTTAAATGAAATGTCGGCAATCGACTTGTGACTCCATAATGAGGAGTAATATTTCTTTTATATTACATAGATAATATATCGACTATATTAGAGTTAATAACATTTGTCGATAAACTGACGACTTACCGACGGTGCCAAATAAATAAAAACACATTGCCAAAGGTTACTATTTATTACTGACATGTAATGATCTAGTAACAATTATGTATGTTAATTATTAATTAATCTATAATATATTTTGAAGCGTGGGTTTGTTCATGGTACTCCTCCTAAACGATAAAAGCTAGAATAACCAAATTTGGTACGATTTTTCCTTACATCCTAACTTAGTGAATGGTCAGAGTTTGGTCAACCGTGCTGCCAATATAGGGGATTAACATTTTCCCATAAGATAACAGGTATGAATCCATTTCTTGACTTGCAATGTATTCTTCCTTCAAGCAAAAAATCTGATGTGGCCAACACGACTTTCTCCATATTTGGGGTATAGATATTTAAATTATTATGAGTAGCATTATAAGGCAAAATTATTATTTCGTATCGTAAAAGAAGACACGTCGTTGCCGTATATTACGTATATTTTGAATGTTTACAGAATTCACCGCTACATGGTGTTGGCGCTGTAGGCTGGTATTAAGATAAAGCGAAATATATCCGAAATGGATGGTTCTAGGAAAAGTAGTTTCAAACAAAACTTGGAAGAAATATTATTCTCTACAACTTTGGTCCTTAGGAAGATTACCAATAACGATGTTGTTAAGGAGATATTTAACGGAAACCGAAAAACCGGTTATTTATAAATAACTCCTAAACAATAACTCTTATAGAAAATTGTTTCAAATAAAAGTTGTAGGAAATTACATTCTCTATAACTTTTGTATAGAATTGTAAATACAAAAATGATATTTTAACCAAGAAATTTCGCAAAAACCGAATCGGGTTTCGAATAAACCTCGACTTCCGGTTATCTGTTATTGTCCAAAAACTAATCAGTTCTTTGTTCTCATGTAAGACTGTTAGATATGAAGTTTGGTAACGATATGGCACGTACTTTTTGAGTTAGAGCGCCCACACTAACATACATACACACACACACACGTACACACACACACACAGACATCATTCCGAAAATAGTCTAAACGTGTTCTAGGGACCTCAAAACATGTATATCCGTTGAAATCTGGAAGTCGATTTTTTTCATGAATACAATACTTTACCATTACTACGTATAAGTAAAAATATGTAAATATGGTCCGATTTTTTTCGTTTTTGCTTTATTCGACGAATAAAACTCTATACTATCTTATTCCTGCGAAGTTAACATGTTACACGGTCCACGTTTTCAGAAGTACGCTTTTTGTTTCGAAATTTTGTGGATTTTTCCTACTCTTTCCGGGCGTTGCCAAGGCGGCCGTCATTGTTACCTCCGATTCAGTTAGCTTCACTGAAGCTTATAAATAGACGAAAGTTTAGCGTTATTCGCTTCACACTTTTGTTTAAGCAACGAAACGATCGATGTTTATGGATAGCAAGGTAAATAGATACTGATTATTATTCAGGAAGCGTTTATAACGATTGATGAAAGTAATTGAACCTTCTTTCGTCTATTGAATACTGGAATCTTACATTTTTTGTCAGTAAAATCATTATCTTTTACATTATAATGTTTATTAAGGTAAATAAGCTCACGTATCTGGTGTACATTTACCGGAGTCAGTGTTCAATCATGGACAACTGTACGTTGCTTTTTCACGGGTTTCTTTCTTACAAGACATAAAAGTAAATATTTCAGCGAGGCATAATTACACAAGAAATGAGCTGGATTTGGTGAAAGTGATATATATGATAGGAAATAAAATTATCGTTATAATTGAACGCAATACGTTCGGAAACGGATTGTTACAAGCAAATATGATTAATTGTTAAGAAAAGCTTATTGTAAGTTAAAAAGTATCTACTATATATTTTAAAGAGTTTGTATGTTGTGTAGCTTCACTAAATCCGTTGAAATTCAACGGGAAATTCTGCTAGTACAGTATAAAATTTATAAAATTATGGCAATTTCGAAACTATAGACCTGACACACAAGATTCTTTTCCCTGCCGAAGATTGGCCATATGGACCTGTGATTCTCACCCAAGGTCAATGAGGGGGGAGGGGGGCAGGAGGACCATTTGGCCCAGGACTGGAGCTCAGGGTAACCAAATTCAGAGGCTTCTTTTTTGGCAGGTATGACATCTCAATAAATTGAACAAGAGGGGTTTATTTTGTCAGACCCTCCTTGTTCGGATCAGAATTAATTTTCAGTTTATGATAAAAATAATTTTTTAAATGTGGCTTATTTAAAATTTTTATCGTGACCATTACACGTTAACCTACAAGAACATAAAAAATAAAGTAATTTATGCCGGTATATAACTTATCGAGCCAATCCTCTGTGATAAATAAATTTTAGCTCGTTAAAAAACAAGTTTTTCCTGAAATAACCCCCTCTTCATAGGATTAAAAGAAACTGATGTAATTTATTTTCAAGAGGGTCCAAAAGAGGATATTTTCGAGCGGGGAACTTGAAAAAAAAAATAAAGGGGTTTTTAACGAACGAAAAACACTCAGACTATTAAAAAAAATCCCTTTAATACCCATTTGATCGCTCTTTTCATCGCAAGTGAAGCCTAACCGCATAACGCGTGGACTCGCCAGTGAATGGCGTTGGAAAAGGGACAGAATATCACCCTGTGAACGGGCTTCCCCTCCATCTGTCGGCCTCGCTTCCAAATCCTTCCCAAAACCATAAACGAAGAGTCGACGTAAGGCAACGTGAAAGCCTCGTTTCAACAATCGGTGTCAACGTTAACTGCGATACGTCCTTAGCATTGGCATGGCGGCGACGCTTCCTACCCACCACTGCTCTCCACAGTCATGGAGATTAGAGTGGGTGGGAAACATCACAGAGCGATGGACACGGAACCGCACCCTTCCGCTAACGAAACTGCCACACAATCCACCTCCGTCCCTCCATTTCCCCCCCTCCCCGTCTCTTCTCGCCCCCGCCCACCTTCGCCCCGGGAGGTTGACCCCTCGCCCGCACCGCCCCACTCCCCTTATTATGCACCCTCCTATATTGCGTCCACATCTCCCTCCTTTTGACCATAACCACACAACAGATCTCTCTCCCTCACACCCACAAAACCGTGGACCCCAGCAGCTGTGACTTTCATCAACAGCTGACCTTCTGACGCTCCAATGGCGCGGGTGTGAAATTAAGTTTTATTTCCTCCAAATTGCCACACGTTTATTATTAAACCCATTAAAGGAACGTTTCTATGTATAATGCGTTATATTTCTTATATGCCGACGATACTAAAAAACGTATCACGCTGTGTCTAAACGTTGTTGAAAGCATTATATTTAAGAGTGAAAGTGCTTTCCGGTGTTATAGACTTGTTACGCTGGCGTATTCCAAATAAATATTAAGTTTATGTTTAATATAAATGTACAAACAGACGTAACAACATGTCGGATATATTAGTTAAAAACCCAGCTCTAAGTTATACTTATTACAAATAGAGAGACTCAGCAATTCCGTACGGTACAGCTTGCAAATAAACCAGCCAGAGCTAGCAACGCCTCTAGCGGTCGAATAATGTGCTCCGTACTCATAGCATTATGCATTTCATGTGGAAAATAGCGCGTAATAATTGAATCTCGTTACTAATTAATTTGTTTAGTATTAAATATTCTCCTCCTCATTGTTTCAAAATGCATAGAATCGAGGAAGTTATAGAAAAATATCAAAACAATTTTAGGTTGACGGTAAAATTCATGTGGAATTTCCACCAGTATGTAGCACTGTGTGCATTACTTGATGTATTGGCAATGTTTCTACGTTTTCATTCCCGGCGGTATGAGAATTCCGGTTAGGATGTGAAAAGTTTTTCTAATGTACTTTGATGAATTCTGTTTGAATCTGACCTAATTGTCCTCGGGGATACCGGTATTTGTAGTAACTTTCTTAATAACGGAGGATATTTGCGAGCCTTCGGCTCGCTTTTTTTTAAATTTAGTAATCGTCTCCGAGCGCTACCGCGCCCTTCGCCTCGCTGGAACGAAACTATCCCTCCCCGTTGTCCGGTGAACGGGTTTGTACATATCGCGACAGGCCGATCACTCATGGGCCAGCAAAGCTTTAGGGTACTTTTGTATACATCGAGTAATGCACACAGTGCCACGTACCCAAGAGGATATGTAGGATTCCAGTACGTGTGAGCACGTAGTTCCTCTTGCGTTCACCGCCCTCAATAGCGAAAGAGTCTGGCGGGTTTATTCGCAAGCTAAGCCTTCCGTACACAATTAGTGCTCTAAAAATTTGAACATAATGACTAATTGTAAGTTTTACTGATAGAAATACTCGAATAAAGACAAGTGAGAAAAGAATTGCAGAGTAAATTACATAAGGCACTTTTTTTAAAAGAATACTACAATTAAAAAACATTCCCCTGCAGACCCATCTGGAAAATTTTGCATTTTTAATAATATTCAATACATTAATTATGCAAATACTTTTTCTCACCTATGTAATTTCACTTTTGTTTCGAAAAATTAATTCTAATCCAACAGAAATGTATTAAAATGTTGAGCAGCGTATCACGTAAACATTTCTACAAAAACAATTCGCATTAAATAACATCGACAAAATATTTCATAGAATAAAATTTTAAAACTGTGTAATTCCACTTTCCCTTAATGGCATACTTGTTTATTTACATTCGTTCCTGTGAATACGGCCATCCATATGAAAACCACAATTGACCCGTATAGATATTTCGTAAGGGGTTTTCTAATATCCTTTTAAGAGGCAGACGGAACGGCGGACGAAGCCCAAATTTTTTTCACATCTAGCCCGAATATAGAAATACATATACTGCAAATTCGGTGTTTTTAGCTTACGAAATTCTTGAGTTATTTTGTACATGGCCAGACAGACGGACATCCAGACAGACGGATGAACTGAATACATAAGCTCATTTTTATTTTTTTTAATCGGTACAACATACACTGTGCAAACTTTCTCATATAGTAATGCGTCGTTTAGATATCTTTTGAAAAGTGTGAACTATGTACAATCATTAAAAACATCAACCATACGAAATTTGATGAAAATCGTATTAGCCGTTTTTTCGAAAATCCAATTGTTATTAAAGTTGCCCAACAATAAACTAGTCTTATATTCATTCACTGAGAAAATGAAATATGTACTCAAGTAATTTTACGAAATTTTATCAAAATCGTTCGAGCCGTTTTTGAGAAAATCAAATTATTGTTAAAGTTGCCTAGAATAAACTTTTTGAGAAAATCAAATTATTGTTAAAGTTGCCTAGAATAAACTTTTTGAGAAAATCAAATTATTGTTAAAGTTGCCTAGAAAAAACTTTTTGAGAAAATCAAATTATTGTTAAAGTTGCCTAGAATAAACTAGCCTTATACTCATTTTTTGAGAAATACTATTTGGTATTTTTGAAGACGTAAACTCAAGTAACTGTGCCAACTTTGATCAAAATCGTTAAGAGCAGTTTTTGAGAAAATCAAATTTTTGTTAAAAATGGGTAGAGTCAACTACCCTTAATTATTGAGAAATGTCAACCATTTCTTCATAACTGATGATTATGAAATACAGAATGATGGTACGAATAACGAACGTCAGGGGATTTCTGCACGACCATGACGATTTGCTACCGCGTCCATTATACGATTCATCGCTTGTGAAAATTATAAGTTACAATGGGGTTAATTTAAGTAAATTCAAACCTTAATTTAATATTCGAGAAGAAACGTTGATTAAACGGTGGTTAATCCTTAAAGATCAACTGTTCCTCCATATGTTATGAAATTGAGAGAATAATTTATCAGGATTTGTATAAACGTAAAACTCATTTCACAAAAGATATGTGGTGAAAGTTTTTTCTCGAGCTCATATTTTTCTTTAAATACGTGAAATTAATTACATTTTAAAATAAGAATTGACGGAGATCGATATGTAAAATTTCCTGCATGTCCCTTATTTGAATTACCTGAATAAATTATAAAATATTTCAAAATACGTAAAAGTCAATGTCTCCTATAGTATTTATGCGTTTAGTATTACTCTGTGAATAAGAATAAAATAATCGTATGTAAAAAGAAGAATTAATAAAATTCCTTAAATATTACGACGAACTACAAATGAAATACGAAGCTGATTTAAAGTTAGGATTACATTTTGAGAAATACTGTACCAATCGCGAGTTAAAAAAATCGTTACAATATACATTGTACAAACTTTCTCATATAATAATGCGCCGTTTAGTTACCTTTACAAAATGCAATTTTTGTTAAAGTTGTCCAAGAATAAACTACCCTTATAGTCATTCATTGAGAAAAATGAGAAAGGTAGTATTATTGCAGACGTATACTCAAGTAACTGTACGAAATTTGATCAAAATCGTTAGAGTCGTTTTTGAGAAAATCAAATTATTGCTAAAGTTGCCTAGAATAAATTAGCCTTATATTCATTTTTGAGAAATATGAGCTATGCAGTATCATTGAAGACGTAAACTCAAGTATCTGTACGAAATTTGATCAAAATCGTTACTGCCGTTTTTGAGAAAATCGAATTGTTAAAAATGCGTAGAATAAACTACCCTTAATTATTGAGCAATGTCAACCATTTCTATATATACTCTGCTCAGTATGATAAAATGCCTAAGTAAGAGATTTCATTCATTTTAGCTCTACCGCTTAGGCTCCAGAGCCAGTAACAGACAGACAGACGGCATTGCAAAAACCACTTTTTCGGATTCAGCGACACCTAAAACGTATATTTCCGTCAAAATCTCGAGGTCGAATTTTTTTTTGCTATAACAATACTTTCTCATTACTTCGTATGAGAAAGTAAAGATCAAGTATTAGATAATATTCATGTTGGATCTTCTGTGAATTAATTTGTTCAATCTCTTCCTGCTTTAGTCTCCATTCATTTTTGTTTAAATTCGCGTAAAAATCAGCATCTTTCGGTCAGTAAAAATGAACTAGTTATTAACTTTTGTCGATGTGAATTTTTTAAATAAACGGATTTAAACGCTCTCAAACCAGAAGCAATCAACTTTCCACGTCCTCGCACTTTGGAGTGGATATTTTTTCCTCTACTACCTACTCACCCACCTCTCTTACCATGACGTATGTCGGTATCAAGAAAAACAGCGGCGCGATGCATAAATAAATCTCGGAGGGATGTTGAATGAAGCGAAGGCACAAGCTCTCCCTACGAGGCACACTCTCTCCCACGCCATTCGCCGTAATGAAGAAAAACTAGGAAGGCCTCCGGGAACCATTACGTCATAACAGATCGACTTGGCCTCTCGCGGCGAAACTAATCTATTTCAACGTCCCCTAAATCCCCTTCACAGCCATATCTTTTTTTTCGTGCCTTCTTTTTTTTTCGGTGTTCCATCCGAGAACGTGGCGACCGTGCGAAAAATCCTTTTGATGAGAAAGGGATGGTTCGGTTTCGGTCCGACATGACGGCGGCACGGAGTATTCCTGAAACTGGGACGAGATTACACGAGCACAGAGAAAAAGCGGAGTCGTAGGAGACAGGCACTAATCAAAGGTGACCTTGGAAAGACCGGCGCTCGTTTTTTTTTTTTCGAGAAAAGTTTTAAAAGCGAAATAAATATTTTGCGTATCGCAGGAACAGGACATGTTAACCGAATGATAAATATGAAATTTACGGAAATGTCAGAGTGTGCAATTTTTTTACGGCTTATTAAAACTTTCATCCTTCTTTATCATATCTTCTACACGTGCCGTTTCTTCTTCATTTGCTCATTTTAGCCTTGGCCATTTTCTCTATCATTCGATCCCTTTACGCTCCAAAGTTTTCATCTCTCGCTCTCCTCCTACAACATTTCTATCTCTCATTTTCTCTCATTCTCTCTCTCTCTCCCTCCCTCCCTCTTCTTAAGTTCCCCCCATCCTCCGTTCTCTAATTACCTCTTTTCAGGGAAGCGAGTTTGCGCGAAAGAACCAGCGACACAAGCGGCGCGCTCTCAGAAGAGAAGAAAGAAAGAAAAAGAGAGAGAGAGAGAGACTCAGCCACCCCTCGAACCCGAGCGGTCCCTCTGAATAACACTGGAAAATTCCGCCTCTTTCCACGAGCCAGAGGGAAAAGGAGCGATAGAGGCACATGGATAGGAGAGAGGGGGGGGGGGGGGGGGAGGAGGAAGGGGAGGAAAGAGCAGGAGGAGGAGGGAGGGAGGGAGGAAAAGAAAATACGCTGGAAACGAGCTCGCAAACAAAAATTTAATTAGAGCGTATTTTTTTACCGCGAAATCAAAGAGCGCGAGAATAAAATTGATTGATATTTCGTAGGCATATTCATGTTAAATATACATGGCAATCTCTGAACTCGTTATACACCTACGTAGATACATTAATTTTTCCTCTCTTGAAACGTGGTTATTTGCGAAGGATGAAATTATATGTGTCAAATTGTTTTTTTTTTTAATTGGCGGCTTATTTAGAAGAGGTTAAGTGGTGGCACGAGTCATTTTTAACAATGCAGTGCGTGAAATATTTTTATCGGTAGGCCACTGGTTCGATTCATTTTTCACGCAAATATCGATCGTCATTCATTTTTGATAAATTTTATCCTCCCAGTTTGAAATGGCTTATAAATCCTCTATTTTGACTTTTGATTCAGAATCTTTCCAACCACAAAAAGCGAGGAGGCGCAAAACATTTCTGTGTTTACCGTGATTTCGGCGAGGGGAAGATTTTTTAAATCAAAACTCGTTAAACTTCCTGCTCTTTTAAGTGAAAACATCGTAATCTTATGTTAGCACATAAAGAACTTGTTCTCGCTATAAATTTTTACGTATTTTCCCTTTCTCTTTCATCGGACCTGATGTAGGTATTTTTAATATTTTTTCCGCCTCGCAAATTCTCAGCCCATGAAATATTTTTCCAAATGCGATTTCATATTATTTTTTTCTTCGTGATAAATCGCTACCCAACAACTTTTTTTCCTAGCGCAACCTACTACGCATATTTTACATATTTTTTTCTGCCGTGAGACTCACTATTCGTTTCACATCATTTGTTTTTTGTTCAACAACTTTCCCGCCAGAATTTTTTTCCGCACGACTTCCAAAATCCTAAGGCTTTGCTTCGAGTTTTTACTGGGCTTCAATTTGAACCAACTTTTCGCATCTTTTTTTTTTACACAAACGTGCGTAATAAGGCTGGAATATTCCATATCTCAGGAATAATTTACCGAGGAGTTTTTTATTCCATTCTAGCCGAATTTTTCCCACACGAAATTTTATGTGGACTATACATGAAATTTCATATTGTTAGACGCGTTTTGCTTGCAGTATGAGAGCCTATCTGCCCGAATGTTCGTTCTCGGCTTCTATCTAACGGATTTTCATGAAATTTTATATTAATAACTCACAGCCAAAGACAATAAGAAAAACACACAAACGAGCCAAGTAAGCCACTCAGGGGTACCACTTTACTGGTGAAAAAAGGACTTTCCGTCATATCTAGTAAAGTATTGGTCACATAAAAATATTTTTCAAATAAAACTTGTAGACTAGTAATGTGGACTATTTTTTCCTATACAATATTTTTTTAGAAGTATTCGTTATCAAAAAATCAAACAATAACGTCAATTCGAGTGGAACTTGGAAGTTTCTTGCGTGGTTACTTCATCATTGTTGCTAACATAAACAATCTCACAAGAATACTTTTAATTTATTTACCTATTCATGCAATATTTTAAAATTGAAATAAAATGGATTATTCATGACGAGGAAAAGAACTTTCAAACGCTATTTCCCTTACGTACACACACCTAATTTCTTTAAAATATTCCATTGCACGAAACGCGCCTATTTGTCTCTGTACACTTTCCTAACCTGTTATACACACACAAACACACAAATTCATGCGTCGAATAGACAAGATGGTTGTAAAGTCCCCTTCCCCTTGCTCCTTCACACAATCTGCGATAGAATGAGAGAAATGTTCCTCTCGCAGCGCCGTCATTAAGGCCCACGAGACAGGAGAACAGGCAATTGTTAGGCGTGGTGGAGAATGAGCTTGGTTGCTTTGTGTTTGTGCCCGTAGACGAGGGCGTCGGAAGACGTAAAATAGCGAGGGTCTGGAGAAGAGAGGAGGCGGTGTTGAGAAGGGAACGAATAGGGTGGCAGCCGTCAAATGGATGAGAGCCAGATAGGTGTAATGCTACTTCACCCGTGACCAAGGGGCATCCTAATCCGCAGAGGGAGGGTGCTTGGGACGGGGAAAGGGTATGGGAGAGGGAAAAGTTTGGAGATGAGATCGAGAGAAAGCAGAGAGAAATGCGAGGGGAAGGAAGATAGGAGGTGGGAGGGGGCCGCATTGTGGGAGGCGGTCGCATGGAATACGATCGGATGAATCAAACGTGTGGAACAGACCGATAGGGACAGCCAGATAGGCCTGGGCGGAGGCGTGGTTCGCTTCGCGGTCGGTGCAGAGCAGGGAAAGTGACGAGAAAGATGTTTTTGAGGTGAGAAATGACGGTTTATACATTCCAGCTTCTTTCTTGGAAAGGTTCGATGCAGTTTACTGCGAATGGATTATTTTCAAATAATTGACAGAGGCTCTTTGTTCATGCTTGCATTTGTTTTGGAAGTAATGTTTATTTAATGAGGGATATTTTCTTACGATAGAACAACACTCATTATAGAGAATTGCTTCATAAATATCCCTCTCGGTTAATGAAACAATTTTGCAATAGGAAGGAATTTCGTCATCAGGAGAAACATATGAGTTCACAATAAATGTTCGAAATGTCACGATAACATTATTAGCTCTCTTTTAGATGTACGTTCGCCTTTCTCCACAAAGACGTCCAGTTTAATTTTCCCCAACGTTAAAAGCATAGATATTCATCGATGAAATAGCAGAATAGAATGTTATTTTGCTGGTGTTAACAAACGGCTTTGTCGAGACAAAGACTTTGGTCTAAAGAAATTAAAGGATAAACGCTATCAAAATGATAAACGGGCAAACAAACGTTTGTTCCTCTAACATCTCACCCTCGGAGCACATTCGAATTTTTAAAGCCGGCATAAACTAATAACAATGTCGACTCAAAGGTAAACCTACGGGAACAGCAAATAGTCACCAAGTTGAGGCGAAAAATACATAGAAGATCGAAAATAAATGTAAATGTGACCTAATTTTTTGCCAAAAAATGATTCAGCTCTAAAAGCGACATATACGGACGTACCCAAAGCGCCATACACCTTTAGGATCCACGATGTTCTGACACGCAGGAAGTGATTCGAGTGGAATGCCACGTCCCATAATCGTCGTACTATTCATCAAGAAACAGTAAATTAAGGTGACATGTAACACAATGATTTGGCAGTTGACATTCACAATTAGTTACCCAAGAAAAGCTACATGGCCAAACGCTGTTGTTGGTATTGCATTCGTTTACTCTTCTCATTGGCTAAATTTATTAATGTTTCCTTTCAGTGTTTTATTTTTAAGTGGAAAATTACCGGATCAAGATCAAAGAGATAAACTGATTAATTTATTCCAATAATCATTATTTGCCTTCGTTAAAATACATACGTTGCACCGCGAAAAATTAGCAATGTGCGACTATATAATGCTTTCAATGAAATTTAATGAAACGGAATCGATAAATTAAAACCACGATAATATCATTGCGGAATAAATTATGAATTTATTCCGCTACGTCACACAAACGGCGCAACCCAAGTTTTGACAATTTGAAATAGAGGAACTATTACAATTAAACAAGAATTAATCTCACAATTAGAATAAACAAACATCCAAACGAGGAAGTTAATTACGTTTTTCACAACTCACCAAACGCAAACTTGTACGATTAGGAGTTTCCCGTCGAGCAAACATTTATTTCGCCCCATCGCGCCCATTTCGTGAGCGGTGGTTCGTAATGGGGTAGGGGGAGGAAGAAAGGGGTTGGGGAAGGTTTTCTTTTTTTTTTGGAAGGAACTCCAGAGAGGACGACCAGGGGGAAAATGCTCAAAAGGACTGCGAGCCGAAGGGAATTGATACACACCAGAGTTGAGAGAAGAGGTGGATTTTGGTCGGGAGTGGGAAAGTTTCTGGAAATGGATGGTAGAGGGTGGTAATGGAGGTGGGAGGCAAGGGAGAATGGGAGAGGATAGGTCCACGAAATGGAAGGGGGAAAAATGGAAGTGAGGGAGGAGAAGGAGGAGGTGGGAGTGGGGAGGTTTCGTAGCACGAATAGAGCGGTGCCCAAAGGAACATCGTCAGCGGAGAGAAAGTGGTAATGAATGAGAGAAGAAAGGAGTTTTCCCACAGAAATCGCTTCCCTCCCCCCTCCCTCCCCCCCCCCCCCCCTTCTCCGCTCCTTACCTCCTCTCTTCCTCTCTTACGACGTCGATTCTGGAAGAAAAGGCCTCTGAAGAGATATTCCTTTTCCATCCTCCACCTCACACGAGAAACCAATCAAAATGGTGGCTGATATTCCATCAAGAAATAGAAGGGATTGGAATAAGAGAGGGGGGGAGTGGGGGAAATGGGAGTGGTACAAGGGAGGGGGGTGGGGGAAATGGGAGGTGGTACAAGGGAGGGAGGGGGTGGAGACGAATCTCGCATAAGTAAGGACGCTCTTAAGGAATTTTGAGAGGGTTGGAGATTCCGAGATATTCCCTATAATGATTCCGAGAAGGAGTTCCTGCGGTAGAAAAGGGAATAAAGGGAGAGAAAGGAAAGGGGATATGGAGGGGGGGAGGGAAGGGAGGAGAGATCCTGTGGGTTGGAGGAGGAGAGCGTTCAATAAAGGGAGGAGTTGAAATGGGAAGGAAGGCGGCTTCGGTGGGAGTTGGGGAATATCGTGAGGAGGAAATGTGATAAGGCGACCGGAGTGACACTGAAGATGGGAGTTTTTGAGGAGGGGAGGAAGTGAAGGGAGGATGATAAGAGGGATAGGAGGAGAGGACGTGGAGCGCTAGAGCGTAGTTTATCGCGGTACGAGAATAAAGGATTGTCTGGCGGGGAGTGTGATTGACGAATTATATGGGAAAGGGAAGGGTATTTTTTTACTCTCTCTCTCTCTCTCTGCGCTGCGGGGGCTGAAGGATATGACAAATTGCGGGGGAATTCGACAGAGGATGAGGAAAAATGGCTTCGTTCGATCACGAATAAAGAAGATAAGTTGGAGAGGGAGGAAAATGAGGGTTGCGAGAGAGATTGAGGAGAAAGGGGAAAATAAAGGAGAATGGGTTGGGAACCGAGCTGATATTTTTTTTAAATCGGCTAAGAGTTCGAACTCTTTGGAGAGGGGAGGAGGAAGTCGGTGGGGAATGGAACCGCGGTCGTGAGGAGCGTATGTAAGCGCTGGTTGCCGGGTCAACGTCCAGAGGGCGCCACTGGCATATGGGAGTTCGAAAAATCTCCCATTTGCGAAAATTGCAGCTTCGCTTCGACCGTTAATTTTGGACGGGTTACGGAGGAAAAATGCGCGAAACGTTCGCTATGGTTTGAAATTAACCTACTATGCTGCAATAAACTTTTTATTTCACGTACTATTAGCCTCACGTGACGCCATTCTGGCCCAGTTAAAAAAAACAGAAGCACATCAATAGGCGATACTTTTTTCATGTGAACGGAAACTAAAACATTCTCCGGTAATTTATTTTTTTCTTTCGCAGTTTTACATACACTCCCTGGTGAGCATGCAACTGCAGTGGCATTTACGTGTGCTGAATATACAATAAGAATCAGTTACCCACCCTCCATTTTAGATCTTATATTGCAGTAGATGTAAGAACACAAATTGCACGGAGCACTAACATTGCGTGATATTTCGTCGAGTTCACATGGCACAAGTACTTTTAAGCTTATTTTCCGAATGTGACCAGAAAATTCATTTTCTGATATTAAGAAACTTGCTTTCGATCTTCAATACCTTCAAAGGTTTAACCACAAAATAAATTGTGCAAATCTAAGGCGTCAATAGAAAGGTTGCAAAAATTCTCACCGAGACCATAAGTTTCAACATTTGGAAACGGTAAAAATATATCATGCATTTATGTGAGCATTTGTATCTAGGTCACAAACCTAAATTTAAATAATTGTAATGCGATTTAAAACAAAATCAATTACAGAATTAACATGCAAAATGGATCATGTCGTTAAAAATGGATGATGATATCCCTTCATTGATATTACTACCTGCCTCTCTTTAAAAAGACACGTTAACTGTTTTAATTACAGCAATTCTTCAGTTGGATGTAGTGGAAAAACTGATGGAAGGGAAGTATGTTTCGACGCCAACAATGCAATTCTAAACAAAAATATGTAACTGACTGACAGAAAAGGTACAGCGCCATTATAATATGGTATCATGACACTTTTCTATATTACTTTCTAAAGCCAGGAACTTTTTCACCGAAGTTTTGTGTCATATTTAAACCATATGTTAAAAATAAACGTAAATTTTATACTTTAAAAAAATTAAGTGAAAGACTTTTTCCTTTTCAAATATTATATTTTTGAAATCCTAAAAAATATATATCTATGACTAGGTGATCAAATTACGACGATAAGCACAATTCTAATATTTGTATAGCCGCTATCAACAGGCATTTTTAAATGGCGAATATCGAAAACTTAACGCCCACTCATTTTGTGAGTGGCTATAGTAAATGAACAAATGAACTGAACTGGTAAATGACTTTCATGTCGCTAGCATATCCTATGTCGATACCGAAGAAATCAAAAAGAAAAATACATCTTATCGTAAATTATAATGCGTAAAGGCCGTTTAAAATATTCTTAATTCTAATTACTCGTTTGGTAAGTATAAAATATTCAGAGCAATATTAAAAAAGGATCCCGGGAATTTACAAAATAAAAACATCAAAATAACAGTCTCCAGTATAATTACGCCACGTTAAATTAACAGCCTGACTTCCAACCATTAATATTAACTTCTTGCGAAAATAAAAGACAATTCTCGAAATAAGGGTGAAAACGTTATCAAGTTTCTTGGCGAGTTTAAAAAGAATTAAGATCAAAACGACTAAGGCGTGAAAAAATTGAAGGTTCGAAAAACGTAAACAATAATAAGTGAATCTTGGCAAACGTACTGAAAAAAATGAAGAAATTGGAGGAAAAGAGAACAAGAAGCATAAGTGCCACAAAGGCTACTAGTTGTTATCATCGCCTGAGCAGGGAAGTAAGGGGAAAAGTCCCTCTGGCGGTAAAATAGAGAGAAACTAAGTTGAATGACGGAAAGGGGCGAAATATAAACACTGGCAAATAGAAAGGATCCTCCATCCAAGAGGACAAATGGCCGGTCGTGAGCATCAGTGGCCGAGGCACCTGCAGCACCCCCTTTTTTGAAATGGTCGACTTCGGAACAGAGCGAGAAAAGAATTTTTATGGCTGTCCTCAGCCGTTGCCCTTCCGATGGATGTGGGTGAACGTGAAGAGTGAGAGGCATCTCTCTTTTTTCTCTCTTTTTTAATAGGCTAAATTTGTTTAAAATGTTAGTTTATCTGAAGGAAGGAATGGGTCAATTTTACGCGAAAATAGTGGGAATAAGTATTTTTTAAAAATTTTATTGGGGAAATGTAATAAAAATTCTTTTTATGATAATTATTTAGAAGAATAATAATTTTTCTTGGTAGCTCAATATTACTATGGTTAAGCGTTCTGATAAATTGAACCAGGGCATCGAACCGTATTTTATTTGCTCCGGTTTTCGTTCCGGTTCACTCAAAACACAAAATTTCGGTTCCGGTTTCGCTACGGCAACGATCAGTGAACCGGTTCGACCCGATTTTTTTCTCTCCGACCTTAAATATTTTTAAGAAACTTTCAAGAACTAATTTATTAATTTACGTAATTTTCTATTTAAATCAAATACATCTTCACTATACCAACAGTGATATTTAAAAAACTAATAATCAAAATACGAAAATAAGTTATTTAAACGTAAATATTTATTATGTATTTCATTTATTTAAGATTATATTTAGAATTGAATAATTACAAACCATACATGCGTCGCAAATGCTTTCAACAGGTTAGGAAAGTGAAAGATAAATTACAAAGATCTGATTTGCCCAACACATGACTTTCTTCATATTTGGGGTATAGATATTTAAATTATTATGAATAGCATTATAAGGCAAAATTATTATTTCGTATCGTAGAAGAATACAGTCGTCCTTATTGCCGTAAACTAGGTATATTTTGAATGTGTTTACAGAATTCACCGCTACATGGTGGTGGCGCTGTAGACTGGAAATTTACGAATAAGTTAAATATCTCCAAAATGAATGGTTCAACGAAAATTTGTTTAAAATAAAACTTGAAAGAAATATTATTCTCTACAACTTTGGTCCTCACGAATATTACCAAAAACGACGTTTTTAAGATGTTTGACGGAAACCGAAAAAACCGATTTTTTATAAATAATTCCTACAGGATAACTGGTATAGAAAATTATTCCAAATGAAAGTTGTAGGAAATTACATTCTTTATAACCTGTGCATAGAATTTTTCACACAATAATGATGTTTTAACGGAGAAATATCGCAAAAACCGAATCGGGCTACCAATAAACCTCGACTTCCGGTTAACCGGTATTGTCCAAAAACTAATCAGTTCTTTGAGCTCATGCTAAAGTGTTATATATGAAATTTGGTATTAATATGACAAGTACTTTTTGCCACATCAGATTTTTTCAGTTCGGGTTCGGTTCCACTCCGGCCAAAAATATTGGTTTTTTTGGTTCCGGTTCGATGCCCTGAATTGAACTACATTAAACAAGGGTGCAACTTATATTTTGATTTTAAAACAGTACATTTTTTTTCATTCCACATAAACGTGATGAACCAAGATGGTACAACCAGAAAGTTAGATGCGCTCTTAGACGGCAAATAAAACCTCACGCTCGCTTAAATACTTCTAAAGTCAGGGAGGAACAGAGGTCAGTGATACGGCATCAATATAGGGAAGCGCGGTCAAGAGCTGGAGTAACAATGCGAGAATCTTTTAATGACTACAAAAAGAAAGTTCTGCATAGTAATTTGAAAGAAAATCCGAAAGCATTTTGGTCGTACGTTAGGGAGATTCAAGGTAGTGGCCTCACCGTTACCTCATCTCACTGAGAACGGAGGCAGGTGATGTAGTTCATGATAGCGCGGAAAAAACGAATTTTTAAAGGAACACTTTCAGAAAGCGTTTACTTCGGAGAGCAGCGAATTTGACGAACCAGTTTTGAATGACGAGGGAAATTCGATGGAGGATTTGATATTCTCTGAAACAGGTATCGCGCACCAACTAGAATCGATTAAGCAAAATCAGTGTCTCCCGGACCCGGGGGCATACCCGCGTGAGTGTTAAAAGAGATAGCCTCAGTAATCGCACCTTATTTGAAAATAATATTTGAAAAATCGTTCTGAAAGAGTGGAAATTAGCATACATAGAGGCGGTGGTAAAGAGTACCCCGAAAATTATCGACCGATTTCCTTGAAGTCATTATCGTGTAAGATTCTAGAGCATATAATCGTTAGCTGTGTTCTGCGTTATTTAGATGGTCGTTCTTCCATAAGCAAAAGCAAATACGGGTTTCGGAAAGGTAGGTCATGTGAAACGCAGATCGCCCTGTTAGTAAATGATTTCTTGCAATTCGGAGAGAAAAACACTCAGGTTGACGCCGTTTTCATTGACTTTAAAAAGGGGCTCGATAAAGTACCCCATAAGAAATTAATTGGAAAACTAGGAAAATACGGCATAAACCCGAATATCGTGAGTCCGATAAAAGATTACCTCTCCAATAGAGAACAGTTAGTAGTCATTGATGGGAAATATTCCTACCCAAAGTCGCATCAGGTGTTCCAAAAGGAAGTGTAATAGGCCCACTACTATTCCTAATATACGTATATAAACGATACCTGCTAGGTAGTTCGATGCAAAATCAGACTTTTCGCAGATGGCACCGTTTTGTATAAGGAGATAAAGATCCAGGATTGCCATAAATCGCTCTAAGAAGATTTAAACGTCGTTTCTAAGTGGTGTCAAAAATGGAAAATAAATATTAATCACGATAATTGTTCCCTTTTGTGTTTCTAGAAGGGCAAGAACAATGAATTAGTCTCGGAGTACAGAATTGATAGATCAAATATCCAATCTAGGGAATATGTTAAATACTTAGGAGTCACCATTTGTCGAGATCTATCGTGGAATATGCATAATCGAAGGGTCGTAGGCGCATCCAATAATAAATTGGGCTTCTTAGGCAGAACAGTAAGTAGTAGCACAGAATAATTACAAGAAACGTGATATGTATCATTGGTCATATCTCAGGTCGAATACGCTTCCAGCATATGAGATTCGTACGAAAAGGGAAAGATACTTGAGTTAGAAAGAATCCAACGCATAGCAGCCAGATTCGTAAAGGAAAAATATTAGCAAAAATTAAGAGTCACATCACTCTTGAAGAGGTTGATTTGAATGTCGCTAGAGTACCGCAGACTTAGCGCTAGGTTAAGGCTTCTGGAGAAATTTAGATCTGAAGTTCTATTAGAGGAGGTCTCAGGAATATTACAGGCACGTACTTACATGGGTAGGCACGATCGCGAGGATAAAATACGAGAGATCGACTGTAGGTCAGAGCGATATCATGGTTCGTTTTTCCCAAGGACCATACGAGATCATAACAGGAGTGTAATTCCCGCGAGAGAAATTACTAGGTAGGTTTTGGTGAGCTGCACCCCCTGCCACCCACCAATCTGGTGATTTTCAGGGTATTATGCAGATGTAGATTTGGAATTAAAACGATTGGTAACCACCATTTCTCAGATTTACGTAGAATTTTGCCATACGCTTACATAGTAAAAACAAAAAAGAACTATAATACGTCTAGTGCTCAGATTTTAATTGATTCGCGAACACCTCGATCACCTTTGCGAGTCAAATGTATGGAGCGCAATATCAACAACTCTGATGTGGCCAACACATGACTTTCTCCATATTTGGGGTATAGATATTTAAATTATTAGGAATAGCATTATAAGGCAAAATTATTATTTCGTATCGTAAAAGAATACAGTCGTTCTTATTGCCGTAAATTAGGTATATTTTGAATATGTTTACAGAATTCACCGCTAGTTGGTGGCGCTGTATACTGGAAATTTACGAATAAGTTGAATATCTCCGAAATGGATGGTTCTACGAAAATTTGTTTCAAACAAAACTTGAAAGAAATATTATTCTCTACAACTTTGGTCCTCACGAATATTACCAAAAACGACGTTTTTAAGATGTTTGACGGAAACCGAAAAAACAGATTTTTCATAAATAATTCCTACACAATAACTGCTATGGAAAATTATTCCAAATGAAAGTTGTAGAAAATTACATTCTCTATAACCTTTGTATAGAATTGTACATACAATAATGATGTTTTAACTGAGAAATATCGCAAAAACCGAATCGGGTTACGAATAAACCTCGCATCCGGTAAACCGTTATTGTCCAAAAACTAATCGGTTCTTTGAGCTCATGCTAAAGTGTTATATATGAAATTTGGTATTAATATGACAAGTACTTTTCAAGTTAGAGCGCCCACAATCACATACACACACACACATACATCATTCCGAAAATAGTCTAGGGACCTCAAAACATGTATTTCCGTTGAAATCTCGAAGTCGATTTTTTTCATGAAAACAATACTCTCTATACTACGTATACGGATAAAGTAAAAATGTAAACGACTAATCTATATAGCCAGCGGAATTGATGGAGAAAATTGTTTACGACTTTACGTGAAATTTATGTAAAATCTCATGAAAGCGTTCGCGGAAAAAAATTTGATTCCTTGAGGATTCCCGGGAGAACATGGTTTTTCATTAAACGAAGCCTAATAAACGAAAATTTAGAGCGGAATAAACAAACAATAAAGCTCTCCAAACCCACGCAAGAGCGAAAGAGAAAAATAAATAAATACTAAACTGTTACACCGAATATAGAACCAGAAATTAAAATGAGAAACTAAATTTGGAGAGGACAAAGAAAAGGGTCCACATTCACGGGTCTGCTTCTGCGGGGGAAATTGTTTTTCATAATTTGTCACGCTGAGCGCTATAAGGATACGTCCACCTTGTTTTTTTTTTACCTCCCCCGATATTTCTTTCTCCACCTCAACTCCTCATTCAACCAAAATGTTCTGCAATAAAAAAGGACCCGACCACTCAGACTCCCAGTTCCTAACTTGGGCGTTTTTTTTTATTTGAAAAATTCTCCAACCCTCTAGAGCATTTCTATAACCGACGGAGTGTTTGATAAATCCGTGGATCATTCATACCCCGCCCTTCTTTTTACTCCCACCTCCTTTCCGCTTTAAAAGAAAAAACTCTCCTGCAGGACCACGAGTCCCTTTCTCCTTCAACTCCGCAGCGAGAGCGACGAGGCCCTTAGACACGTCCGTCCATGTTCGCGGGCTATTCCATCTCAAATTGTCACGGTTCCCTTCGCGTCGAAATTTCCGCCATTTTCGGCTTCTCTCTTTCTCGGTTTTTAACTCATCGAAACCCATCCTCCTCACTCCCTTTCCATTTATTTTTTTCCCTCAGCTTTTCACCGCTCTCGTGGCTCCCTCTCTCATTACGTCACTCTCTACCCTCCCCTCCCCCCTCCCAATTTCTTCCTTACATCAGCTTCTGCGGCGCGATAGAAGACAAGAGGGAGGAGACTTTAAGGGGAAGAACGGCGACACAGACGTAGGAAGCGAGATGAAAGGAAGAAGTGAAAGAGAAATTTAGCGAAAAGGAAGAGAGAGAGAGAGAGAGAGAGAGAAGAAAGATGTGGGAGGTCGGAATTCTGGTCTTCTGAACAAGACGAGCCCAGCTAACGAGACAAGAGAGAGAGAGAGGTGAAGAGGAAGAGGGATGGATGAGTCGAGAGGGGAAGGAAGGGGGTGTTATGCCGAATGCAGGAAATGGGACGTGCAGAGGACTATTTTTTTCGGGTCGAGATGAGCGAAGGTTTACTTGAGTGGTTGTTTAGAGCTGTTTTTTTTTTTGCAGAATGATGAAAAAAACATTGGAGCAACAAACGAGTTAAGCATGGAAAATTGGTAGAGAACGCTTCAAAAATTATCCGACGCAGGATTTATTTCAAAATAGCAATTTTTCTATGGATTTAAAAAAATTCATAGTAAAAGAATTAAAATATATTCATGATAATATGAAGAATTTGCAATGCTAGTTAAAAGTATAAATGACTGAGTGATTTAAAAACATTTAAATTGGTATAAGCTTGACTGGATTTGAAAAAGTAACAGGACAAATAAATGATATAAAACTAACCAGTCGATCGATACAACGCCCTTATTTTAAAGTTTAGTGTAATACTCGTGTTAGGTTAACAGAAAATTCATTCAAATAATCTAAAAAATTAAAGAAAAACAGTTTGATAAGTAATTTCTATAATAAATTTCAAGTATTATAGCTTTACTATTAATTACTGCAAAACGATACCCCAGTGTCCGAACTTTAAACACACTACGTTCCGTTTACGGACGGTAAAAATAAAAGTTTCGCAGCCAATACTAAAAAAAACTGATGTCGCCAACAATGACATTCTCCATATTTGGGGTATAGTTATTTAAATTATTATGAATAGCATTATAAGGAAAAATTATTATTTCGTATCATAAAAGAATACAGTCATCCTTATTGCCGTAAAATAGGTATATTTTGAATATGTTTACAGTATTCACCGCTACATGGTGGTGGCGCTGTATACTGGAAATTAAGAAAAAGCAAAATATCTCCGAAATCGATGGTTCTACGAAAATTTGTTTCAAACAAAACTTGAAAGAAATATTATTCTCCACAACTTTGGTCCTCACGAAGATGACCAATTACGACGTCTTTAAGGAGATATTTGACAGAAACCGAAAATATTTATAAATAATAATAATAATAGCCGTCGTCCGTTGGTTGGTCACGCTATGCAAACGCTAATAACTCCAGAAATAATAATGGTAGAAACTCGAAATTTGGTAAGGATGCTTGATTAACACTTAGCAGGCTTTTATTCATTTGGAAATTAAAATTAGAAGGAATTAATCTACGACCTTCTGAGTTGAACCATTTTGAAGAAAAAATTATAAAGTTTCTTATTCCGTTCGTCTTTTTTCGCCCACAGTTCGAAATATTCCATGTTAAACGTTTAATTTGCATATTTTGTGGAAATCTCGCCATTTTAACGTGATGTTGCTATGTCGACCATTATCATTGTTAGTGTATACATCCTTCTGGGAATAAGCGTGCATTGAGTGCTTCAATACAAGAGAGAGAGGGGAAGGAAGGGGAGAGATTGGCGTGTCTTGTGGAAAATAAGTATATTAAGGTAAATATAAAAAATTTTAAGTATCAACAGAGTCATTTTAGAAAAATTGGAAATAAAAAGCATTCTTAAATTAAATTCTTTTTAAACCATACGTGCTTACGAATTTATATTGTTATTCCTCGAATTAATTTCGTAACAATGGCCGAAGTTTGGAAACGAATATAAATTAAAATTCAATTAAAATTAAAAGGACATTTAAATCTGTTAACAGGAAATTTTCGAAGAAACAACAGTGGATCTTCTAATGAATTGATTTGTTTTTATAAAAGGAATTTTGGTGCTTATTTAATACAGAGTAAGTTCTAGGGCTTATAATCCATTTAAATCTAATAACAGTGGCTATTATAGTTTAAAGAAAGAACTTTATTTATTCACTTTGCGGAATAAATTAATTTTAGGCTAGCATTGCCTATTATAAAAGGAGTTACTTTGGAATTTACAGTATGTAAAGTGGAAGATGTACCGAATTGACTCAAGTATATTTCAAAGCAAAAATCAATTTAAAACTATTGAAAGTTGTTGTTTCGAAAACTGAGAAGGCAAGAGTGCTGAGCGGACGATAAACGACATTGAGGTACATTATACTCCAAAATCTATTTAAAGTATTATCAGAGGCAATTGAAGATTGAACCAATTTTTTGGAACCGGAATTCTGCTTATTTAATGAAATTGAAATCCTAATGTTATAATCAATTTAAAACGGTACTTACCTGTTAACAGGAATACCTCAAAAAATAAACATGTATTGTTGTGATATATTACGACGTATTTGTTTGTTAACAATGCGTAACAACGGGGGAATTACTTAAAAATCACACTATTTTTAAACTTATTTATTAGTAAAAGCAACATAATTACTAATACAATCTAAATTTATGTTATTAGGGGGTCAATATGTCTTTATGGCATTTAAAATAGCTGGAAATATGTCGATTTCTTTGTTATGTTGTCGCCACATGAATACTTCTGCTGACAGACTTTCACGTTGCATTTCCAAAATATTTTGCCGCAGAAGTAAAAGATTCATAATATGATCCTTCTTGCACATTCGCCCTTTAGATAAAATACCATGGTCTTGAAGCAAAGATACATCTTCTTCACTCCTCGGCAAGCTCCACAAATTCATCATTAAGGGATCAACGTAACTATCTTAACGAGATTTGTTACGCATTGTTAACAAACAAAATATCACAACATATCACAACAATACGTGTTTATTTTTTTAGGTATTCCCGTTAACAGGAAAGTACCTTTAAAACTAATAACAATGGCTATTTTAGTAAAAAGAAAGGTACTATTTTATTCACAAGGAATTTCTGTGAGATTTTAGTTAATTAATTAAAACAGACTTATAATATAGAAATATTCGATGGTTAAAACAGTGCACAATTTTATTCTTGCGATTTTTACATGTTGCATTGACGAAAATTTAGATTCATTAAACCCGTTGAAATTCAACGGGCACTTATGCTAGTACGAACATATTCTCTATGATAAAAATGTCGTTCTGTAAGGAACGCAAGATGGCCGAGAGCGAAATCTAATTAGACCGCTTGAAAATATGTTTTGTCAGTTAGCTAATACTGAACGCATTCTATCACAATATATTTTTGGTAGTTGTTAATATTCGAGTGGCACATTTATTTGTTAATGTAAATATCATCCCTACCTATTATTTCCCCTAGGTTATATATGTATAAATATAATTATTTCCCTGTCTTTGCACACCGACAATTGTATGTAGCATTGACGAGAACAAGGTGGGAGAAGAATATTAGAATTTTATTGTCGAAAATAAAAACCAAACGCATTCACTAAACGACAACAGAGTATTCACTAGAAATGTAGTATATGACGAAATATTTCATATGTAATAGTGTGCTATTAATTATTTTAAATGCAGATATTAATAATCAATCTATCTATAACTCTTCCGTTGATATTTCGACGGGAATTACACTAGTTTTATAAGAAAAGTACTAGCCGGTGTTTTTAATAAATCCATGAACAGAGAAATGTGACTAGGGGGCAAACATAAAGTGACATTCCTTTATCAACAAGGAAGAAAAGAATAATGACTGTTCACAAAAGGGGTTAGATAGATTACAATACAGATTAAAGGTAAATGATACAATGAGCCACTTCCGAGAGGTTGGTGAATTGATGAAAAAAACTGCGAGAAAAATCATGAAATACATTAAGTGACATAGTATGTAAATTCTATAATACAAAGTCAGCAAGGCTTTTTAGATTGGCTTTCCAGTATTCTGTGACCGCTAAACACTATCATTCGCAAGAGTTGCAATTTTTAAGGACACCTGAACAAACCTCGGCGGGCGTCACAGCGAACCTTGGCGGCCTGGAAGGAGGCATTCTACTCATCCAGATTTTATCACACTTTTGTAAAACTAAGAACTCAAAACGACGCCGGTTTAGTAGCGTACGCGAACATATTTTTAGGATGATCGAATATACGTTTAGGTCCATTAAATACGATTGATAGGTACCTCAAAGAAGCTTAAACCGGAAATGGTGTTTGTGGGCAATAACAGCTACTATTGTAATCAATGCTCGGGATAAAAGCTACTGATAGCTTTTAATGTGCGTATCTTTTTAATCAGAATATTTGCATGAATTGGATTGCGAAGATGAAAAACAGATCGCTTAATGGCTTTTCCTTTCCCATTGAAATGTGACACATTTAACTTCGACGAAAATATAAATTTCTACACTTCATTATAATTCCCATCCATTGAAAAAAAGGATCTAATACACATCGCCATGAAAACGTTTACCAATTAAATGAAGTCACGCAACTATATCATTACACTTTAGGAGAATTTAGATGAAATGACCTCTTACCTTTGATGATTCCAACGGCGTACGAATCTGGCAACTTCTGCTCACGAACACTTTTCCAGTAGGCACTAAGGTCCCAGATTATGAATTTATCTTCAGGAATACAAAAAACGTTCACTTCCGAACAAGATATACTTTATCGGCACTATAGAGAAAGAACACGGCCATCCGTCTAGGAAGGCAAAGTTTGACTGACGGGCTAAGATGGCGGCAAAAAAAAAAGAACGCTAGCGGCGCATGTGCGAAGGTTGATTTTCAGTGTGTAGATAACTATCTCTTTCTCGCAAAGAACCAACCCAGGTAACCGGGCCATTGTGACGTACCCGATAAAATGTTCCTCTATACCTATTCCATTTCAGGAACGCGGCGAGAGCTCATAGGAACTACTCTACAAGCTCTGGCCAAAAAGGCTCGGAAAAGCTGGAGAAAGGCAGATTCAACCTTTACGTAAACCAGGAGACCACCTATCGCGGCAGAATTAGGAGGGCGGAGACAATAATCTGAATTAATTTCTCGCACATAAGTACTGCATACAGTGGTAAATGAAACGTCTAGAGAAGGGGTTGCACAAGTGGCGTGCCAAATTCACGTCAATATATGGCTTCGCGTGCCAGTAATAAATTTCAATAAAACTGAATGATCATTTTTTATTAGTTGAGCACCCTGGTTTAATTAAGGAAGGATCACAATGTAAACGGTGTACATTTGTACGTATCAGTCTGAATTTCCGTATTTTCCATTCATTCAGTCATATAGGCGGCGATAGAGAACACGAGACGGAATGCACATGAATTATATAAAAACAGTGTTACAGAATTAGAAGCAGAGTTTATAGATGAATAATTACTCTTTCTGTAAAATATAACGTTATTTCTAAATACTTGTAATAAATATATAGAATATGACTTATTTATCTTCTTTGTCATTTCTTCTTTCGCTTGACATTCAAAATCACCTCTCGTGTAACTTTTGCACGCGTGCCATAGGCTACCGACCCCTGGTCTATAGCAGTGGCGTCCAATATAATTTTCATGCTTGCCACAACTGTGACAATTTCAATACTGTTTTTGCCACATTATACAAAATGCAATGTTATATTTATAAATAGGACTTTATACGAGAGCGTTAGAATGATATAACATATTTTATATTATTTATTATTTTAAAAAATATGGCATTTTACATTATTTTTCTACAACTACTACATTATTACAATGTAGTACAGTGTGTTTCGCTTTATGTGATCATACTGGGTTACATTTAAATGATTATAGCTAGCGTCTGATAGCATTAAACGGTAAATTTTCTTAAATTAGATCTGGTTTTGGAATTCCGCGTTTGATTACAATAAACGGCTGATAAGAATACCCAGTGAGAATAATAAGCGGTAACAACTTTTGTAGAGTAAGCAGAGAATCAATTAACCTCGCGTCAATAGTCGATACGTCACATGTGGCGAGCGTATTGGACACCACTGATATAGAGCCACTGTTATACATAACTGTTGAATGCAGAAATTTATTCTTGCTAATGCGCGTCATTCGTTTCCGAAAGTTGGTAATGAGAAGGGGAGGGGGACGAAGGTTGGTAATGAGAGCAGGATGAGGGGGAAGGTTGGAGATACGACTGAGGAGGTTAATACCTTGGTACGGTCCGGTCCTCGGTTAAAGAGTCAAAAGCGGCATACACCTGTAGACTATTCCTGGGTCATTCAGAGCTATAAGAATTAAGTCGATGCTCGCTGCCTACCGATTCAGAAGAGACCACAACCTTTTAAGGCTGCTAGAACTACCTTCAAAGGGCTTTCGGAGCTCTCGGAACTACTTCGAGGTACAGAGGGGCCTGCGTATATTAAAGAAAATCTTATGTGGCCAACACGACTCTTTCCATATTTGGGGTATAGATATTTAAATTATTATGAATAGCATTATAAGGCAAAATTATTATTTCGTATCGTAAAAGAATACAGTCGTCCTTATTGCCGTAAATTAGGTATATTTTGAATATGTTTACAGAATTAACCGCTACATGGTGGTGGCGCTGTATACTGGAGATTAAGAAAAAGTTAAATATCTCCGAAATCGATGGTTCTACGAAAATTTGTTTCAAACAAAACTTGAAAGAAATATTATTCTCTACAACTTTGGTCCTCAGGAAGATGACCAATTACGTTTTTAAGGAGATATTTGACGGAAACCGAAAATATTTATAAATAATTCCTAAACAATAACTGCTATGGAAAATTCCTTCAAATAAAAGTTGTAGGAAATTACATTCTCTATAACATTTGTATAGAATTGTATACACAATAATGATGTTTTAACGGAGAAATATCGCAAAAACCGAATCGGGTTTCGAATAAACCTCGACTTCCGGTTAACCGTTGTTGTCCAAAAACTAATCAGTTCTTTGTGCTCATGCTGAAGAGTTATATATGAAATTTGGTATTAATATGACAAGTACTTTTTGAGTTAGAGCGCCCACAATCACATACATCCACACAGACACACACACACAGACATCATTCCTAAAATAGTCTAAACGTGTTCTAGGGACCTCAAAACGTGTATTTCCGTTAAAATCTCGAAGTCGATTTTTTCCGTGATCACAATATCTACTACGTATGGAGAAAGTGAAAATCGACATTGTCATAGTAGAAAAGCACTGCAAGGAATCCATTACGTCGAATGATACTCTGTAGCTCTAATTGTAAGATGGAGGAGCGACATAACGGAGAATCCTTAGTGGCTAAAAATGTACCAAAAACCCTCTTTCCTAATTTTCAGCCTAGAGACACTCGAATGATAACTTTTTGCAAATCCTGGATGAAGAAACCCATAAGGGAATTGACAGAGTGAGAAAGAGAAGGGAAGGATGAAATAGAGAAAGCGTGGAAGGGGGTGAGTTAAAAGAGGAAGGGATATACATATAGGGGAAGAGCAGCAGCAGCAGACCTTTGCTGCGATTCCTGCCGCTTGTGGTTAAGAGATTTTTGGCGGAGACCGGAGGGCATCGTGAGGATAGGACCTGAGGGAAAGAGGATGAATGAGTTAGAGGGGGTGAGGGGGAGTTTTAAGGGCGTGAAAGAGAAGGGGTTTGAAAAGTTCGGGGAGAGATCAATGGAGAAGGGTCGAGTCGCGGTTGGCGAGGGTGGAATGGAGAGAGAAAAGGGGATTGGGGAATAGGGGATGAAGAGCAGTAAAGGGGAATGGAAGAGCGGAGGAGGGGAGTGGCAAACCACACTAAGCGAGTGAATGAAACTTCGTAGAGCAGACACACACACACACACGAGGGTGGAGCAAAAATGAGAAAGAGGGAGGGGGAGAAGTGAGGCAGATGGCGCGGAGAGGAAGAGATGATGGATCTGAAACAAACGACGCGTTAGAGAAGGGTTTCGACGTCAACTCCCCATAAACTTAAATGCTAAATCAGTTCAGTTATTTCTGCGCATCTGCCACAACTACATGACGACAGTCTTATGCATCAAAGCGGCAAATTTATGCGTTTCTTAATAATGACGGAATTCTTTCTAGTTGACACAAAAAACGACGAAATTCTAACTAATGCAGGCGAGTCAATGGTGCTAGGGCATGCGTCATGGAACTTGTTCCTCCAATTATAGTCATTAAAGCGGTAGTTAAGTATTATAGATGGGCGTGAAATTTGTCTTTGTTGGCATGCGTAACCTGTGGAGGGGGGGAGTAAAAGTAAATTGTGAAATATGTGTGACAAAAATGTATGTCGTCATTTTAAACTATGTATTGCAGCTCGACATTCCCGAATCGGAAGATTCATGACACTCTTGTTTATGATGTAAATATCTAAGAGTCAAATTCACTGAAATTCGCTATAATAAACACAAGCACAAATTCGGAGGATTTAGGGTAACCTAACATAAAAGTCATCGCCATTAAACTTACATTCTTCTTGCAATAATGATATCACAAAGGTTACCTATTGAGATGGAATAGAATTTAAACTTATATGTTAAAATGTGCCATTATCGACGCTTAAAAGAGAATTGTTGATATCGCTTTACAGCTGAAATTAATTTGGTAACATCGTATTTACACAATCCCCGCAGTGGCATTATTCTCATACCCCTTATTTTTATAGAGATACTAACTGGAGTGCCCGTTGAATTTCAACGGCTTTAGTGAATCTAAAACTTCGACCGTGTAACATGTAAGCATCGCAAGAATATGATAGTACACAATTATAACCATCGAATAAAGCAAAAATGAAGAAAACCGCTCCGCATTTTCCTTTTTAGATGAATTCCCCTCTCCACCTCCCTCCCCTCTCTCCCTCCCCCTCTCTCCCTCCCCCTCTCTCCCTCCCTCCTTCCCCCTCTCCCTCCCTCCCCCTCACTCTCCCTCCCTCCCTCTCTCTCTTAAACGTAAGAAGGGACTATATAGTCTCAATTTCGCCCTCAATCAAGTCGTTTGTCTGTCCTTCTGTCTCCCTCCCTCACTCTCCCTCCCTCTTTCTCCCTCCCTTCTTCCCCTCACTCCTCCTCCCTCTCTCCACCCCTTCCCCCTAATTCCCTCTCTTCATCTCCCCCCTCCGTTACCATCCATCTCTCTCCCTCCATATCTCGTATTAAAAGCATTCAAAGCAAACAAACTTACAAAAATTCTCCTTTATATGTTACATTTTGAAGATACAAATTCAATTAAAAACAACAAATATTTGGTTTCCATGTAAACAAATCAAAACCGTACACAGAAATTGACAAACGATATTACGTTAAAATTTTTCCCATATAAATGCATTGAACTCTCAATTTCTGCAACAATGGGAGTTGTGGCTTACGGAAAATTCACCGACCACAATTCACCGAAACACAACATGGTAGCTTGTAATGGCTATTGTAATAAAACTGATAAAATCACGTATTTTATTGATTCTAAATGCATTTTTATGCTAATTCGATCAGGATTCGGATTCTGTCTTCAATAAAAATAAACTTTGTTCTTTTCTTCGTAGAACCATTCAAGTCTCAAGTTCGTACCATGTTTCTAAGTAATTTTAAAATTCAAATGACAAATAAGCTGCACTCGTCCGTATGTTATTCAAATGAAAAAAGAAAATATTTTTAAAATTAGACAGGTCAATCAAATCGATATAAAAACCTTACTACACCACCGTACTCGTTATTCTGGTTAAAAATGATTTAAATAGGAAAGAAAACAAATCATTCGAAAATTGTCTTTGTACTTGTAACTGGCGTCAATCTGGACGACAAAATATTTTCACCGAAAGGACCGTAAAATTTTCTCTATTTCTACATAGTCCAACCCTCCCTTCCCCTTTTAACTGTTGATCGGTGCTTATTTGCGCCAGGGTTATTTGTTCAATATATTAGAATAAATATGTTGAAAACACAACCTTTAGAATAAATTTTGGGGGCCCCTCTGGACCCGGGCCAAGTGGCCCTGCCCCCCCCACCAGGGCCGGCTCAAGACATTTTGGCGCCCCAAGCAGATTTCAGTTATGGCGCCCCATCGATACATAAATTTTACTTTAAAATTTAGTAGTTTAGTAGTATAATAGAGTATAAATATTTTGACGTTTTATGTATTTTTATGATTAAACGGTTTAATAAAAAAACAGGACTTTATTCACAGAAAAATAAATCACAAAGAAATTATAAATTGTGCCGTACTTATTTCAATTAAAATGAGATTGATTAGAACTATTGAATCGATGTATACACACATGGGGTTCAATCAATGGTTGTCAAACTTGCTGGTGCAGTAAGTTTAAAAAAAATACAACATCGACACATTGCCTTATTCATACACAAGAACATGTTGCCAAACTCATGAATAAAGGCAGTGACGCCCTTATCTAAAGCTAATGATACAAAATGCCTTTGGAATGAAATAGAAAGAATGAAATTGATTCTTGATTGCAAAATGCACTCGGGAGTTTGTGAATACTGCAAATGAAGGATGCAGCGGAAAAAGAATCGACGAAACCAATGGAATAAAAATCTTATCTTGGAAGTGATCTTGGAAAGACGTTCCGAAAAAAATGATTTAAAAAATATAGGTTGGAATGAAAATGAGACCAACTTTATGACTGATTACGAACTTCAAGAGCAAGATGAACGTCTATTACTTGGAATCGTTACAACAAGTCAAGGACAACTTTCGTTAACAGAAGCAGCTTACGAATTTGTTACAAATTGAAAATTTAAAACGACCTTCAGGATGAATTTCTTAAAAGGAAATAAAATTGCCCAATAATAGAGTTAATTACCTCAAATTTTTAAGAGAAACCCCTCTACCTTAAACCACTTATCAAAGGTTGGTTCAAGTAAGAGTATAATAGCAACAAACTTATTTGAATTAAACTAAAAAATAATTTAACCATACAACGTTAAAAAATACCGTATTTAATCAATTGTAAGTCGACCTTTTTTTAAATTGTCACTGCTAAGAATCCAGTCTTAAAAATCGAAATAAATGTTTCGATAAATTCACTCCCGAGCCATCTCTAATAAGCGCGTAATCTTAGGATTACCTGAGTCAATCGTAATTTCCTCGTTCCTTTGCAAGCGTAAGTTTTTGTCATTTACTTTGGCGAGTTTTTCAGTTTTTCTTAATAAACCCGTAATGGGACGAACGCATTATTCTGCGGACGGAAGAAACATCAAATCTTGCTGCACAATGGCGCTACGGGATTGATGAGTCGAATGTGAGGCGTTGGAGAAGACAAAGAGAGAAACCGGGATATTTCTGTTGCGAGATTAAAAATCATGGACGTAACCGGGACGAATGACATTTTATTAAAATTTGTATTGAATGCTTGAATGTAACGTAATTTGTGTTGTCGTAATTTTAGTTGATACCGTTTTTATTTAATTACGAATTGAAAAAACCGGGACATTGATACTTTTCGGTATTTTTTCGCGACAAATCCCAGAAAACTAGGATGTCTGTACACCCAACGTGGAATTTTCCTCGCGTGCCCTTGTGAAAGGTAGGGGTCGGCTTACAATCGATTAAATACGGTATATAAAAAGATCGAATTAAATATATATAACATAACTTCCTGGTTTAGAAAATCTTCGTTAATCTTAGACTAGGTATAGCTCCAACCTCAGGATGAAACACCCGCTTTTATCAATGGGAAAAATAATATTTACACTAAATATTGACGTCACTTCTTGAGCACTGACAAAAACATCAATTACGCCCAAGGAAAACTAACCTGCTATAACTTGATAACAGATTATTCAAACACTAAAAGACGCACACCACTCGACTGACGTTTCCACAACGATGGACGTATTGGAACTAATGCAGACAAATAGTTCTTTTTCATGCCACCAATGCAAAATGCGAGGGAGGAGGAAATGTTGAAGGAGAAGGGGTTGAAAACGGTGGTGTGATAATATGTATCCAGTCCTCACACACCCTAACACAAAGTCGGCAAAGACTCCCGGCGTGTAACAGCAATAAAATGTTGGAAAACCACATCTAGGAAGCAGCTTTCGCAAATACTATTTTACCATTCGGAGTAGAGCCTGGTTGCTGCCCCTGAACATTCATTTGAAGTCACATTTTCACATTTATTCGCCAGCTGCAAACACTAAACATATCAATGGAAAGCCAAATGGAAAAACTTAATTAAGGTATTTTTGCCAGGAAAATTTGGCGCCTCTAAAAATTCGGCGCCCCAAGCGGTCGCTTGGTCTGCTTGTATTGTTGGGCCGGCCCTGCCCCCCACCCCCCCCCCCCCCCACTCCCCCGTCTATCAGGCTCTGAACGTAGCAGTCTTTCAAAGCGATGCGTGTGCGGTTACGGGAAAAAAAGAAGAGAAAAAAGGGGCGATTTTTTCATTGAGTCAGCATTGTCGTAAGTTCGGTATCTATTTAGTCACTGCTTGAATGCTCTGTCGTCACTTTTGGTTATCTCTCTTGAGCGGCATTGATAGTCTACGAGGGTGAGTCATTCTTCTGCGTCGGACGGGCGGAGTCTTTCTTCTGATTGTGAGTCGTAGTTGAGGAAGCGGATTCGACAGTGTACTTTACCAGTTCTTTGGTTATTATCAATGTCTTTTCATGTTCTTTCAACCAGAGATAATAATTTTCATATTTTGTCATTTCTAATACTTCAAAAACAATGTTTTTACTGAAAATTATTTTTTATGACAATTACTATTCCAATAAAAGTATTTACCTACTGTGGGTAAATGTTAAATAAATGTTTAATAGTAATATAATGCGTAGTATTAAAATATGTCCACTGTATACTTTACAAAAGTTCAGGTCTCTATGATGAATATTAAAAATGTAATAGCTATTCTAAAAAACTACATTTTTTTTCATTAAAATCGCTTGGCACCTTTCAAACCAATTTTGGTCATTTTACTTGGCACTCAAAGGGTTAAATCTAAATAAGACCCTTTTTACCCTGCTTAAATTTAAGACGAAATCCGGCGGGCGGGTTGTTGCAGCATCAAATCCATTACGCAAGAAAATCGCCAACCTTCCCTTTAATGCCCCTCGCGTCCAGGGTAATCAGTTAAATGCCACTCAGTGAGCTTAAGGGCTCAAGCGAACGAAAATGACGCGACGAAGAAAAACACGGGAGTCCAAACGGGAAACTTTGGGGAAAGAATAACTGGAAACCACTGTCAAACACTAGGTGAAGTTTTAAACCGCCGGATGAAGTGGACTTAGCAGAGGGAGAGAGATAGAGAGAGGGCGAAAGAAGGGCTGAGAGAGAGAGAGAGCACGGAAGGAAGGAATGATACGAACAACTACCGTAAATAGGACCTCAAGACCCGCGACCAAAGGGGATTTCGGTCAGGATGGGATAATGGAGGAAGGACAGATAGAGAGAGATAGAGGTAAGAGAAAGGAGGTAGAGTCGAAGGAGGAGGGCATGTAAGGGGTCGGGTTGGGTTGGTTCCATGGGAAAGGGAAAGAGGTCTTAAGGGAAGAATACCCTTGTGTTGAGAATGAGGGAAAGGGAGAGAGAGAGAGAGATGGGAGAGAGGGGTCCAAACAGAAGGAGAAGATGTTTGACGAAAGGGTGCGTATGAGAGGGGATGACGTAGGTGTACAAAATAGGAAGATGTATGGGGAAACGGAGAAGGGTGTACGGGAGGATCTTCTCTCAATAGCCAAGCCGAGTGAATCAAGACTGAAGAGGTGTGTTTTGAGAGGAGCAGTTCGTTCGTTTTTTTTGGAATAAGGACGGGTGAGGGGGTTTTGAATTTGAAGGGGTGGAAATGAAGTAGAGGAACGTCTAACATAAAGAACGAGTTTTTTTTTGGTTCATTAATATGATACGATGCGCTAGATGAGAAGAGGTTGGGATGGACGAGAGACAGAGAAGAAGGAGATGTTTGGGGGGGGGGGGGGTGTGAATGGTGAAGTGGTTCCAATGAAAACTGAAGAAAATCGCCCAAAAAAAATAAAGGAGGGATGAAATATTTAAGATGTCAACGTAATGATACAGGCAAGAAGAGCGTAAGACAAGAGGATTCCAGAGTCTTACTAGACGTGAGAAGCAGAGAAGTAGATAGGGTTGGCATGGAAACGTTTCCAGAATTATGCGTTAAGGATTTGGAAGGGGAGGGAAAAAACGAAGACGGGGGAGACGAAGAGAGTAAGAGAGAGAGAGAAGGGGAGAGAAAGGTAGCGAAGGAGAGGTAGAGAGAGAGAGAGAAAGAGAAGAGAGAAAGAGGGAGAGAAGAGAGGAAGAGAAGGGGAGAGAGAAGAGAGACAGCGAAAGAGAGAGTGCGCCAGACAGACTCGCGGGGATTGAGTAAGGAGCAGCTCCTTTGATGAATACTTAAGACGTTACTCTGAATCGAGGCTCGTCAAAATAGAAGGATTAAGGAAGGCTGTAAAACCGGGTGGAGGAGAGCGCTTCAATTCAAATCCGGCAAAATTAGTGTCTCGGTGAAAGGAAAGCGTGCGAATGGAATGGTAAGACTAGCGACAATTGCTGGGCTCGCTTTACTAACGACAGAAATTAATCCCTCTCGAGTCAAATCTGAGCGTAACACATCCGCGCGCTAGCAAAGAATTTCACGATTTTTTTCATGAATTTTCGCGAAAATTCGAGGAATAAACTTATGGAATGGATACTCATTTTTGCCGCTTGCGATATTTTATTGAAATTAATATTAATTTATCAACGCGTTCAATTGTCGAGCAATTAAGTAGATCTCATGCGAATATTAATGAGAAATTTTTCACGATATGGGTAGGTCAAATTGAAACGAAATAATAATGGAAAAATTGTTGCCCAAGAATTAAAATTTGACGTGCCCTCTATTTCATTAAAAAAATTAAATGAAAGTAGCAATTAAAAGAAAAAAAACGAACCGATGAATTTTCGAGCAGCTTTCAAACGGAAAAACAGAATGACGATATTTTTTAAAGGAAATGGTCCAAAATGTTTGCTATATCATATATAGATGTGTTTCATCTAAGTAAATATAACACAGATTGCAGCTCCATAGCAAACTCTATTATAGATCGCTCCAAAACAAACTGTGTCTGTACCTAAACAAACGCATCCTACCTACATTTACAAAAAATGAAATAATTTCTCAAGCGTTTCAAATCTGAATAAATATAATAAATAAAATACAATCAAATTTCTTCCAGAGTAGACCCTGGAAGCGAAATAAATAAATGCGACGCTAATATTTTCGAAGGGAAAATTAAAAAATCCGACGTGCGTGGAAACGTTTTTTTTTCCTCTTACTCCCTTAACGCAGGAAGAACAAAAGAAAGCATCCTGCGGAGCGAGGCAGACGCAAATAAGCCTCGTGTCCAAGGCGGCAGAAAATTGGACGTGGGGCCAACACAATGCCCTCCGCCTAAAGACGAACCGGGTGACAACCCGTAACTGGGTTACCTGTGGGAAGGAATTGAAGATGCGGGATGAAGGGGGAGGAAGAGAGAGAGGGAGGGAGGGAGGGAACAGAAAGAGCATGTGACGCAAGAGGATGAGAAGTCCAGGAATAGGCGCCTACGAGGAGAGAAACGGAGATAAAGGAGGAGATATGGAAGTGAGAGAGAGAGAGGACGAGGAGAACTTAAGAAGAGGAGAATGTCAGAAGGGCCGAATGTCAGAAGGGGTGTGAAAGGGAAGATTAGTCCGGCGAGGAAAAGGGTGAAATGGGAATAAAAGAAGAAAAAACGAAGGAAATGCGAGGAAGCAATTCCTGTAACGACATCGGCAAAAACAATGAAAAAATTATTTAATAAAAGCCATCGGAAAAATAAATTAGTAGACAAAAAACGATAGTTACTACATAAAAAATTTTTAATGTTCAAAGACAGTCTTTAACTACGAATATTTGAACGGAAACAAAAACAAACTTCGATTTTTTTACCCTACCAATTCTTACTCTCAATTTTCGCTTTTTAGGCGAGTTTCGCTTCCAGCGTTAGCGCCTATTGTCGTCGGTCTGTCCTCCGTCTGTCCGCCCGTCCGTCCGCCCGCCCGCATGTTCGTTCTCGGCTTCTACCAAAACGGATTTTCATGAAATTTGATATTAAGGGCTTAAAATCAACGTTGATAAGAGAATCGCAAAAATTAATGGCGTAAGACAATCAGGGGTACCACTTTACTGGTGACAAAAATGAACTTTCCGTCATATCTCGTAAAGTATTGCTCATATCAAAATATTTTTCGAATAAAACTTGTAGAACTATTAAATTAGAGTATTTATTTCCCTATATATTTTTATCGTAGAGTTGCCGTTATCAAGAAAATCAAACCAGAATGTCTTAATTGGACTTGAACTTTGAAAATTTCTCGCATGGTTACGTCTTCATTGTTGCTAACATAAGCAATCTCACAAACAAACGTTTAATTTCCTTACGTGTGCATGCAATATTATTAAATAGGAAGAAAATGGATTATTTATGATGTAAGAAAAGAGCTTTAAAATGCTATTTCTCTTAGATAAAGGTATATAATTTCATTTTAATGCTCCATTGCACGAAATGCGCCCATTTGTGATACCCTGTACACTTTCCTAACTTGTTTAAATATATATATATATTTGGAGATTTTCGTCAGGAATTTCCCTCTCAATAAAGAATTAAAATAGCGACAGCTTTTTGTAAGTTATGAATCAAAGAGTTCTTAGAAGAAGATAGAACAAAAGTAAAATAAATTCTATGAAAGCGACCGATAAAATTTGAAGGAAACAGAACCTCAAATTACCTCTCTTAATTTTTAAAAGTTTCGAAAGGGAGAAAGTTGAAGAGCGGGACGATACCAGTTAAACAGACAAGAGTGAGAACGTAAGCAATAAAGAAAATGGAACGGAAAATTACCAGAATGCGAAACACAAAACAAAACGAAAGGCAAAAAATCTGATGTGACCAAAACATGACTTTCTCCATAGCAATGAATATGATTCCTCTAGGCATAAGCGTCCACAGAAATAATTATCGGCAATTACACTTCTGGATAATTTTTAAACATTTTCAATAATCTTTAGTAAAGAAAATTGTTAGCTGAAACCTAACAATGGGTAATAAAAGCTCGAAGCGCAATTAAAATTTTCCATGGCAGCGTACGAAGCGCTATCAACAATTAGAAATGGTTAACATAGTAACTGAAACAATGGTATCACATAGCGACGTATTTAACATTAATTTATAATAAAAAACAATTTTATGAAAAAATGTTCCAAACAAAACTTCTAGCATATTTTATTCTCTACAATCTTTTATAATATCAACTATTTATAAAAATTGAGTTTTAAAGGAGGTATTTGAAAATAACTGAAAAACGACAAGAATAATTATCCACTTCCGGTTGGCACACATTGTTCAAAAACTAATCAACTCTTGCCAATACCACGAAAATATTATATTTGAAATTTGGTACTGACAAATACTTTTTCGGTGAGAGCGCCCACAAAATTCCTATCACATACAGACACAAAAACACAGGGACATAATCGAGAAAATAGTCAAAACGTGTTCTAGGGACATCCAAAAGTGTATTTCCGTTGAAGTCTCGACTTCGATTTTTTTCATGAATACAATACTTTCTCTATGCTACGTATATGGAGAAAGTAAACATTCAGCAAAATATAAAAAGGTCCGTTTCATTTTAAGTAAATAGAAACTAGTGCTTATATCCTACTTAGGTGGATTCTGAAAATACTTAAGTGTGTAGCATTAGTAATTACATTTGCATATTTATGGCAATCGTGTCAGGTTTCCCTATAATACAGTGTTTAAACAAGCTGTTGGAGACAATAGGAGATATTACAGAAAAGACACTCGTATTTGAATGTTGATGCGCAAGAAAAATTCTATTCATTGCTTATGGAGTGTCTTGTAAAGATTCACGAGTTGGATGAAGACAGTTAACAGTAAAAATAGAGGAAGAAATGAAAGGGAAAAATAAGAAAATGGAATGGGAAGAGAAGAGGAATAGATTAAAAGGCGAAAGCAGAGATAAAAATTCTTGGTTAATTTATATAGCCTTCCAATGATAAAATTTGACGTAAAATATCGGTTAGGAACATCTAAAAACATCCAAAGTGTGAAAACTAATGGAATATGCACTTGATAAATAATTATGGAGAGAAAATAAGAAGTTTAATTACAATCCTGTTTTGAAGAAATGGAAAAAGGGAAAATGTAAAAGAGGCAGATGCTTAAAAACAAAATAAGATTGGTGTGCAAAATTAGGAGAAGTTTTACTTCGAACGAGAGGGTAATAGGCAAATGACAAGTGAAGACGTTCGTTCGCATAACGCAAAGTGGCGATCGTGACAATTACCTGCAAAGTCGAACCAAAAAAAAATCCTCGAAGGCCTTTCAGGGAACATCAGGATGTTCGTGACGTACACCTCTCTTCGCTTCCGCGCCATTCTACGATTTCCACTCCTTCCCAGAAAAATGAAATTTAATTAGCGAAACGGGAAAATGGATGGGTGCAGTGGGAGGAGGAAGAGAATTGCGGAAAGGGAGTGCAGAAGAGGCTGGAGGAGGGAGGGGGAAGAGGGAAGGTGAGGAGGGGAGAGAGGGTGGGGAGGGGAGGGAGGATGGGTGGAGAGGGGAGAGAGATAGGGATGGGAGGGGTAGGGTGGGGACAGGGAGAGATGGGGATCATTGCCCCAATGAAAACAAATTTATATGAAGCACTTGGAATCTAGACCCTCTTGCTTTTGTTTTCGAAAGTTATTTTTTACTCTTTTCCTCTCTCTCTATCTATCTCTCAGACTCTCTCTCTCATTTGTTTTAGTTCCTTTTTATTCCGCTGGAGGGCTCTCTGTATAAACTGTTTATTTTAATGCTTTGTGGAGTTGTATCACGATCCAATACAAACATCAGTCCACTTAATTTGGATTGCAGTCCACGCAGAGGGAGGGAACACCTGCCTACGTCAATGGCCATTTGTATACATGAAAGCGCCGCTTGATACAGCTCACAGGAAAAGAAATGACCGAATAAAAGTAAATGTGATTTAAAAGAAAAACAGGTTTCTAGGAAAATAAACAATAGCAACTTTGAAGAGGCAGACGTATTATTCTATAACTGTCAAATACAAATGGATTTATGCAAAATTAATTTCTAAACCAGATGCACAAAACTTCCCTTCTATCAAAAACGAGATTTGCGTCAGTATGGAAATAACTGTTATCTTTAGTCCAACACAGTGGCGTAGGGGTCATGGTTCCGATGGTTCGGTCGAAACATGGCTCGGAGCTCGGGGGGCCCCAGGTGCCCGTGCTCGACAAGTCTTCGACCCGCACAATAACCTTAATTGAAAGCTCAAGCAGTAAGTTTTATGCCTGGCAGTGCGAGAGGGAAAAGTTGAAGGGGAACGGGCCCTTGGTCTAGGCCTGGTGTAATGGGAGTCCACGCTCTCTCGGCGTGAATATAGCATGTCGTCCCCAAACGGGCAAGCAAACGTCGAAATTCCAACAATATGCATTTGAAGGACCCATTGTGGTGTCCAAGGTCACGTGTACTACAAAAGAAAACAGTATGCTTGTTTTAATGAATCTTTCCTCTATCCTCAAACTGATCCGATAATCTCTGAGCGCCACGGGCCCTTTTTACGGTAGGATCAGCCGACATCTAGCAATATAGCAGATGTCCCTTTCGTCTTCTGTACTAAAGATCTGCCGACCTCCTCCAAAATCCAAAAATCTGATGTGGCCAACACATGACTTTCTCCATATTTGGGGTATAGATATTTAAATTATTATGAATAATATTACTAGGCAAAATTATTATTTCGTATCATAAAAGAAGATACCGTAAATTACGTATATTTGGAATGTGTTTACAGAATCCACCGCTACATGGTGGTGGCGCTGTATACTGCAAATTAAGAAAAAGCAAAATATATCCGAAATGGATGGTTCTACAAAAATTTGTTTCAAATATAACTTGGAAGAAATATTATTCTCTACAACTTTGGTCCTCAGGAATATTACCAATGACGTTTTAAAGGAGATATTTGACGGAAACCTAAAAACCGGTTATTTATAAATAACTCCTAAACAATAACTCCTATCGAAAATTGTTTCAAATGAAAGTTGTAGGAACTTACATTCTCTATAACTTTTGTATAGAATTATATATACAATAATGATGTTTTAACGAAGAAATATCGCAAAAACCGAATCGGGTTTCGAATAAACCTCGACTTTCGGTTATCCGTTATTGTCCAAAAACTAATCAGTTCTTTGTGCTCATGTTAAAGTGTTATATATGATGTTTGGTAACGATATGGCATGTACTTTTTGAGTTAGAGCGCCCACAATAACATACACACACAGACATTATTCCGAAAATAGTCTAAACGTGTTCTAGGAACCTCAAAACATGTATTTCCGTTGAAATCTCGAAGTCGATTTTTTTCATGAATACAATACTTTCCCATTACTACGTATGAGAAAGTAAAAAGAAGGGGTTTCTAGAGTGCACGTGCTGTAGAGTTAAAATAATCGCCATTTTTCTCAGTAATAATGGACACTACGCAAGATATTTCCAAAATTGACCAACTGAGCACCGTATATCGTTACATAAATATAACTAGAGGCAAAAATGGTGTACTGACAGACGTAAATTTTTGCGAGTCATTTCTGGGTTTTGAAATAGTCGTAAGCCAAAAATCTGTACGTTTGCAGGAACAAATATGCAATGGAATAAAAGAAAAGGGGTTAACCCTAGACAATTTAAGGGAGCAGAGATACCGATGGTGCGGCCACAATGAGTGGTGTTTATTCAGAAGCGCAAGCTTGTATTTAAAAAGTACAACTATATACGTGCACTGTGCATCGCACAACCTAAATATTGCATTAAATGATTGCATAAAATCGATTCCACAACTGTGTCATATTTACAGTCTACTTGAAAGAGTGTACGTGTTCTTCAGGAATATCACTGAGAGATGGAAATTGCTCTCTGTAGAAGGAAAAATTAGCACCACATTTAAGAGGCTGTGTCCCACAAGGTGGTCCAACAGAAAAGATGCGCTTATTGTATTAAGATTTAGGTTTACAGAGGTTTTGAAAGTTTTAATCATGATTGTTTCAAAACAACTAAATTTGAAGAAAAGGCTGAAGCAACAGCTCTGCTTAAAAGGCCCTAGTGTTTTGAAGTTGTCATCATTATTGTAATGCAAAGCAAAATTCTCACAACAATTAATACCATCTCTAAACTTCTCCGATCTAATAAACAGAACTTCAGAAAAGCTACTGCTTTGTTAAAAGACGCGTACGGTGACTTAAAATTATATCGGAATAGTTTCACATCTGTGGTTCAAAATTGTACATATACAGCTAAAAGTTGGGACATCGAATTTCGGATAAAGAAAGCCTCGCGAAGCGTAACTCATTTTGACGAGTTTGCAAACGACGGCAGTTGAATGATCCTGTAATATTACTTGGAATCATTGTTTTCTATAAATCGCTTGACATAATTCATATGCAACTAACTTAACGTTTTCTAGGGCTTCACAATGTTTAGAAGTTTACTGTCCCGACAAATGCTCTCATACTCCGATGATGAAGTATTTGAAGCTGCAAGTATTTTAGCAAAAGCCTACCCTGATTATCTCACACTAGATTTAGGCCTTCAAATTGTATCTTTCAGGTACAGCTTTAAAACGCAAATTATCCAATTTGATTCTGCATATGATTTAGCATTTATGTCAATTTTAGAAAATTATGTATTAGCTTCAACATTTTCAGACACATGTAAAGCCTGTTTACTATTTTTTACATTTCCTGTTACTGTTGTGACATCAAAACGCTCGTTTTCTAAGCTGAAATTGGTAAAAAGTTATTTAAGGCACTCAATGGAGCAAAAGCGCCTCAGTGGACTCGCAATGATATCTACTGAACTATCCCGTGCTATTAAAATTGACACTTTTGCTATTTTAACCAATTTTGAGGAAAATAAATCTCGCAAGAAGAATTTAATAATAGTGTGTTATGTGATGGATGCTACATATGGGATGCAGATTACTTGTCTTGCAATATAAAAATTGTTCCTATATACGTCTTCATAATCGTGTAACCTGATTTCTGTAATATTTGTTCTCTGAAATAATATTAGATACAATTAAATGCATAAAATTATTAAACGACTGCAATATACTTTTAATTTATAAAACACCGAAGCATCAATAAATTTATTACATTACAATTATCCCCTTTAAAAATAATATTCCCAAAAAATATATATTGGGGGAGAGGAGGGCCCCGTAAAAAATTCTCGAACCATGGCCCGGCTTCACCTTGCTACGCCACTGATCCAACAGCAATTTTTCAATTAATAGAAAGGGTCGTGAAAAGCTGGATGGTAACCTGTCGCATTCCATATTTCATGACACCAGGCATCATCTTTAAAATCTGACACCTCTGCTCCATATAAAATTTAATTTATTCGATATCTGTACAGTTTTAGAAAATCCTGACGAAAGCCATCGTTACGAATTAATCGTTGTAGTTTATTAGGCATCGAAGTGTAATGTTCACTGGAAGCCGCCTCCGTTATAGTTGTAAATTACAAATAATAACAATCCCCCAGAGAACGCATCGACTCATTTGCCTAGTTATTATTTTAAGAGCATTAAATCAGTGATATCAAAAACTGAGGCGCGCACGTAAACTACCTAGATGTCGCTGGTTCCTCCTTTCTTCGCCTCCGAGAATCCGCTGAAGTAACTCGGAAAGCATCAAGCACATAGCGTTATTCTGTTCTGGTTACGGAGATAGGGATTTATGGTGGAAAAAAAGGAAACACCAAAGATTTCCGCCTTTTCTTACCGAAATTCATTATAATTTCAACCGCCATAAACACACACACGCGACCAAACACCGCGAACGAGCCGTGCGGCACCAAAAATGCACTCTCCTGGAGTTAGGCGGGATGAAATAGGCTTAATTTTAAGCGATGACGATTTCTCTCAAAACAGGAAGAACGCATATTGTGCGTAATATGAGGCTGTCAAGGAATCTCTACTGTTATTAGAAATATCTCTCTGGCGCGCTAGACTTTCCGTCCCTTTCCACCCATTTCCATTTTCCTGCAAAACGCTCACAGCGATGTCACTCTTGACGTGCAGTAGATCACACGGGAGGAAAAAGCCCTTGTTCTACGTGCGCGCGTGTGTGGGCGTGCGCGTGCTTTGTTAGTTCCTTTCATACGTTTCAGTCCTGGTGTACAAGTTTTGGCCTACATTACGAACGAAAATAAAGTAAATTCTGTGTATGTCTGTCTCGTTAATTTTCCGCCTTATCAGTCGACATGCCGCCTCTCTCTCTCGGATATAGAGTATGGAAACCTGGGTGATTAAAGTACTGGCTTCTAATGGAGCATTCGTTGGGTTTAAATGTTTAATCGTCGGATTCTAAAACTGTGTACTACACAGAATGATTACTCTTTTGATAAAATTGATAATATGACATTCTTCAATAGTTTAAAGTATTAAAAAGCATATGATTTATACGAATCTAATTTCCCAAATTTCTTTATTCTTAAAATCTAAAAGATTTTAAGTGAGCAGAAATGCCCATTTCAGTGGAATAAATAACTTCTTCTTTCGCGGTATTTCACACCAAACTTTATAATGAGTACATTGTTTTGAACATTTCCTACTAGCTGCGGTACCTAATTTAAAAAAACTGATGTGGTCAACACATGACTTTCTCCATATTTGGGGCATAGATATTTAAATTATTATGAATAGCATTATAAGGCAAAATTATTTCGTATCGTAAAAGAAGACAGTCGTCCTTATTGCCGTAAATTAGGTATATTTTGAATATGTTTACAGAATTCACCGCTACATAGTGTAAACTGGAAAAGGTTAAATAACTCCGAAATTGATGGTTCTACGAAAATTTGTTTCAAATAAAACTTGGAGAAATATTGTTCTCTACAAATTTGATCCTCACGAAGATGACCAATTACGACGTTTTTAAAGAGATATTTGACGGAAACCGAAAAAACCGATAATTTTTTATAAATAATACCTAAACAATAACTACTGTGGAAAATTCTCTCAAATGAAAGTTGTAAGAAATTACATTCTCTATAACATTTGTAAAGAATTGTATATACAATAATGATGTTTTAAAGGAGAAATATCACAAAAAGGAATCGGGTTTCGAATAAACCTCGACTTCCGGTTAACCGTTAATGTCCAAAAACTAATCAGTTCTTTGTGCTCATGCTAAAGTGTTATATATGAAGTTTGGTAACGATATGGCAAGAACCTTTTGAGTTAGAGTGCCCACAATCACATACACACACAGACATCATTCCGAAAAGTCTAAACGTGTCTAAACATGTATTTCCGTTGAAATCTCGAAGTCGGTTTTTTTCGTGATCACAATAATTTCCCTATACTACGTATGGAGAAAGTAAAAATGCCTGGAAAAAATATTTTATTCCAGTGAAAAAATTATTGCATTATTATTTCTGATGGATTAATGCAGATGACAGGGTCAGCAAATATGTATCTTGTAAAATGGTTAAAATGCTCCTTGTCATAATTTTTATTCACTTTTAAAAAGTGTTTAACATCCATCACGAATTTCAATTTTAATTTCTTTACGAAAGGGAATTTGCAATTGGTCTGAAAAATGTTGTATACAATTAAAGCAATATGTATTTTTTATGCATAACTAACTAACTTTATTTTGTCCTATCGTCATAGGTTGCAATTACTTCTGTAAGAATTTTACTCTCACCTGTTAAGTTCTTTAAAAGTTTTTACTTTCTCCGTACGTAGTAACGGGAATGTATTGTGTTCATGAAAAATATCGACTTCGAGATTTCAACGGAAATACACGTTTTAAGGTCCTTAGAACACGTTTGGACTATTTTCGGAATGATGTCTGTGTGGATGTATGTGACTGTGGGCGCTCAAAAAGTACTTGTCATATTAATACCAAATTTCAGATATAACACTTTAGCATGAGCACAAAGAACTGATTAGTTTTTGGACAATTCCGGTTAACCGCAGGTCGAGGTTTATTCGAAACCCGATTCGGTTTCTGCGATATTTCTCCGATAATACTTCATTATTGTATACATTGCCCATTACGTAAAATGTAGAAAATATAATTTTCTACATCTTTTATTTCAAAGAATTTACCATAGCAGTTATTGTTTAGGAATTATTTATAAATAATCGGTTTTTCGGTTTCCGTCAAATATCTCCTTAAAAACATCGTTATTGGTAATCTACGTGAGGACCAAAGTAATATTTCTTCCAAATTTAGTTTGAAACAAATTTTCGTAGAGTCATCCATTTCGGAACAAATTCCTTTTTGCTTTCTCCATACATAGTAATGGGAAAGTATCGTGTTCATGAAAAAATCGACTTCGACATTTCAACGGAAATGCAACGTTTTGAGGTCGCTAGGACACGTTTAGACTTTTCGGAATGATGTCTGTGTGTGTATGCGATTGTGGGCACTCTAACTCAAAAAGTTCTTGCCATATCGTTACCAAACTTCATATATAACACTTTAGCATGAGTACAAAGAACATATTAGTTTTTGGACAATATCGGTTAACCGAAAGTTGAGGTTTATTCGAAACCCGATTCGGTTTTGGCGAAATATCTCCATTAAAATATCATTATTTTATATACAATTCGGTACAAAGGTTATAGAGAATGTAATTTTCTACAACTTTTATTTGAACCAATTTTCCATAGCAGTTATTGTTTAGGAATTATTTATAAATATTTTCGGTTTCCGTCAAATATCTCCTTAAAAACGTCGTAATTGGTCATCTTCGTGAGGACCAAAGTTGTAGAGAATAATATTTCTTTCAAGTTTTATTTTAAACAAATTTTTGGAGAACCATCCATTTCGGAGATATTTTGCTTTTTCTTAATTTGCAGTATACAGCGCCACCACCATGTAGCGGTGGATTCTGTAAACACATTCAAAATATACGTAATTTACGCCAATAAGGACGACTGTATACTTTTACGATACGAAATAATAATTTTGCCTTATAATGCTATTCATAAATAGAATTTAAATATCAATACCCAAAATATGGAAAAAGTCGTGTTGGCCACATCAGATTTTTTCTTAATGGAAAGCTTATGTGTACATTTCAGCTTAAATTTTGTTTAATATCTCATCGGCGGCTACAAGCGCATATTAACAAAGCTCTTATAACCATAAATCATCCACAAAACACCTCAAATATTTATCCCAGAACGAAAGCCTGCCGAACATTTGACGTCCACAAAGACATTACACTTTTGGATTATCTATGTGTTAAAAATGTATGTTCCTTTTCTCAGCAGTTTTTTACTCGTTAAACCTCAATATTACATCGTAAATGATGCGAAAGAGAAAACGTTGCGGTCATTCAGCTCTCATGAATTTCTGGTCCGGAAAATTACTGCAAGAGGTTTTACGAGCTAACTATATCAAAAGCTAATAAAACGGCAGCGCGGTAAAACGGAAAAACATGTTTTCGACCGATATTTCAAAAAATATTATAGGTTAAAGTGACCTTAATTCCGCCTCGGTCCCAGCAAAAATAAATTGCGGCAGATAATGGGTGTTTGCGCTTGATTCCCTCTCTTTTTTCGTTAACTTTCAGTTGTTTATTTTCCCTCTATCAAAAGTTTTGCTCTGCTCTTATGTTGTGAGAATTTTTGGTTTGTCGAAATATTAGGCACGAATATTATTCCTATTAGTGAATTATCTATTAAAGAATTTACACACTAAAGCTTAATTTACTTATGTAAACTATTTATCCGAGGTAAAATAATGTAGGAAATGAAAATGTATAAAAACATTTTTAAGTTACACTCTTTTTATAAAGCGCACTGAAAAATATAAAATAAACATTTATGTTCAAGAAAATATCTGGATCTTAAATTTTCATTGTATATGATCATGAATCTCTTTTAAGAAAGAGGTTTGACATACGTTGATTAAATTATTCAGTGCCATATAAATAGTCTGTAAATGCTTGTTTAATCAACATATGCCATACCTCTCTTTTAAAAAGAGATTCATGATCATATACAAAGAAAATTTTCATTAAGATCCAGATATATTCTTGAACCCAAAAATTAATTTTATATTTTTCAGTGCGCTTTATAAAAAGAGTATAACGTTTTTTTATATATATTTTTTTCTACTTTTTAGTTAAATGAATTTATAATTATGACAATGAGATCAAATTGTGATGTATTAATTTGCATCAAACATTACTATTTAATACTGAAATTTATAATATAGCTAATATTGTTATATAACTTTCATAGGAAATTTTTAATTATAACATTCTGCCAAACTATGATTTTATGCTGTGCTCAATGCAGCCCCTTCAAAATGCTTTTTCAAGAACTGAACAAAGATATTATTTAGCTTTGAAATAGTTAAAATATATCTGGACTTTTAAAATAGCAGATGAGACTATTAACACAACATAAAACTTAAAGTGGATGTACTCAAGTCTACCTGTAAATTATCAACTGAAATTAAGTTTTAATATAATTTAAAATGAATTACTTTTCACTCTCATGCATACCATAAAAACTATCAATTTGTCTACCAAAAAACACACCTCATGTTAAAAAAATTGTCCATTGATTCTGCATGTGAATTCTTATTAATTTATGCTCGAAAATTCTTTTAACAATTCACTAAAAATCTAAGTTGAAAGATCATTGAAATTCAACATTTTAATAAAACGCATAAGAATTTACCGCTGTGGAACTAAAGCTGACATAAGATGCAGTGTTCATCTTTGTAATGAAATACATCTAATCACAAGAAATTTCCACTGTAACAATATTTCTTGCAAATACAATATATTTGATCGCCTAATTTGTGGGTGTCAGCCGTGAAACAACTATGTATATTTTCGGTAAGAATTTTATTGCTAAGATGTGGAGACCGATTTAATCTTAACTTAATAAAAAAGAGTATAATTAAGAAATAATAGAAAAATTTGCCGATAAGTTACGTTTGAAATTGATCCCAACAGTTAATGATTCTTTTATATTGGACCAATAATTCACTCTATTGACAGTATCCGCAAAGCGCATAAATTAAAGCGTGAATCCCTCTTCCGATTGGACGCATTGGGCCGTTGGGAAAGTTTACCTTGACAAAGAAGGAACCCTTTCTCGACTACACCAGTAAACGGAGGGAATTATCTCCCTTCGCTACGCGAGCGCGAGTACACACGAAAAAAAAAGAAAGACGAAAAAAAAAGTCATTAAGACCCCGTAGAAACGACTTCCAGATACCCTTAATACATCACCGAGAAAAGAGAGTTTACTGGAGGCTTGTAATTAAAAAAAAAGAGAGGGAAGAGTCAGGAATGGTCGTGAGGAGGAGAGAGAGAAAAATTAAAATCAACCCTTTTCTCTTTGTTGACTCGAGAAAGGTTCGATTCGCACAATAATATTACCTTTGGTTAACAATGATCCTATCATTATCCTTTGCTGCCTCCATAAGTGTCATTCTCTCTCTCTCTCTCAAACGTATCCTCCCCCTTTCAAAACCCCATCCCTCCAGCGTAAAGCAAAGAAATCGCTAGAACCTTAGGAAAGAGGTCACCATCCCCATCCCCCGGCAACAGAACCGCCTCTCTCTCACTCTGCCACACCTCCCCTCCACACCGTAGACACCAACCCCGCCAATTCCCTTTAACACCTCCCAACACGCAGATCCCCTAGAAAGCAAACTCTCCCGGGTCTTTTAATTACCTCTTCCTATACTTTTCCCCGCTCCAACCCCTCTTTTCCCTACTCATTCTTCCCCCTCCTCTCTCACTCTCTCTCTAAATTCTTTCCTCCTTTCTGCATTCCATCCCATCTCTCTTTTTCTCCTTCTACCCCTTCGTTACCGACCAAAACCCTTCCTCCCTCGCGCTCTTCGTAATTTCTCTTTCGCGAGTTTTCTTTTTAAAAAAAAAAGATTCCTTTCTCGGAGATCCTTCCGAACCGTTTTCGAATTCGACCGCTCATTTTCCCCCCTTCCCTTGATATTTCTCCACAAACTTCCCACCTTGCCGAAACGCGGATACTTTATTGGGTTTTCGGTGAAAATTGGTATTGATTTTTGGGGAGATCGGCTGATAGTGAAGAGTGAAACCGAGCAATTAAAAGAAGGGAATAAATACGAGACGCGAGGACAAATGTTGGAATAAGGAGAAACCCTTGCGAAGGTCGTTAAGTAACAATCCTTTTATTGAATTAGTGTGTGAAGCGAAATGAAGCAGAATGGGTAATAGGATTGTTAAATTGCTAACGGCACAGGAAATCCTAGGAAAGCTAATCCCGACATAGTACATAACACCACAAATGGGTCATTTTATGCGTTATATTCAACTAATTATATAATAATTTAATTTATGTAATTTATCAACCGAAATAGAAAATAAACGAAGGAAAAATTATGACGGAATTTCCGAGCCATATAATTTAATTTTGAATACCGTCATAATAGAAAAGCATGTGATGCTAATAAACGCAATGTAAACATTATTCCTTTGCATAATGAATTAAAACTTATTAATTCAACTGAGGTGCGTTCAAAGGAGATGAAATTATGTTTATGAATTAGGAAGGCTGTTAAATTATGTTACACATTTCTACGCTGCTACGGTATTTTATTCTGAATTTAATGCGAGAGATATTTAAATAACATATAAGAATAATCCAGTTTCTACTTAATGAGATTTTCTTCTCTGTGCCTTAAACTTTCATTTTAAATTTAAATGTTAAATAAGAAAGTTGTTACTTTTTCCCCTAAAACATTCAGGATTTTTAAAAAGGTGTAAGTTAAAACAGTTTCACGAGATAAATTGTTCATATAATAAAGATGCACATGATGCATTTGCGTAAAAATAAAGGATTCTCGGATAATTATCCATTATACGTCAACGTTTAAATTATTTTCGGTGTAAATTCTGAGAAAATCTGGAAAATATTTAACAAGTAAAAACCTCTTCCATTTAATCGTATTAAGTCGAGAAACGCGGATCGAAGTCAACTACATAAGACCGCACTTTACGTTTGTTAACCACTATAAAATTATGAAAACTTAGGTTCGTACGACTAAAGAGAAATTTTGTTCATGACAAAATCATGGCAATCAAGCTTCTAGAAAGGAACTCTTAAGAGAAAAAAGAATGCAGTGAAAGGTGTGAACATCTCGGATGGAAATTCCTGGGAAAATATTTACTGACAGTCTATCCGAAAGAAACCGGAACTGGAAAATCTCAAGACTGCGTACCACTTTACCCAAACGCGCTACAATCGAAAAAACTCTGGGTGAGTGGCTAAGACATAAGACATATGACGTCATCAATGTGGTTATTTTGTTATTTCGCAGGTGGCATACAGTCAGTGGGTCGAAACGCGTAGTTCTAATGCGCAGATCACTCTCCCCTATTTCACACTCCCATAATAATTAGAATATTACAAAGAAAAGAGGAAATAAAATGACATTCAAACCGAAAGAATCAATGACCACCGAAACTTCTTTCCCGATAAAATTATCGAGAATAAACTGTGACGATAACTCAGCATTCGATAGACTGGTTACATCATCTCCCTCGCGCACCCCGGACGATTTCGTTTGAGATGATTTGTTATCAATAATAATAATATTCTTTCTCATTTTTATTTGTATGTCGCACATTATATATTCAATAGTCAGAGCGATTTTTGCTGTGTCCTAGTGAACTTTAAAACAAATGTCTCATATTTTAGTATTTTCTGTTTCTTCATTTAGCAGAAAAAATTAGAAAAAAGTACGGTTTACACGCAAATGCGGTATTTTCTTTCTCGAATCTTCATTCTCTTAGTTTTAGCATTCAATTTAATATCCCTGACAAGAATTTCGCCGAGGGTCCAAAACTTCGCATATTAGCCAAGACCTCTGCGAACCTTTTCGCCGTGATATAGCACCAAATCGCCCATCTTCCTCTCACTCTACCAAATCAACGGTTCCCCTATCTCTCCCCCTTTCGGGTTTAAATCCACCTCCATCGCCCCACACCCGCTTCTCGTATGGCCTTTCCTTTTTTCTCCCACCCTCCCCCTATCCTCACGCAAACTTTCACCCTTTCTCCTTGACGGCGGATCACTTCCACGCTAAAGCGCTCGCAGTCTTGTTTGCCAACACACTCCCCTCCTTGGCCTCCTCTCCCCCCTCCCCCCCCCTCCCCCCGTCTCACTTCGCCTTCTAATCTCTTCACCGGAATCATAATATGTCGGCCATCATCCTCTGACCGGCGCGTTGGAGCTATTATAGCCTTAGCATTAGGGAAGTATGACGACCCTTCTGAGGCCGTTACGGCACGGTCGTTTCTTATACATTTCGGTGAGTTCGCCTCTTCGTCAGGCGGAATAAAGATGGTCATCCTCCATTTTAGAATCTTAAAATTTATTAACCGCACGGTCGTTTCTTATACATTTCGGTGAGTTCGCCTCTTCGTCAGGCGGAATAAAGATGGTCATCCTCCATTTTAGAATCTTAAAATTTATTAACCGCCACGCGGGTACTTAGCGCCAAAATGCTTAATTGCTTTTGTCAAAAGTTCAGATTGTTCGAATTATTTTCATTAGCAATTGCCGTTGTGTGTGCTCTATCGTTCATTTTTATGTAGTGCATTTATATAATTGTTACCGAGAATATAAATTAGAAGGCCGTCTAAAGTATCGAGAAATCAATTTAAAAATAAAAGAATTTTTTTCCCTGAAAATTCAAAATACCATTTCCCCTTTTTTTTGTATTAAACATTCGTTCGATTTCATCGACAGCTTACATTTCTAAATATTCGAAAATAGGAATAAATGAAACAAGAAACATTATTTGACGATTTAAAATCGGATGTGCAATCAAAGAAACCGCCTGAAGGCATAATAAAAAATAATTTCAATGTTATTAAATTCGCGACAAAGCTTAGCAAAGGATGACAATGCAATAATGTATCTCCGTGGTCGATAATGGGAGCGCGCCTTGTGAACGCCAATAGGTCCCATAACATCTCGATCCGATGTAATAAACTATAACGTGCCTTTGAAAACCGAAACAAAAAAAAACGACGCCGAGGGAAAGAAAAAAAATCCCTTAAAAGGTCGTATGCCCCTAACACAAGGGAATAAGCGCGACGCGAATTGGAAAAAATATAAACGGAAGAGGGAAAGCAGAAAAAGCTCTTTTTTGTCGAAAAAAATCCCTATGAATTTATTTGATCACGCGAAACTATTCTAGCGTTAAAATTTAAGAGAGTGGAGTGGTTTTGAATTCCCCTTTTACCTCCTTTCCACCGACATTTGCCCTCCCCCCCCCCCCCCACTCCCACACTCCCATAACACAATTCGATTCGAACCCTTTCTCCATCCCATACCCCACCCACCCCATAACATTTCCCATCCAACCCCCCCAACTCCTATTCCCTATGAAACAAACCGTGGCAAGGTTTCCCCTTTCGCGCAATTTACGACAACCAATATCGAGGTAGGGGCGTTTTTTCCGCAGCCTTTTTGTTTGTTTTCCTCCCCCCTCGGTGTGTAGGGGGTGTTGGCGCAGAAAGGGTTTGGGGTAAAAATAAATAAAAGGGAGGCATTGGATGGGGAAAAGGGATACGGAGAAAGAGAAGAGTGATCTGCTGAAGGAATATGTGCTAGGGATGGAGGGAACTCTTTTAGGGATGCTGCTTTTGGTGGAAAATATTATGCGGATAAAGGTTTGGGTTTTTTTCCGAGAGAGGGTGCTGAGGTCGAATTAAGCTAACAGCGGCCCGGAAAGTAATTAAAGGAAAAATCGTTGCGGCGGAAATGGCAAACATTTTTTCCCCCGGTGATGAAAATTAGAAGGACGCTTCAAGTATTTTTCTTTTCCACCCACCCCCCCTCCCATTCCTCCTCCTTCCCTACCAACCCCCATGATCTCCGTTTCGTGCATCTGGACCACTCTCTTTGATGAGGAACGCCTTATAAATTAAGACAAAATTTCCACTACTTGATTACATTTCATTGTTTAATTTCGTTAATTTAGACTAGAAAAAGATATATATATATAGAGAGAGAGAGAGGGGGGGGGGGGAGAGATAGGGAAAAAAGCCAATTGTTTTCTGATTTATGGTGGAGCTGTGACACTGCCTTATTTTCACAACTTGGTTAATTTCTACCTTCTTGAATTATTTCGGATTGTCATTAAATCTCCTTTTTACAAGGTGCTGAAATATCATAAAAGCAATGGGAATTTTCGAGAATTTAAACAGGTTGCACGTTGACATTTAAAAAAGAATGACGGCGATGCAAACCGAAACCATTCAAGTCGACGCCTTTGTACGAGTAGTAATAATTCTGAAGGTCTAAGGAAGAATTGAGAATTTTCAAAGATTTTTCCAACTCTTGAAAATTTCAGGGATAATAAAGTGAAGGAGTTTTAGTTATGAAGTAATTTAAAAAAGTGAAATGTTCACAAAAAAGCTATTCTTACAACGGAAACAAATAAAATAGCAAACTTTGTAATTTCCACTGTTTTAAACACTGAACAGTTCCTAAAAAGTTACCCCAAGAAACGAGAATTTTACAAATTAAGACGTGCATGCGCCGAAGTACATTTTTCTCGGGCTTTTATTTTTTCGTCGAAACTATGACCACAATCGATTACAAAAACAGATAGCTGTAATGAAGGACGCTAACACACTTCCTAAACTTAAAAGAGGAAGGAGGACTCGCGGAGTAACAGGAAAAAAACTGGAATACGAGCGAATATGCCGATAGCCACCGACTGTCCCTAAATTCCCAATACTGACCTCCCAACCTATCTAACAATCCAAGTTTTTCAATACCGGCGAACGCGTGCCCCAGACGTCACCAGTGTGGTTGGGGGGGGGGGGGAGGATTGGGATGGGAGGAGTGAAGAGTGTGTGTCGGATTTTCCTTTTTTTGCGTAAAATATATTTCTATCGATTTCCGCGAGTCAGGGTTATATGCGGGAGGAATGGGAGTGCCAAAAAATATGACCCAATTTTTAACGTTAAGAGTAGGTTGATGCAAAAGGGGTGGCAATAACCTCTTCTTCACTCTCCCTAAAATGAAATACTTTCAATTTGGGTCACGCTTCATTGATGGCGCCACGGGCAGAGGCAGTTTTTGAGTGACGATAACGGATCGCTCGTTTTGCCGCAAAGTAGTATACGGTCGCCTCTGTTCTTTTTTTTTTACTAATTTCTCCTCTACCCTTTTACCTCTTCGCCTCCATCCTCATCATTCTTCCTTCTCGTTCTGTCCGCGGCGTGATTAAAAACTTCAAAGGACGCCGAGGGCGAGGAACGAAGGTGACGTAGTTTGAGTTTGGAGTGAGGCTTCCTTCCACAAATTTTCAACCTCCGATAAATTGATTTTTTTTTAGTAATTTCTCCCTCCGAGGGCCGCATTTTTTTAGCGGAAGGAATAATAAAATTGAACTATTTATTTCGCGAAAATTTTTAACATCCTTCAGATTTGGAAAACAAAAAACGACTATGTTTACGGTAAGTTTTTTTTACGTTTCACATTGTAAGCTTTTAATTTTCTTAAAAGAATGAGTTCTAACTTTTGTACCAACTTATTTGTTCTCGCAAATGAACTTAAACTACAAACAAATTCCTGACGAGAATCCTACACAGAGTCGCAAAGGTAGTTCGATATAAAAATGTTTATAAAATTCTAAAATATATCTCTTTTTCCTGAAACGATTCCAAAAATTTTCTTAGACGTCGTGCTATTCATAGTTAAAAATCAATCCGAGTTGTATCCATGAAGACATTTTCATTTAGAGATGCTACGTTATAAGAATGGAGACATTTCAATTAATTTAATAGCATATGCGCACAACGTTTATACATTAATAGAGTTGGCTCTACTGATTTACAAGCTAATATATCTATATAGTTGATTAATTTATCGACAGAATTAGTAAATGAAACAATGAAAATGTTAATTTAAGAGTGTTACCTTACTGGACGAAAACGAAAGTACGGGATAAGCAGCACAGAAATATCTGCAATCATACCTGCAAAGAAAAAAAATCTCATTTAATATACACTATAAAAAGTTGACAAAATACCTTAACAAAAAAATTAAAAGTCACAAAAGAGCCCGGTAACGAGATAAGAAATACATAACTGTACGTGGTAGCCTTTTACCAGGATCTAAAAAAGGCCCATTTTAAAATAATGAATAAAAATGTCTTGATTATAATAATCGCAATAAAAGCGCCGAAATTTGTTAAGAAACGGCGCCGCAAAAAAAATACGCGGAGAGAAGAATCTCGGGAAGAGATTAAATCTTCCTCCAGAGTCGACCTTTTGAGTCACGCCTTGTGATAACGAGATTGGTCGGTAACGAGTCCAATGCCCCTGTAATAAGAGCGGTACGTAATGGGAGAGGGGTGAAGGTAGAGAAGGTCCTTCACGGACGATGCAGAGGCGGCGGAGGCGAAGACGTTCCACTCGTTAAATCCGCGGGATAAAGAGAAAATGCTAAAGAATGAGAGAGAGAGAGGAAGGATAAGCAGGAGGAATGAGAAGAAGAAGACGGACAAAAGCCTCCGTGAAGACAAGCTTTAATGGTCTGCTTCATACGCCCTGCGAATTGTTAAAGAGGGATTCCTCGAGAGGGTACCTTAAAGAGGGCAGACAAGTTGATTTCCTCTTCGTCTAGGTGGCAGCACCAGCGGAATGAAGGAAGGAAGGCGCTATCCTATTTGGGGGTGGTGGCACTTGGCTTGGCATTTCGCTAAGTGATTTACTCTAAAAAAATTGGAGAGGGAAGTCGAAGGCAGCGTGAAAGGGTTCCGAGGAAGGGTTTAAAGGCCGCGTTGAGGCGTGGATCCATCGACTTCCCATCGCATAGACGCGTGCCAACCGGCTCTACAGAAGGTTGTCGATGTATATATAGGAGGCGCTGCGGTGTTCTGTCTCTTGGGAAAGCGAAAGGGGAGAATCAACCCAAGGGCTAAAAAGGTAACGACAGCACGACGTGAGAGTTGAGGCTGTGGAAAGGTCAGGGAATTGGAAGTTGAGAGAAATTGATAATCTTTTTCTATTTCATACGAACAATGGACAGTACAAGCAATTAGCCAACGGCTGCAAGATGTCGTCTGACTCAACCTTTCATGTAAATAAAATTCGATTGGAAGTTGTCGCGTGTGAGATCACGTAGTCATACGTAACGGGTCCTTTCCGAGAAAATATAAACAAGTTAGGAAAGTGTACAAAGTATCACAAATGGGCGCGTTTCGTGCAATGGAGTATTACAAAGAAATTATATACCTGCACGTAAGGGAAATGTGTTTTAAAGTTCTTTTCTTCATCATAAATAATCCATTTTCTTCCTATTTAATAATATTGCATGCACACGTCAGGAAATTAAACGTTTGTTTGGGAGATTATGTTAGCAATGAAGTAACCATGCAAGATTTCCAAGTTCAACTTGATATAAGAGTTTCTTGTTTGATTTTCTCGATAACAGCTAATCCTACGATAAAAATGTATAGGAAAGGATATACTCTACCAGTTCTATAACTTTTATTTGAAAAATATTTTGATATGAGCAATACTTTACGAGAAATGACGAAAATTGAATTTTTTGTCACTAGTAAAGTGGTACCCCTGATTGGCGTACGTGATTCATTTTTATGATTTTCTGATTATATTTTATTGAAAGTCCTTAATATCAAATTTCATGAAAATCTGTTCCGTAGAAGCTGAGAACAACCATGCGGGCGGGCGGACGGACGGACGGACGGACGGACGGACAGAGCGACTATAATAAGCGCTCACGCTGGAAGTGAAACGCGCCTAAAAATGAACATCGAATCTAGAGAAACTATTTATGGATTCGATTTCCTGCATAATACTTATTTAATAGTAATCAATTGTGAAATGATTTATTTATAACACTGCACACCTGATATATGATGGCACATGAGCATATAAGTGCAAAAATGATTACAGCAATGAGTAGAAAATATCGCGTTTATCAGTTTATTACCAGTTCTGGGGATATACGTAGCGTAGCCATAGAGATTTATGGTGATAATAATTTTATGGTCGATGCTTCGAACGTTCATGGACGAAATAATGGACGGAAATAATGACACTATATTGTACCAAAGAAATTATAACGCAAGCCTTGAATGTGAATTGACGATAGCACAATACATGTTCCAGCTATTTTTCTGCCCTATAGTCAGAGCCGCGACATGAATGCAGGATTGCTTGTTTTGGTTCTCTTACAAATGATTCTGTTTCAAGGTAGCTTCCCAGCAATACGTTAGACTTTAACAATTTTTATCCAAGATATTTCACTATCTACGTCTAAATATCATAAACTTCCTAAATTATTACTAGTTTGATAAAATCCAGAATATTTTTACTGCACGTCCTATGGTCCTATAGAATGTTAATAAAAAATTGCTAATAACAACACAATGTTATGGAGTAATAAGCCAACAGATATATGCAGTATCCGTGAATTTCGTATATCATGAAGTTATAGAGAGTTTAAAATTTATTTCTCAATTCGTAGGTCTTCCATTTACCATAGGGATGCTCTATCTCGAACACACATATTCATTTTCTACGAATTTACTAAATATTAATACGCAAATATACAATCACGTCGCATACTTCTGTAAAATCCAATTCTGAAAATTGCGAATCAAGGGGATGGTCTACAGACGGCCTTTCATAACATCTTAGATTGAAGACCTTGGGCTAAGGAAATTTGAACCTCCCCTTTCTCTCGTGGCATATTCAAGTACACTCCTGCAGATAAAATTAACAAAGCAGTCTCCTTGGTCCTATAGGATATAATGCAACAGTGATGTTCACATAAAAATAACATAATTAAGACTCTTGAGCGAGATGACAACTTCAATTAACATTTATGTGCCCAAAATTATTTCATTTCCATTTCAAACGAAGAGTGAAAGCTAGATAAAAACTGCCGCATCACCGTGAGAGAATTTCAAGACGGTGGCCGTAACTCAAAACCGATTATAGGATTCGGAGATGGAAAACCTCTTGCGCGAGCTCAAGACCGCGATATTGCAGCCGGAATGTACAAAGCGATTTCCTCGGGGGAGAGTAAACAATGTCGAAACGTCGTGGAATATCCCGAAGCGTAATATTCCTGCGAAGATGTATTAATCAATAGACAAAGGAGAGGGTGGAAAGGGGGAGGGGTAGGGCGACGGGGGGAGGGAATGGAGAGGCAGGGTGGGGGAGGGAGATGCAAACACAATAATACGACGCATGGAATCCGCCCTCGGTGTTTTGGATTTTATGTCAGCGAGAAAGAGAGTTAACATGAAATCCAACTGATGAGCTACGCCTCGGAAACGACAAGATTAGTCATTTTTCTCCAAAAATGGAATATGAAAGCGGCGCCATGAATGCGGAGGAGTTGGGGACTGCCATGCGCTGTAATACTTACAAAAGGTGACGGAATTCTAAGAAAAAAATCTGCCTGAAAAATGTAAGGAGCAAGGATCTTTTGAAGCGACGTCTGTTGAGGTCGCGAAGAATGCTATCTTTAGTGAGTGACATTTCGACTGCTCGCAAAAGAAACGATAGAGACATTTCGCCAAACGGAATCACTTTTCTAGAAATATTCCTAACCACATTTCCGAATTTAAAGCTCCTCCGATCATTAAAATGTATAAATGCTACCATCCGACAAATATAACGGAAACAATTACATTAACAACTTTCATTACCATTAAAACGAAAAAATTTTCGGTTGTGAAAGCAACTAACGACATTGCAAACGTCGAGTTGATACTAATGCTTTTCATAAGAGATAAAAGTTTCAAGTTTTGCCATCTTATTATCGTAATCGACTTTTTAAAAGGCTCCTACGCGGTGAATATATTAGCATAAATGAACGCATGACATCATTCTGCGATTAATATTTTCGCTACGCTGCACACGCATGCAGTGTGGGACGAAGGTGTGGATTTCTGCTTTAATAGGTTAACAACGGAAATGAGTTAGAGAATAACGCGTGCATGATAATTTGAAATCTTTAAAGATAGGTGAAATGATAAAGATAAGTATCGGTATTCATTCATCTACGGTTTAGCGACACTCAAGCTGTTCTTTCTCAATCTAAATTTCAAAATTAAAATAGATAAAAACGCATTATAAGTAAGTTCAACGCAAAAGAGTACCTCCGTTGAGGGAGAAATCGCCGAATATTCAAGAAAATAAAATTTTTGCAATGTTTCCTTTTGATGGTGGTCTCATATTTACCGAAACTTCTTTTATGGCACAATTTTTTCCTCTAGCGAAATAGCAGATGAAGCAAGAAGGAATAGTAAATTTTCTCAGACTTCCATTCTCCAAATTCTCGGTACTAGTACTTTTCGGATAAATATTCATGTCCTTTGCCCTTGAATAAGGAATGGACATTTCCTTGTAAGCCGGAGTAAGAATTAACACAAGACTCGCGAGATTAGAGGAAAACCCGAAAGCTTCCCTACACGCCGCCTGTATGCTTCCGCTCATCTAGAATCTCCTGACTAATGACATGCCACACAGAGAGAGAGAGAGAGAGGGAGAGAAGCGGTGAGGACGGTTCAGATGCGAGATATAGAGAAAGAGAGAGAGAGATATAGAGGAAGAGAGAGAGGAAAAGTGTGTGTGTGTGTGTGGCAGAGAGTGAAAGGGAAGCTGACGTGAAAGACTGAGAGGCATAGGAAGAGAGAGCAGAGAGGCCCCTTCGAAATTTGGAGTAACGGGAATTAATAACTGCAGATCCTAAGATTAAAGCGAAAGGGGTTTGAAATGGAATGGCGGGTTAAAGAAATCGCGGGAAGAACGTTTGAAATAAGGCAAAGATCGCCAAAGAGGTCTCGGATGCAGAGCTTATTGATTTAACTCTCAGCTATTCGAAGTTCGTTGCTCTTAACCTTATTTAAGAAGGAGTAAGCGAAACAACCATCGCGTGTCCTTATCTCATCTTTTATCCCTACAACAACACACTGGTGTCTGATTGACCCAAGCGGCTTAGACTTTTCCGTTTAGCACTCCTAATTCTCCGAATTTGACGCCAGGGATCCCCTGTAAATAATCTTTGGGACACTGCCGATAGGGCCAGGCAGGTGGCACCGTCAGTCTGACTCACAATCAGACACTGGGTACTACGAACGTGATATCCGAGTCGGGTCAGCCAGACCCCAGTGTGCCGCTTGAGGAATTTTTTGGGCGGTAAGTGAAAATTGCATTTTTAGTTTTTTTTCGCTATTTTACCTATCTTTTAACATGTTTACACAGTATATATTGTACACTAAGTGCATTTATTGATTTTAAGTAACTTCTGACATTTTTTATTCAGTCGATGCACTTTTGAACCTAGGAGCATTTTTTACAGTTACGATGGTTTCTCAGTACAAGTTGCGAAATCTAATAGATGTTCAATATGCTCTCTGTTTCTGTCCAGAGGACGAAGGGGATGTAGAAAATTTCGGAGGGGAGGCATCGGAGAATGAGGAGGATAACGTAGAAACTGAGTTTCATCCAGACAGCGACGAATACCGAGCAACCATTTGCACTGACTGTTCCAGTAATGAATAGTGTTCTATTTATTGTGCGACAACATTTTTTAAGAAAAAAATCACTTGCTTGACACTTTTTTGTAGCAACTTATGTTAAAACATTGACAACAGAATTTTTCCAAGTCACATAATAAGAATGTTTTCTTAGAAAACAAAGCTGAAATATTTTTCCCTTGTAGCCTGGTGTCTCTAATATGTACAATAAAATAACATACGACCACGTTGTCGCTGTGCGCGCGGTTCTGTCTAATAACATATTTTTTCATCCTTTTTTACAGGAAAAAATTTTCCACAATTATTATAAGCAAACCTTTATTCACTTTTTTTAAACTGTCAATTTTCACTTGCCAAGATAATTTGACCATTTTTAAAAAACATTAATTAAATACTTTTTTCTTGTAGCCTGGGAACTAGTTTCAGAATATCCTAGAGTTCTTTCATTTCCACCAACCCAAGAATTTTTTAAAATTAAAAACCGCACCCCTTGCGTTTCACTTATTTTCGCCGTATTTGTATTTGCATTTATTGCTATTGGATACACAACATTGTTTAAAGCTTAATATCACCTGCACAGATGTCTTCTTGAGGTTCCAGTGAAAAGAAATCACTACCAACTTGCTAAAAAGACCTAACAGAGAGGGAGAACATAGTGAAAGAAGAGCCTGGGGTCTGCTGAACCCCAGTGTGCCGCTTGAGAAACACATTTTTAAGTGTGCTGGTGTAGGGTTAACATTGACGGTTGAAAGGGTCAAGAGGTTCGAACGTAATGAAAGTTTAAAGCAAAGTGAAAATGACGGCCGTGCGACGAGGAGTCTCAATGCACGTCATTAGCCTCCATAATTTCTCTAGGTGACTCCTGTTCAGTAAGATGGACAAGCAAACCATACACGCAGTACTTCGCAGTTAGTTTCCTTATTATGGTCACAGGTGTGACCTGTTTCATCTACTACCTTCGCTGTCCAATGCGTTCGGATCTAGTATAATCGTTCGCTCCTCTCATATTCTTCGTAGTACTTCCATCCAGTTTTCCTTCCAGCACTTCTTTAATCATGCTCTCTCTTCTCAGGTAATGTCCAATCCAGTTCGCCATCCTCTCTCTGATTGTCTGTATAATCATTCGCTCCTCTCATATTCTTCGTATTACTTCGTTTTTCACCCTATCTATCCATTTTGCCTTCAGCATTCTTCTCCAGGTCCACATTTCGAAGCTTTCCAAGTATTTAATATCATTTTTCCTGAGCGTTCATGTTTCTGCCCCATATAAAGCTATACTCCATACATAGCATTTTATCAACTTCTTGCGGTTACCCTCCTTTACATCCCGTTAGTAGGAGTTTCTTTCCTCTGAAAGCGGATTTTGCTTTCGTTATTCTAGTCCTGATTTCATCGGTACATTTTGCTTCTCTTGTTATGATGTGAAACTTGTTCTAATGGCTTTCCTCCTATACTTATGTGCAAATTTTCTTCTTCTATACTTGATATTCGAATTACCTTTGATTTTTCTGTATTTATTTCTATACCGTATTTTCTACCTGCTATCAATAGTCTATCATTTTCTGGAATTCCTTTTCTTATCTTGCTAGAAGTACTTGATCATCCGCGTATTTCACTGTTCTTATAACCCTTCCTCCAATTTCTAAATCTCCTGTGCCTTCTAATGCTTCCTGCATCAGTCTCTCTCCATATATATTGAACAGGATCGGCGATAAGCTACAGCCCTGCCTTATTCCTCTACCGATATTTACTCCGCTGGTGTCCGCATTCTCCAACCTGACCTTTACAAACTTGATTCACGTATAGATTCCTGATCTGTCTCCTGTCTTTCCAGTGTACACCTATATCCTTTAATATCTTCATCAGCAGTACCAAATTTACTCTATCAGTCGATGAAACATACGCAGCAATCTTGGCTGTACTCTATTGCCCTTTCTGAAACGATTCTCACTACACCGATAGCATCTCCGGTTCCTCGTCCTTTTCTGAAACCGAATTGATCTTCCTCTAGCATTTCTTCGTCCCTTTTCTCTAGCCGTTTATTAGGAATCCTCGTGATGATCTTTGAATTGTGTGACAGTAGGCTTATCGTTCTGTAGTCTTTACACTGCATTGCCTTCTTCTTTACAGGGATCATCGTTACATCTAAGAAATCCTGAGGCCACTCTCCCGAGTCGTAAATCTTTTTAATTAATTTAGTAATCACTTTTAGTCCTTAGGATCCCATGACGTTAAGTACCTCTGCCGGTATTCCATCGCTGCCTGTAGCTTTTCCTTCGTCAGTTCCAGGATCGCCTTTTCTACTTCGCTTTTCATAATACTTGGTCTTAAGTTGTCTTCATTAATGTCATCCTCTTCTTGCAGTTCCATTTGTGCCGATCGTGCCTGCTTGTTGTATAGTTCCTTAATGTATTCTTTCCATACCTGTGCTACATCATTTGGTTCTGCGACTATTTTCCATCTGTATTCATAATTCCTTTACCACGAATCCCATTAAGCGTCTTATCTTCTAACTGCAGTGTCCCAGAGTACATCATATCGACCTAACTTCTCCATCTGTTGTATTTCCTCACATTTTTCTTTTATCCAATTTTCCCTAGGTTTATCTGTTACCCTTCTCAACTCATTGTTTATGCGTATATAGTTGGCTCTACCTTCTTCACTGTTAACGTTTTTCCATTTTCTTCTCTCTCATATATATATGTAAATATATCGGTATTGCATCTGTAAAACGAAATGTGTTTTCCCTTTCGGAATTGTATTTACTTCAATTATTCGTAATGGCAATATTTCGGCGAACTGAATTACCACATGTCTAAGAGGATAAACATTTTTCTAAGCTCTTTATGTTCCGAAACCTTTGTGGAATAAAAGACTTTTGCAATCCTTTCCTCCTGCTAACTAGAAACCCACCCCCTCCCACCACTTACTCCAACCGCGTCTCAACCCATTCCGACGCGCACACAGCACCTCGCGAGAATTTCTCCTCGCGTTCCTCCACGTTTAAATAATTCCATTCTTTACGAGCGGACCCCATTTTCCTTTCCTTATCCGACCTCCCTTTCCTCGACTTGTCATTCCAACTGAACGACACACGCTCTTCCCCTCCTCGCCCTCCCTTCCTTGCCCTCCCTCCTCGCCCTCCCTCCTCGCCCTCCCTCCTCGCCTTTCCTCCTCGCCCTTCCTCCTCGCCCTTCCTCCTCGCCCTTCCTCCTCGCCCTTCCTCCTCGCCATTCTCTCCCTACCATCAACGAATGAACGGTATAAATCACGCCGGAGGTGGTCGAAAGGGGAAAATCCCGAATTTATGTCTCCTCCTACCACCCCCATCCCTCTCTGTACTCACCTCCTTCCTCCTCAAAACCTCTCTTTTTACTCTGCATTATCAAATAAGTTTGCCCGGCGGATAGAGGAAGGGGTATCTTTGTACACACGTCCATGGACTATCTATCATGGCGTAAGAAAACGCGGGGGTCCTCGTTTCCCCGAATAGCGTACTATAAGCGCGACTTCCCCCGCCTCACGACGCGCGCGCACATTCTCGAACGAGAGAAGGAAGAGGAAGAGTATTCCTCCAAAGGAACGGTTGCGAATTCGGTGATATCCGCACATAAGAAAGGGATTGAGGAGCGAGAAAGAGGAAAAGAGGGGGGAAAGTGGTGGGAGGGGGAAGGGAAGTGGTGGGAGGGGCAGGAGAGCGTAAAGGGTGACGGTCGAGGAGGAGGTTTTTGCCGGATTATTTCGGGTAGGGTTCATGTTTTTGCGAGGGGCGAAAAAGATTTTTCCGGAGATGCGTCTGACTAGGAAGGCGGTGGGTGGAAGGGAGGTTGGGGGTTGAGAGGAAGCGGGGGAGGAGGATTCGCCGTGGAGTGTGGGACTCAGAGGAGGGAGCAGATGCGCCAGGAAAGCGGAACGATTCATTCCCCCGGAGCTCGAGGTATATTTCAGTTTTCCCCCCGTCCTTTCGCGGGGGATGGATCCGCCTCTGCCCACCGCGGAGCTCGAAACCTCCCCTCTCTCCCCTCCTCGCACTTTTGCCCCCTTCCGATCCATCTTCGCGTCTATTTCTCCCCCTCCAACTCCGCCTCCGCCATTTCTTCCTGTCAACCCCCAGCGTGCTAGGCCGCGCGAGAGATGGGATTGCGCCGAAGCCAGCGCAGACAAGGGAGGCGAGGGCATTATCAGATACATGAAAAATTTGAATGCAGAGTTATTCAGGAGGCCGAATGGGGAGGCGGCTTCTCTCGGAACGGGCGGCTTTTGAGGGAGCGCGTTACGCTTTCCGGGAAGAGAGAGAGAGAGAGAGACGCAATGGGGATAAAAGACGTAAAATTTGGGTCACAATCGAATGAGAAAGCCGTGAAAATTTATGTGTCGTTCACCTCACTTTTTAAGCACATCGTACGTCATAAGATATCCTCTTGAGTGTTTGCATAAAAGTAGGAGCGAAATAATGGCTTTTCAAATAATAATTAAGCCCAGTTATGTACTTTTATGGGTCTTGTGTGGTGGTAGATGTATTTTCTACTCTATTCTACTCCGTCCTATTATAGCTCGTACACTTGAAACACGAAGCATAGTCTCCTTTTAGCGAACGAAATATTCCGCAAAACTGATTATTCAGGATTTACAGAAATCTATAGTGAGAATCGCAAAAATGTTGTACATTTAATGTAACATTTTTAGCACATATTTGGGAAACGATAAATTCTGTTGAATATAGTTCGAAATAACAGAAAAATGAGGATCTCTGTATTAAGCGACTCGAATTTTGGAGCCATCGAAAACATTTTTGATTAAGAATGTAATTCCGAATATCTTATCGAATTCTGAAGCTATGTTAAATGTGCCATTGTTCTTAATGCTACCTTTAAGGGATATTAAGATTGCAGCATAACGAAGAGAATAAACATGTGATTAAGATCCCTAAGTAAACGGCACCACCACAAGCAAGATATTTTTTCATGATCTTTCAAAATGAATTGAAAATTAAAATGAAACAATTTATTTTTAAAAATTCAGATGTTTATTTCCATCCATTATTACTGCATTCAATTAGAACAATCTTGCAGAGTGTGTTAAAGACCATCCAAAGCCTTTCTTTTATATTTAAAGGAGAGCGGTAATTGAGTCTAAAAATATAAAATGGAAGGATTCTAGTACGGCGATTCAACACTGGCGGTGAGTCAAATTCTGCATACCTAGATACTTTTCTAACCGCAGGTTACCTCTTTTACCAAGAGAAAATAGCCTGTCACAATGCGAAAAGGGATTAATGGCCATTAAAATAAAGTGAGACACGAATCTAATTACTCTTTTAGCGACATCATAATTGTGTAGAACGGGAATGGCAACATTTTTCTATCGTGCGCCGCTCTTTGCCGGGGACAAAAATTTGCGGCCCTCAGCTCGTGCCACGTTTACGGATTATCTTTTTCTAATCATGGGGAATCCTAGATGTCATACGAGAAAGATACGGTGCGGAGTTAAGTTAAAGGAAAGCTAAAATTACTTTTGCAATACATGCCTTAAAATATTTTTTCGTTAATTAGTGTGCCACGCAAAAACTCTCAGCGCATCGCTGTAGGCAGTCATGCTATAGGTTGCCGACCCCTGGTATACAACGACAAGAGTAAAACATCTGATGTGGCCAACACATGACTTTCTCCATACAAGGCAATGAAGATGATTACTCCTGACGTCAGCTTTCTCAGAAATAAGTATCAGCGGTTACACTCGTGATTAATTAAAAAACATTTTCAATAGTCTTTATTTAAAAAAAAGTAAAAAGTAAAGAAAACTTCTAGATTTTTCTATGGATAAATACTGTCGATGCGCAATTAAAATTACCCTTTGAATCTTACGGGACGGCATCAACAATTATAAAATGTTATCACAGTAGTGGAAACAATGTTTATCACTTAGCGACGTGTTTAACAAATTTAGAAGAAAAATCAAAATATCTCTTAAACCATCGGTTTTGTGAAAATATGTTTCAAACAAAACTTGTAGAAAATTACATTATCTACAACTATTACAACTATTTACGACAACTGAGTCTGAAAGGAGATATGTATTGGAAAAACGTCTAGAATAAACACACACTTTCGGTGGATCACTTTTAGCCAAAACCTATTCAATTCTTCATTTGCTAACAAAAATCTTAAGTATAAGTTTTTTCTGATTTGATAATTAGTTTTTTGAGTTAGAGCGCCCACAAAATTCCTATCACATGCAGGCATACACTGACGTCATCGAGAAAATAGTCTAAAACGTGTTCTAGGGACCTCAAAACGTGTATTTCCGTTGAAATCTCGAAATAGGTTTTTTCATGAAACCAATATTTTCTGGATACTACGTATATGGAAAACGTAAAATATGCATCCGTTGGGGCAAAATTCATGCATGTGTAAAATTATTGAATGAAATTATTGATTAATTATAAAGTAAATTCCATAAATGCCATTTAGAAGGATTGCAGATAATCTACTAAATTTTATAACGAATCTTAGTAGTTATTAAAAAAAGACAAATTTAATCCGTTATTCCGGTTGTTATAAGGCCATTCGATTCACAAAATACCGCAAAAAAATTAAAAACATTGAAATCACGCCTTCAAGAAAGCATTAAAAAATATGAGCGTATATTCGGATTCTTACTAAAACCAGGAAGGACCCAAATAAAATGTACGAAGCAAAAAAAAAGCATCGGTAGGTGTAAAAAGATTTTTTAAAAAACTGCCTCAAGTTAATTCGGCAATAGTTTATTTCAGCGATAATTGGAGCAACTACTGAAAGACCTCACCGAAAAATGAATACATATTTTAAAAAAAAAAAGGGCGAAGTACTTATAAGCAGCAAAAAAATGGAAGAATTTTAATCCTCCCCCCTAACTCCCACCCCTCCTGCCTCACTTCCTCCTCGTCCTCCTACCTCACTTCCTCTCCCTTCTGCCTCACTTCCCCCTCCTACTCACTCACTCCTCGATTCCTTTTTTTTTCACGACAAAAAATTATTTCGAGAGGAGAGAGGGAAGGGAAGAAAATAGACTCCAGAGAGCGCGATATCGATCCGAGTCCGCCCGCTAGGAAGGAAGCGGAAAACCGCCTTCCTCTCTCTCTCTCCGCCCCATCCTCACACCCTCGACTCCACTCCTTTTATCTCGCACAGCAGCGCGCACGAGAGAGAGAGAGAGAGATTTCGAAAAATTCCACACCCCGTTTTCGCCTCATTCCCTCAATCGAGACGCCCCCCCCCCCCCCCTCCCCCAAAAGGGTCCCATTCCTTACTCCCCCACCCTTTATCCGTTACCTATCCTTCTCCTCGACCCCGCATCTCTCTTCTCCCCCCCCCCCCCTCTCTCCTCGCCTTCCAAGTCTTCTCTCCTTGTGTTTTTTTAACGTTCCATGGAATCTCGCTTCGCACCTCCAAATCTCAACGAGACACCTCCTATAAGAGTCCCTCAAAATCCACTCCCTCCTTTCCGCTCCAGAACTTCCCCACTCCTCCTCCTCCTCACGCAGAGCGAGGCGACGTTCCGAGACGCCAGAGAACAACGCGTGGAATTTTCTCTACAGTCCTCTCCACGCCGCGTAGGAGAGGGGGGGGGGAGATGGGATAGGATAGAATATTAGCGATGGGAGAGAACTTTGGGAGAAAAGCAGAGAGAGAGGTTGGGAATCGATCTCTTAGGAGAGGGACGCTCCAGAGGATGTTTGCTGAAGGGGAAAAAATGTATTAGGTAGAGTGCGTGGAATGGATTCGAAGAACTATTGAGGATATTGAGAAGTATATGAGTAGACGGTGGTACGAGAATCAACAGAGCAATTTAATTATTCCTATGCATTTGTGAATGTGCGTGTGAGTGTGTGTGTGTGTGTGTGGCGGAAAAAAATGGGATAAATTCCATCTTATCCAATTGGAATTTATTATTAAAGAAGTGTTTGTCTTGAAGTATTTGGTCAAAGTAACAGGCAGGACGCAATATAAGATAATTCAAATTGGCATTCCATTTATAAGCACGTGTTTGTAGATTGGCTGAGGTTAACGAATGATAAAATATTCTGGATTAAAACGATAGGAGATGAAGTAGGTGAGAGTGTGAGGAATTTATGATATCGCTTAATGATTTTTATTCATTAAATATGGGTTGGAAACGAGATACACGAAGATGGCAATTACGGACTTCGGAGGAGGGGAAAGATGGGCGTGCGGTAAAGAAATAAGGATGCATTTCTCTAACGATTAAGAAAAAGGGATATTAGCACAACTTCGGAAAACTCAAAAGGAACGTGGTGAAGAGAAAGAGACGAAAATGTCGTTAGGGAAAAGGAGATGAGAAGAAGAGGCGGAGGAGGGAAATGGGTGGAAGATTAAACGAGAGGCACGGGTGTGGTTTATATACGGTAGGAAGACACTGAAATTTCCGGAAAAAAAGTTGCTGATGAGTAGGAAAGAATAATAAATTGAAGAGGAAAAAGAGTTTGAAGTAGAGAGTGGCGTGAATAAATCCATAAGAAAGTGAGTTTGCAGAAAGGGATGTAATACGGTTGTTTTAAAACAACTGCGATGGGTTAAAAATACAATGAAATGAAAAAAATTAAGACGGAGAATCAAATAAAAAGATTAGACTACAATTTTTCTGCGGTAATTTTTCGAATTCGTAGAGTGTTAAATTTTTAAATTAGATTTTCCTGGGTCCCCCTTTACAGACAGTTTGAGGTTTTAACGGTAATTGATGAAGTCGATGCATATTCATGCAGAGAAGGTTCCATATCGAGTTTTCTTGTAAGACATTCAAGGAGTTTATTATCAAATATTTCTACGGAGAAAGTTAAATAAGACTCTTCGGCTCGATTTAGTTTTAATTGGCCAAACCAGGGCCGTGCCACCTTTTTTCATTTGAGTACTTTGGCGAGCCGTATTAGATGTCACAAGTGCCTCGGCGGGCCGGATTAGATTTTACATAGGAACCTACTCAAGCTATTTTTAAATTGAAAATAACGTTTTAACAATTTTTAGCGTAAAAACTTCGCCAGGCAATATCACGTGGTAGCAATCGGACTTAAAATGTACAAATTATCTGTAATACATAAATATAACAGACCACATCTTTACCAAAATCTTCGCGGGCCGCATAAAATGCTTTCGCGGGCCGGATGTGGTTGCACGCCCCTGGGCTAAACTGTTGATATGGTATAAGAAAATTGAGACATCACGTTTAAAAAGAAACAAAGGAAAAGGCGTGAGATAGGGTTGACCACGCTCTCTAAAACTATTTAATGTTTAGGCAGAAAAATTGCGAGAGGCATGGGAATATGGAGCAAAACTAGCAAGTAGCCTAGCCAAATCAGTTAGATTTACAAAGTATTGATGAATGAATAGGAAAATTGTTGCAAACTGCTCGAATGAAAGAAATTCAAAGTTAAAATTAAGAGGGAAAAAACTAAAGTTGTGATATTGGCAGAGAGCAATGTCAATCAATGTTACAATGACTACGGGAAGGGAGGAACAATTAGGATATTTCACTTATTTATCTAGCCTTTTGATCCTGGATGGAAGTAGTACAAATTAAATCAGGAAAAGATCTGCAAAATAAAGGAATTTATGAGAAGACGGGAGCTGTCGACAGACAGTTCGAATGCAGATGCTAAAAAAGATTCGATAAAACTTTGATATGGATTGCAGAATTATATTTGGTGAAAGACATGGGCTATGAAAAAATTATATATATATATATATATATATATATATATATATATATAAGCATGGCAGAGGAGTTTGAGATTGCGTGTGGCGTATACTGGTGAAAATTATTTGGGATGAAAGAATCATAAAAAGTTTCATTTTAGAAACTCCGAGTTGTATCTTTAAAATCTCAACTTGAAAGTTATCAGTGAGCATACTGCGTCAAATCGTTGGAGAAACGAATATTCTTTCATCCTTATCTCTAATTATCCTGCAATGCGGAAAACGGACATTTAAAATACTTTAATAGCTCGAGAATTCAAGGTGTAAACATATATTAACTAGTTGAAGTGGCTTCGGTAACAGGCATTTGTATGTACATTTCATATCAATTTCAGCCAATACGAAAGTAGCGAAATTCTTGCCTCAAGCAGCATCGTCGATTTTTTAAAAATAATTACCTGAAATACCTGATAGGTAAATATGCTGATCAAAAGATACATTGAAAAATTTACAATCTACACATTTATCATTTTTAAAGGCATAAGTAAATGACGTTACAACATACAATAAACAGTCTTCTGTTATGCGAAATAATAGTAATAATACTGAATTGGTTACTACAAAGTCGTTTCCGCTTCATTGCAAGCATATTTTGACTGTGCACCTGCTTGGTAATACGTCAGGCAAGGAGAAAATACCCATGGGGGCCGTAGATAGCGAGAGGATGGGAGGTGTACCTGAATTATTGCCAGAGAATCCTATCTAAAGCTGTCTGCCAAAAACAAATAACGCCTCTTATGAAAATAATCCAGCAATTAATTCTATAGGCAAACAAACGATACTTTGAGCAATAATTCCCAGAGTTTTTCATTCGTTCTGTTAGTTATTTTATGGCGACTTAATCCTCCTGCTCAGTCGCGATTTTGTTACAAAGCTTTTCTTGGCTGTAAATCAAAATCAAAATAAAACGACAAGCGTTTGGTTTCAATTCATATATGCATACATTTTAAAAGAAAGGCTCTCAAAACGTCCGTGACATGGTAGAAACCGAGAAAAATAATTAAGTAACATGGTGCAGACACGACAAGTGAGTTACGTAGCAAACGACGGACTAATACAGTAGTTCGCAATCTCCCCTCACATGCTTTGCTATGTAATTATAATTTATTGACGCCTGTTGTAACAGGCGTCAATAAATTATAATAGTACGCGAAGTTTACACGGGCTCAATTACTGAGATCGTCTCAGCTACTCTCCATTGCAACGTACGGTTTGGATAACATTATTAATATGTCATTATGTATCAATGCTTTCGAATTTAAAAACATGTAAATACGTGTTGTCTTGATAGGATATAGGAACCAATTAAAGGAAACGTGTATCTAGGATAGTTAACTCTCTCGACGTCCAGGACCTGAACGGTTGTAGGCGGTCCTCGTCATTACCACGACAACTCTCTTGACCCTTGACACCTTCCGCCATAATTTATTCATAACGTCGCCGAAAATCGATTATCAGGATTGTGTTGTCGACGCTTGTAAATGACTGCCTACAATAATAACGTACATTAGCGCTTTAGCGGTTCACTAAAAAAAACTCTCGACGCGTATAATAGCTCTCGAAATAGGTCGTGAAGTTTAAGTATAATCATCGGGTGTAATCTAGAGAAAATTTTCTACCTTCCGGTTTTCTGGAGTGCAGAGCTATGATTTCGGACCATTTCAGATTATCGAAAATTCTCCATATAATAAAAGAATCGAAGAATTTCATATTTTGAGACCCCGTGACTTTCAATTTTAGCATATCCACAAATCTATGCTATGGAAAGGAGTGAGATGTTATATACACACACACTCGAACCTCACACGTCCCATTATGCTCTTGAGAAAGTCTAATAGGGAAAATTTATTACATTTTCCATTTGATGAAATCAGTTATAATAGACTTCGCCACCGTAGATTTTGCAAGACAATGGCGATTTCCTTCTAGGAATAGAAAATATGTTTAGGCTTGATATCTTAGCATAAAACAGATACTCTTGATTTTAAAAGAAATTTTGTGTACAAAGGCTCGTTTGAAATACGAGGAAAGAAGGCACTTTTAAACAAACTCCTTTCGTATTTTTAGTTGATCCAGTCTTAAGATGTTTGTTAATTGCTGGGCTTAACTAAACTTTACTAGCTCAGACATACACGTACTTTGCATCTGTTATTTGCTTTAGGAGCTTTGTATACTAATAATAACACTGTGGCATAAAGACATGAATGCAACAAATCCTTTGTGACTCTTCATCGGTTTTAAGGTATACAAAATTATTTTAAATAAAAAAACTGTTAGGAAAACACACTTATAACTAACAGTTTTCGAATAATAAACAAAACATTGATGTAATTATGCAAAGAAAACTTTATATACACATGAAATAAAAAGATTAACTATTGTTTTTACCTTGATGTTCCTGCGTAAAAATCAAGGCAGAAGACGTAAATAGAATAGAATTTTTCATTCAAATAGAAGCTTCATTTTCAGAGCCTAATACAAAAGCTTTTATTTTTTCTTTACAAATCTTGCTCCATATAAAACAGAGTGTTAATCCTCCCCCCCAGAAAAGGAACGCCATCGCTTTAAGTAACATCATCGAATGGTTCGAATCGTCAGCACCTTTTTTATCCCTTGAACTTTCCCTCAAAGAAAACTTGCTCGCCAAAATTTCCGAAAAGAAAACTTTATTTTTCGCCCCTTCTCTTTTATTCCTCCTTTTCTCCTCCCCCTTTCTCTCTCTCTCCCTCTCTTTTCATTCTCTCGCTCACTCTAACCCTTCGCCCCTTTGTACCTCCGGGACGAATCCATCTCAGCTTCCTGCGTACCTTTCATTTTCTCCAGCAACAATTCCACCCCAATCATCCCCCCGTTATTTATTTTCCCCTCTCTCCCTGTTTCCACCCCTCTTCCCTCCCTCCCTTCCTCCCCATCCCTTTCTTTCACTCCAGCATCCTTGATTCGCGCTCTTAATTTATTCCTCTTTATTTTTCCCGCCGGATTTGGGAGAAAGAAAGAGATAGGAAGGAGTGAGAGAGGGTTGAGCGGATGGGAAAGGTACATGGATGGGGAAGTTCGAAAGAGAGAGGGATGAGTCGTGGTGGTTCAAGAGAGGGCGCTGGAGGGCGACCGGGGACAGATCCTCGGGGATCTTCGGCGCTGGCGAGGCTTTCCTCGAATGGCGACGAAAAAAACAACAAGCGAAAGAAAAAAAGGAGATAGGACTTCCGCACTCTGCCTCCACTTTTCACCCCTTTCTCTTCTCATTGCCATTATTCCCATTTTTCTTTAAGCTCACTCACTCACTCTCACACTAACTCTCACACTCACTCTCACACTAACTCTCACACACACTCTCTCTCTCTCTTCTATCTTTAAATGCTCCCTTGACTTACAGCAGATTCTACAAAGAAAGTTCATTCATTAATTAATAACTTTAATTCTTATAAATTAAATTCGAAAAAGTTGAAAGTATACAAATAATGTATTTTTAAAACTTAGCGCACACAAATTCTCTCTCCAACAGAACGGAAACTTGTAGCAGGAATACGAGAGATAAACGCAAACGCTCAACAATGGAAAACTAATTTAAAATCAATAAATTATAATTCCATTACTGAGCGCTATTGTGAATTCGAATTACTTATTATTAGATTAGTAATTAAATGACATTCAAGTTTTAAATTCACAAAAGTATCCAGCAAAATTGCTGAAACCTGTTTAGTAATCAGATAAACGTAAAACCTTAATATCTATTAAGGATTCATTTTCACGTATGCAATTTAAATTAATTAGTATCAGCGCAAACGCCTATGACATCGTTAGCCCAATGGATAAAGCGTTCGGTTACGAATCCTAAGAAAGGCGGTTCGAATCCTAAAGCTTCCAAGATTATTTCTGCTATCGAAGAGGTTGAAAAAAATAGAAATATATACCACTTTTGAAGTCATTATGAAAGTTGTTAAAAAAATAATCGCTTTATCCTTAAACTGATTTAACACAACCCTCAATTACCTTCGAATGCGTTTATTTGGTTTAACGATGATGGCAGGGACGTATCAAAGAATTTACGTGTTATCGGTTGTGAAGGTGCCGTAGAACTGAATACGTAATAAAGGTGTCCCGTAGGCGTAGAAGAAAGCAAAAGAGTGCCACATTCTTTCCTTCAATTAATTCAATAGTAATTAAATGACAGAAAATATATGCAAAAGTTAATATCTTAAAAAGAAAATTAAGCTAGTTCAATGGAAAGAATAGCACAAATTCTAAATTAGAGTTCTTCAAGTATAAAATTTTTAATGTGCAAGTTATTGTAAAGGACAAACAGCCATCATAATTATCTGTAGACAAAACTTTAACGAAGCGGCATGGCGATAATATTATACACGCCTGAATAAAAAAACACCAATATTTAAACAAATTGGATTTTGCCTAACAACGCAATATAGGAACACAGAGAAAACGGAACTAATCACCCAACATTATAAAAAGCTTAAACGACCGATTATTTGTTTACCGAATCAGTAATAATGTACATGAATTCCGGGTAAACAAAGCAATGACGTCAAATAATGTCAGTAAATTAATATTACAAAATTGAAGCAGGGTGAGAACATTGACCAAGTTGAATTAGAATTGACAGCTCTGTTACGAAACTATCGTTAACTTATAACAGCCAACTTTTCGTCGACATTACTGATAAAAATCAACGTTGACGTAACTTTAACAAACGCAGGCTTAATAATTTGCCTCAAAATGGTCGGTTAGGTAAATGATCGAATTTTCATGCAAAAAAACTCCGAAACGAAATTCAAAAAAAACTGTTCGACTTCCTTTCCGTACACGGCACGCTTCGCCGTCCGCCCATCCAGAACTCAATTCCTCGCTAGAGAGAAAAAAATACCACAATGGCTTACCGCGCCTTTCCGTTAGGCATTAAAAAAAAACTGCTCTGCTCCCATTTCGAGGGTTGTTTTTTCTACACCCATCTTCATTACGAAGCGACGGACACCTCATTATACTTGCTCTACAATCTCAGAAACACACAGTTTCACTCCATCCCTTCAAATAATTCACAACACTTCCGAATACACCTCTCCATCTCTTCCACTTCCTCTCTCTTTCCCTGTTTATCTATCTCTCTCTCTCTCACTCTCTCTCCCTCCCTCCATTTTTTATTCAAAGGCACTCCGTAAATATAATTTACCTCTCACAAGCACCAGAATCACCCTCGAATCTTCATTTTATCCATTTTTTAGTTTGAATTTCCATTTTTGGGCTGCGAAAAAGCACGTCATTTTTATTCCATTGTTCGTTATAATTTACGTCTGATTCACGTCCATTTTTCGGTAAGCATTTTCTTTTTTCAGTTTTTTTCTCTGTCTCTCTTCTGCAGCCTTTATCAACATCACTAGGTCTCAGCTCCATTCTCTCCCTCTCTATTTTGGAAATTAAAACTTCCTAAAAGGTGTAATTGTTTTTCAGCAGTTCGTGTGATTCTTTTAACGATACTCTAAATTGGATTATATTTGTGTGTGTGTGTGTATATATTGCTTCCTATAAGAAATCTCAATTCAGCGAAAATAATTCATGTAGAATCCAAAATATAACTTTAAGATAAGATATAAATCCAAATCATCGTAAAATAGCTCTTGAAAGACGCGAACGAAATTTATTTCTGTATAGACGAAAGAAATCCTTGGAAACATCCTGAAATGAACCTTTATTTTCATATTAAGCAAAGGATTAAGATTGAGCTGAAGTAATGAAACAGCTTACCAGCCAAAAGCACAGACTTTTATTACAGCAGTTTTAGAATAAAATAATGCGAAGGTGACAAAAATAGCATGCCATTTGATTGTGAGGTGCGTGGTTGGGAAGAATAGGAAAACCGTCACTAAAGAAAACAAAAAAACAAAATAAAAACGATCCGAAAGGGTAAAGTTTCCTAAAAATAACACCGCCCAAAAGTTTCACTTTTATAAGACTCGCGAGGACATGATCCAAGCTAATCAAATTCGGCTCTCAAGAAAACATTTAGCATTTCAACGTTCGTAATGGCAGCCAATTTTCTTCCTTTAGGAAAAAATATCGCGTGACTGACGCGATTTCACTTTCGTCCCTCGTAGTAATCGATCTCTCTCTCTCTTTCTCTGGTCTTGGAATTCAAGTGCCCTCTCGCGCAAAAACAGAATTCCAATCCCCTCCCCATTTTGAATTTTTTCTCCCTTCGTTTTTTTTTTCTTTCGCTTGACCTTCCAGGAGAAATATTTATTTATTACGGTCGCACAGAAAGAAAAGAGATCGTCGTCGATGTCATATGAAATTACGGCGCCGATTTAATTCGCGTTTTCCGCGTTTACTCTATAAAAAGTTGGATTCCGTCCATCGCGCATCGTTTCCGTGTCAATCGCTCTCTCATTAATGTGCCAATTCCCTCGAATCTCTCTCTCTCTCTATATATATCGCTCGGATCGATGGCGGTGCTCTTAAAATTTTGGCCTGAACTATTCTTACTAAGTAGTCAAGTTGCTAGTTTTCCCACTAACCTCGAACTGACCCCATAGAAAGTCACATTAGCGGAATTTCGAGGGTTAATTCCGCGGCGAAATGATCGTCATCAGACGCTCGGCGACCGAAATGGAAATCGCGTTTTTATGGGTTTTGTTTTAAATTATCACAGTGGGAATCGGTCGAGACTAAATTTTGTAAAAAAACAAAAGAGTTTAGCGGATTAGATATAGAACTTGTAAGAACTTTTCACAGGCTTGTTTGAAAGAATTCTTATCGAACTGAGACTAATATTAATAAAAATGATTCTTTGTCACAGACTTGCTACGGAACATACATAAGGTCAATGAAAATTTACTCGCTATATCTGATCGATTTAAAGTGCAAAATTAATATGCAAAATACTATCAAGAGTTACCCTCTAAATTTTGCGCACTGCTTAACATATTTTTAATTGGCAAAAAAGCCTATTTATAAAATGATTTAGAGTAAATTCACAAAATTAAAATTTTCTTCGCAAAGAGCTTGTCGAAACAAAAATTTCTTTTTACGGTATCTAAATTTTTGGAATTCATCGTTTCAAGAAAACCAAAAGAATCACTATGGCACAGTACTAAAATAATATAAATTATATTACTTTAACAAATCGCCAAGAGATTGGTCCGCAATTGACACTTTCTCAAATTGAATTATTTCTTTTCATACAAGATAAAATATCATTTCACAATTTGCATATTTTACGAATAATCGTAAAAAAACAGCACTAAAATCATTCGTTGCAAGAATGTTGTTTTTAAAAAAATTGTCAAACGATATTTTCAATTTAGTTGCAAAAGTAAAAGGGTGCCACTACTGAAAACTTGACTGCATATTTACAAATTCTCTTTAACATTAGTCACAAAAAATGTTATCTCGACTTCATTCATCGAGAGATGACTAAAGAATTACGTTTCACAGCTCCAAAAACATCTCTGCAAAATTATCGCAGCGAATTTTCCTACGATTTAATCCAAAAGAACTCCCAATGAAGAAAGCTACAGACTAAAACTCGAAACACAATAAAGCAAAATACAGGCAAATATAGTTTCCCTGGATTAACCCGCGCCGAATGTGTCGACTGCCAACCGCGCTACCTACCAACTCCCTCATCTCTCCCCCTCTTTTACTCTTCATAATAATGTCGTAATAAAAACAGTATCTCGAAAATCGTCACCCGACGCGAAAACATCTTTTCTTTCGCGGAAGTATCGCGGGCCTTAGCAACGAAAAAGAGATGCTACAACAATAAAAAAGGGAAACGTGATAATGCGATAGCGGGTAAAAGCGAAAAGAAGAAATAGAAGGCGAAATGGCAGGAAAGAGAAGTAAAATACGGAACGAGGAAGAGGGGTGCGAGAAGAACGAACCTTCTTGACGTTTTAAAGGCCTACCGCGTTAGAATTGGCCTTATACGACACTCCCAATCTCCCCTCATCCCCCACTCCACATTCGATCCCCTTACACTTCCCCTCTTCCGCACAAAGGCGCGCAGTTCTTCAAAAGAGTGGAATAATCCGTCATTTCCTTCCTCCCTTTCCACCCCCTACCCATACAGGCACGCGCGCGCGCTGAGACGTCGCCCTTGAAGCGTCGTAACCAACCACTCGTAAAACGCTATCTCGAGATCCCCATCTATACGAGTATGACAGCGTCACATGCAACCGAATCCAGAAGGGAGTACGGGATAGAGAGAGAGTGATAGAGGGAGGGAGGGACGTGAGAGGGACTGCGGAGAGGCAGAAGAGAAAGAGGGAAGAGTGAAGGCGAAGGAGAGAGGGTAAGGGGAAGGAGAGAGAGGGGAAGGAGATAGGGGAGGAGATAGGGGAGGAGAGAGGGGAGGAGAGAGGGGGGGAGGAGAGAGGTGGGGGAGGAGAGAGAGGGAGAGGAGAGAGAGGGAGAGGAGAGAGAGGGAGAGGAGAGAGAGGGAGAGGAGAGAGAGGGAGAGGAGAGAGAGGGAGAGGAGAGAGAGGGAGAGGAGAGAGAGGGGGAGGAGAGAGGAGGAGAGAGAGGGGGAGGAGAGAGAGGGAGAGGAGAGAGAGAGGGAGAGGAGAGAGAGAGGGAGAGGAGAGAGAGGGAGAGGAGAGAGAGGGAGAGGAGAGAGAGGGGGAGGAGAGAGGAGGAGAGAGAGGGGGAGGAGAGAGAGGGAGAGGAGAGAGAGGGAGAGGAGAGAGAGGGAGAGGAGAGAGAGGGAGAGGAGAGAGAGGGAGAGGAGAGAGAGGGGGAGGAGAGAGGAGGAGAGAGAGGGGGAGGAGAGAGAGGGAGAGGAGAGAGAGAGGGAGAGGAGAGAGAGGGAGAGGAGAGAGAGGGAGAGGAGAGAGAGGGAGAGGAGAGAGAGGGAGAGGAGAGAGAGGGGGAGGAGAGAGGAGGAGAGAGAGGGGGAGGAGAGAGAGGGAGAGGAGAGAGAGAGGGAGAGGAGAGAGAGAGGGAGAGGAGAGAGAGAGGAGAGATAGAGAAAAGAGAGAGGACAGGGGATAGATACGTAAAGGGTTACTCCCTGCTGTGTTTGCCATCGGGCATCGGACTTGCACACGATTCGACCTTTATTCTACAACAAGGCCATCATCCCTCGTCCTTACGTTGCACTCGTCAAATCTCTCTCTCTCTCTCTCTCTTTAACATAAAAGCAACGACTTCAAACAAACGAGCCAGCGGATAACGCCTTCCTTTGTTCAGCTCGTTTCCTTTCGTGTTTTTACAACCCCTCGCATCCTAGGTTGATGATTTCATGTTGAAAAAAGCTGCTCCCTCCTTCCTCTTCTCGCCATGCTTATTTTTCCTCTTCGCAGACTGATCGCATTCGTCTCTCGCACCCTCGAATCAATTTAAAGGAACGGGGAGAAGGAATTTCTTCTCTTCTCTCCCATGTCGCGCCCGAATGGCTGCTCTTGGAAGAAAAAAAATGTCGAGACGTGGGAGTGACGTTTCTCTCTAGGTGTCGAGGAAGAGATTGACGGGGTATTTGTGGGCGGTGTAAGAGGGAGAAGGAAAAGGCACGGGGATTTTTTTCCGAATCATTTGCTCATTATTTTTCATTTATTCTCTTTCTAACAAAATTTTCATTCCAAATCCTTCTTTTGATCTCGTACTCCCTCTGCCATTCGTTGTAATTTGAAATGTTTTTGCCCATTGACGTCGTCTCTCTCTCCCTCTCTCTCTCTCCCTCTCTCTCCCCCTCTCTCTCCCCCTCTCTCTCCCTCTCTCTCTCCCTCTCCCTCTCCCTCTCTCTCTCCCTCTCTCTCTCCCTCTCTCTCTCTCCCCTCCTCTCTCCACCCCCCATCCCTTCGATTAGTTCCAGACACGCCATTACTTCCCTCAATAGGCTTACTCTTCGTGGTAGAGTTTCGAGATAAGTCTTAACTACGGTAACCTCGAAACGGCCCAGAATGCGGCGAATTGCTCCCATTATATAAATTCCCATTTTTTTTACAATCGAATCGTTTAGACGCATTTACGTGTGACATTTGAGGAAGCTACATCTAAACACCGCTTCCCCACACTCCTCCCCTGCGCGATCTTTTTACTCTCTCCTCTCTTACTCTGCCTCTTCTTTGCCTCTTCCTACGAACAGTCGACGGTGTCGCGGATGAAATAATAAACGCTTTGACTGCCGTCACTAATTTTGGGTAATGTGATCGTAAAGTTCACTGGAAATAGCCAACGTCATCTGGTTTAATCTGAGGCGGCATAAGTATGCTTATTGCTCCTCCGACGGTGCCTATTCATAAATGGTTTCAGGTCAATGAGTCGAGCAAATTACGCGTACGACGTTGTAGCCTGTAGACTGGCGGCCGACTTCCTTCCATATAAAACCCTGGCTCATTTTATGAGGGTGCGTTTTAGTCCACATGCGGCGTGTTCCAATTGGAGTTTCAATTCTACTACTCTCGCAGATTTTTTCGACGTATTTATTTTCTGTCGGCAAAGAATCACTAACTGTTTCTGCAGCCCTTCAGTTTCAATTAATTTTAAAATTCCATTATTCAAAGGTTCGTTATGATTGAGACTTTTATCGCTCGAATATAATAGATTATATAGACTATGTTCCGATTTCATCGAGTGGCAAAGCGTAGCAATAAGGTCGTAAATCTGCAAAACAACAATAACTTATTAATCTCTTTCGAATGAAATTTTAATGCACTAGAAAGCGGTCTGAATTCATATTTTTGATATTCGCAAAATATGTATATTAATGAAATCAGGACTAGAATAACAAAAGCAAAAGCCGCTTTCAGAAGAAAGAAACTCCTACTAACGGGAAATATAAAGCAGGAAATCCGCAAGAGGTTGATAAAATGCTATGTATGGAGTATAGCATTGTATGGGGCAGAAACAAGGACGTTAAGGAAAAATGATATTAAATACTTGAAAAGCTTCGAAACGTGGACATGGAGAAGAATGGTGAAGATAAAATGGACAGCTAGGGTGAAAAATGGGGAAGTACTAAGAAGAATAGGAGAGAAGCGAACGATTATATAAACTATCAGAAAGAGGAAGGCGAACTGGATTGGGCATTACCTGAGGAGAGAGTGCATGATTAAAGAAGGAAACTGGATGGAAAAAGAGAAAGAGGTAGGAAAAGGTTTCGGCTAGTAGTGACTTGAAAGGGAAAGAGAGCTATCAAGACATGAAGAAAACTGCGGAAAATAGGAGTATATGGAGAACAAAGCTTAATCATGAATAATCGCGGACCTGTCAACGGACAGACTACCTATGATGATGATTACAGTGTAATTTAAATAATAAATCATTTTGAAAATTCATGTGGACTTTAACTCTGGGGCTTTATGATTTGACATCCTATAAATGACTTAGTCATCCATTACTACCTCTCTCCTAAAACAACTGCCTGGGGTAATGGAATCGAGTATTTTATTTAATGTACGCCAATTTTTCATTTTTATTAGCACCGCATTTATTCGATTATAAATTCAGATAATTTGACGATTTGACAGTTCTAGGAGATCATTTTTAATGGCCAAATAAATAACTGATTAAAATAGAGATGCATCGAATAAAAAAAACTATTAAAATGCTCACTTTTTTAATCAATATATAGTTTACAATTTTAACTTCGACGGTTAAAATCATATATAGTCATTTAGCGAGCATTTTATTTTTAATTGTGCGATTACGAATTAACTTAATTCTTAACATAGCTCAATTCTTAGACGCGATTCTGATAGTCTGAATCGAATTGGTTTCTACAGACAAGATCGATTAATTCCAGCCCTTTAATCTCTTTCCGGAAGATCGCACCCATGTCTCTGGCATCTCCCACGAAGTGAATTTTCCACCCTTCCCATCAACGAGTAGTCGAGTTGCCGTGCATCCGTAAAGCTGCAAGACTAGCGAGATTCACACTGCAGGCTATCAAAGCGTCCGTGACCAAGTGCGCTAAAGGATTACCTTCACTAAGACCTATTTCGCGTCGCTAGGAGACGCCGTTACTATGTTCCACACACTTAACCCGAAGAAGCTGAACAACACCACGCAACTGAAGGATTCCTCGTATTCTTTTTTTTTATTTTAGAGGACGCCGAGTTGCATTATTAAAATGACCTTCGTAAAACCTGCAACCGCATGCATTTGTTCGACCCTCCGCCCTTAATTCTCTGCAAACCTTAGAAAAGTTGTCTGAAGAACCTTAAATAGTACACTCACTTATTTGGATTATACATTTTATGTTTGCTCGTAAAAGAGGTCACTTCCCTTTGCCCAACCAATCGAAGGTTGAGTTTATATTTTCGTTTTATGTCTCAGTGATTCTAACCAGATGTCGGAAATAAATAATGGCTGGGGCGAGATGAAAATGACGCAGATACTTAAATTTTCAAAACATTTAATTTCTTCCCCACCTTGAACACGAGCAAGATAAAATTTTCGTTCCTTACCAATTAATGTCGCAACATATCATTTTTTCTCCCAAATTATCTTTTTTATATATTGCGGCACACTGAGCCTTGAGGCTGTTAACCACAACCGAAGTCTCTCTGGTCTTGACTGATACTGCAATTTGGGCTATAATTCGCGATAAGGCGTTAAATTCTCCCGAGTCGTACTCCCACCGCCGGGTTCCCGGATCGAAATCTCTTAGCGACCTCTTTTTTTTTTTTTAGAGACCTGAAGAGTTAAGTCACGCCAGACATTTAGATCCTCAGATGACGGTTCGCGTGAAAAAATACAGTTAAAATGCAGGATACCCCGCAAGCGTGGTTGGCGCTGGAAATGTTTAAATGCTGTAAATATTTCACGTTTTCCGGCATAATTGATTTCATAAAGCATGTAACATCGTGGCACTTGTTATTAATTTTCTGAAGCACTTTCTGAATCACTGTTAATCACTGAGAAACACGATACGACGGGCGTAACGTAACCGAGTTAATGCAGCTACCTATAATTACTTAATAACACCCAAACTTTATAAAATTATATATTTTCTGTACTTAGGTAATCCTTTATAACCACATCGTTAAAAATCGCATTTTAAAATGTTTCAGATTTCAGGATAAATATTTTCCCTTAAAATAATTATCATAAGATTTAATATTCAGAAATTTTGCGCTAACTAAGATAAGGCAATTATCTTTACTGAGCGAACAAAACAGACACATTAACTCTCATTTTAAATTCAATTTTTACCCTAAACTCATGAAATCTTATAAGCGCAATCAGGCATTTAAGTCGATAAGTAAGAAGTTGTTACTCGAGAGAATTTTTTAAAAAATATGTACGAGGTGACAATTCTGCTATTTTTCTTTTGAAAAGTAAAATTATAAGCATTCATCCATGCTACAACTGTTGTATAAAAAATAGCTGTGTCATTAGATTACGGTAACACGAATGCCGAATGGTTAAATCGTGGTATGAAACTAAAGTTCCTGTTCCTTTTAACTGTCGTTAAATATGCCAGATATCGGTGGGAGCGCTTTCGCGGTATCAGTATCTCTAAAATTCGAGTTTACATCAATTTCTTGGAAGGCCATATCAAAGTCAAATCTTGGAAGCGTGGATTACGAAATGAAGAATGATATTTCGCATCTCACAACCGGTTCATTCATGCGGAAACGGAAGCCGACGTAGCAAACTCAGTGAAGTCGATAGAGTAGCAGAAAAAAATCCACCTCAAAATTCAATTTTCATCACAAAAGAAAAAACGAATTCCAAATATTTTAACAGTTCCCTCAAAAATAACCAAACACATCTTGATTCCCGCTTTTCGGTTATGTGCTTTGTATATCACGATGCCTCTGATGTAACGTGCTTCATCACCCGATTCCGACGTAGAGAATCACGGAAACGGGTGACCTGGGAACACAAGATCGCGTGGCAGTGACGTTTCTAAACGAGATAGCCGAGCGGCGGAGCCCCAAGAAGTATTTCGGTAATCTTCTACTTTTTAGGCTCGGAGAGGGAGGCAAAACTTTCCTGCTTTCGTGCGACACGCTAACAAATTCAGGGAGCTGCTTTCCTTTTTTATTCTTTATCGCCAAAGCGTGAGATAATTTCATCAAGTCACTTTGGAGAACCCAGGGTAAGCCATCAAGTCAGAAAAAAATAAAGAATAAAAGGAGGAATCAAAAGCATCGGAAAAAAGAGAGATAAATGAAAAGGACGAAAGAGAGAAAAGCTGAAATGGAGAATGAAACAAGAGGGAAAGGCAAAGAGACCGGTAAATAGAATGTGAGAAGTAGAGAAATAAAAACAGCCAGCGGGTAAAAAAGAAAGATGAATAACCACCGATAAAAGTGCTAGAAAGATATAAAAACTACAAAGATAAAGAGAAAGTTAGGAGAGAGAAAAACAAGCAACGAAGGGAATTATATAATGAGCGAATAGAGATAATGTCCTCTTATATTTACCTTCAGCGTGTCAAAAATGCAACGTCATCTTCTTCTGTAGTGAAACGCGCGGTATCTCACTCTTCACGAGACGAAAATTTGAACAAGAGAGCAGCACGGCATTTTTTGAGCACGCACGCATTCCCCTTCCCTTACCTCCCCATCCTTCTTTCCTCTCCCCCTCCCTCCCAATTCCCCTTCGCGAACCCTCTCCACCGTCAGGTTACTTTGACTGCCGCCCACGCCGACGCTGCAACCTGGCAGGCGCCATTTCAAGGGAGGAAACAAGAGAGAGAGAGAGAGAGAGCAGAGGAACAGGAGGAAAAAATAAAAGAATGGAGCTAATATAAAAAAGAGCAAAACATTTTCTCTCGGCAGCGTGCTTAAATAGATCCTGGCGTCGCCTCAAGGAATGAAAATAAGATGGGTGCGGTATGATACCCACGGAAGCGGAGGTTAGGGGGAACCCTTGTCTCATCCTCCTTGACATCTCCGCGTATAATCCAGGAGTGTGTACCTATGCAGTACGCTACAAGGACGCGATGCAAGTCGCCTTGGAATAGGTATACGCTAGCGCTTCAATCGCGGAGTGATTACTCTGTCAAAGGAGAAGTCATTCGGAGAAGGCATTTCATGCTATTTTTATTGTCCCATAAATTTTCATTTAATAATATTTCATATTACTGAAGGCAAATTCCTTTGGATCGTGACATACTATGGCAAATAGGGTCGATATCCATGACCAGACAAGGGCAGAGACAGGGGGATTAAATTACCCTCCCCCCTCTCAAGATTTCTGAATACTAGAAAAAATTAACCCCTAAACCTCGCCCTACGTGCTGAGCACGTGAGGCGAGAACTATACCGTTTCACTACATCAATTCTGCTGTACAAAGAGTCATATATTTCCTTTTTATGTATTAAAATATACGTGAATCACGATAATTTCAAATAGTTTATTTTTCCACTCATGATTACCCTCCCCCAAAGGATGAAACCTGGGTCCGCCCTTATCAGGATTTAAAACAAATACAAGAATTGTATGGCATTTACTACGTCGAAAAAAATGTGACGCCACTATGATTACACGTTTTTAAGTTTATGAATAACAAGTATAAGTGCCCGTCAAAAATGACGGGGATGATCGATTATTCTGAAATAAAATTGAGGCGGTCTTCTTTGACCTGAAATCATACCTCCTGCTGAGAGAGTTGCCTTAGATCCGAGCGAAGGTTGGAAACCCTCGCCGCGAGTATCTATTGTGCTTCAAAAGCTGACCTCAGTCCCCTCTTCCCAGGTATATTTCCGTTTTTTTTTAGAGCGTGACAGAGGGAGTGACAAAAGGACAAAGGGACAGAATAAGGTTTTTATATATTACCGATACATTAAAACGTTTTATTATATCATAATGCTATCCTGAAAATTTCATCAAATTCGGTTCAGTCATTTGCGAGATATTAAGCTTCAAAAAGCATTTCACACAACGTTTGATAAGGCTTTTATTTATATGATAGATCCACCAAATTAAATCTAAATCCAAGCTCAATATTTCAACTAATCAAGCATTTAAAATCCCAAGTTGCAATTCTAAACTCCTCCCTTTCTTGTTAGTATTAATAAAATAGGAAAACATTGAAAAATTATTGAATTTTTAGGATCTTCTTCAATAAGTTTTGATAATCTAAATTTGTAAAATTTTCTAACCTCAAAATATATGAATCGTTACCAACGTCCACAAAAAATATCAAACAAGTCGGAAGAGAGATACCAGCAATTTTAAGCCAAACCAGTCAAGAGCAAGCCCGCCGAAAATGTCTGGATTATTCCTGTTTTTAGAAGCAACCCATACAAATTCTCGCTTCCTTAGAAAAACCAGAAGAAGCCTTCATGCGTCCATAAATTAAATATACCCTTCTACCACGTGCCAAGAATTCTGAGAAATCAGAATACCTAGAAAACGAACATCCATTTCGAGCCCATAATATCGCTCAAGGTACATCCGGTCAGAATAATTTTCTTTTCGGTCGGAGAGACGCCCTAATCTCGTTATCCGTAACAAAATGATTCAACACGTCACTAACCCTACCTGGAGCATGAGAACGGATATTTAAAGACGCAGATACTATCTCCGAAGCAGCAAAGCGTGAAGGGATTAAGCTGATTTTCCCTTCACTAAGCCGGCAACCTACATCTGGAATCACGTGTCGCTGAATTTACTGTGGTCAAGACAATTTTGAAGTAAAAAAATATTAACTATTCAATATTTAGAAAAAATATTTCATAAAAGCAAATTTTATGATACTCTTAGGATGCGCTTTCATTGTTGGAATTGCTAAACCTCAGATGTTAAACTATCAAATTTTAAATTTCTCTTTTTTTTATTTCCGATAAATTTCAAGCTGATTCTATCAAAAAAGCACTTGACAATTTGAAAAATTATGACTTTAATCGAAACATTTTGATGCCTTTAATCACTATTTTTATAATCCAATGTTAGAAACAAAACTTTATTCCCAAGCTCGAACATCTGATTTATTTAAACTTTTCCTAAAAAAATTCGTGGAAAGAGGTTAGTCTGAATTTAAAATTAGAATAAATAGCGAAAAATCAGAAATTATATTCTCCATTCCTGAAATCCTCCAGAATAATATTATGAGTAATACTGCAAGAGGCTGGGAACGCTGGGAAAATAATTTTTCGCGAGTGCAGCGACGTATTTCAACTCTCTCAGTGCGTTAGCCTTGATATAATTCCCTCTTACGTACTCCAGCACTCGGAAAGGGGTCGTTGACGGGGCGAACCCCGCGAACCACTGCCAACACAATTTGAGAAGGGGAAGAAAAAATAACAAAAAAAAGACTCGAAAGCGGCTCCTCAAGCCAAAAGAGATAAGAGTGCACTCGCGCACGCATGACAGCCGGGGGAGGGGGAAGGAGGGGGGGGGGGAAGGAGGGGGGGGGAAGGAGGGGGGGTCACGGAAGAAGATAGAAAGGGAGAGAGGAAAAAGGATTTGGCCATGCGACGGAATTAGCCCGAGGTGCAATGCCAGCGAGCAAAGATCCCCCGTGCGAAGACTTCCGAGGGCCATCTGTACTATCTCTGGGATTCGCGTGCGTGCAGTCTAAATATGAAGTCGTCGAGATCAAAAGGGGTGCAACATGCGGAGAAAGCAAAATGTTCTGCGGAAATTATGCAAACGTTTGATCGTCCAGATGACCGCATTCTGTCAGTTTACCCGGATATGTCTGGCGTTAGAATTAGTGTACAAGGTTTCGGAATGCCAACCGAAGAAGCTTATTATTTAGAAATATGTGTACGTAATCTAGACATTTGTGCTTTAAAAAAATAATGTGCGAGACTTTGTGGTGACCTCGTTTGCACTGAAATCGCCCTTAGAAAAAAAACAATGGTGTCTTCGTTTGTGAATAATACTGTAATATTTGACAATCCTTAGAGTTTAAATGTAGCCTTCCCATAAATAAATGTCCTAACATGCAACTTTAAAACACTCGTATGTAATTTATTAACATTCTTAACGGGTCAGCTATTCTGTACTCATTTTTCTATATTTTTATGACTAACAATGGCTGCGAAATTTTCCACAATAATTTTGTAATTTTTATTTAAATAAAACTTCAACTTACGCACAAGCTAATGCCTTAAAAATGAAATAATTGCAAAGAACCTTCGTATTAAATGTAACACCAGCAGAAATTATTAACTACGTAAAAATATTTTAAGTAAAAACTGAAACAAAACCCTTGCACGTGTTAATTCAAAATTTCTATTGACTGCGTTACGCAGTTTAGAAGATATTGAGACGACATATCATTAAAACTGCGGAGTTTCTCGAATACGTGTTTATATCACAATAACGCCGTAATTAGTACAATTTTATTCCTGTACTGAATGCTCGCAGCAATTATATCCCACACAGCCGTTTCAACGCACGAAAAACCCCGCATTCCTGGAATTCCTACGCTGAAAAACCCGCATTCACAAAAAATAACGCACCACGCGACTCGCCATCATCCGAATTTTTTTCAACCTTCGCTCCTTTTAACTCCCCAAAAACCACATCCCCTCTTCTCCGCACTTTTCCCCTCCCTGTCCCTCTCCACCTCTTCTTCCTACCTCCTGGATCACTGTCTCCCTCCACATAATAAAAAAAAGCCTCTTCCGAGGTCCCCCATATATGTTCGTGTGGGAGGGAGAGTGAGAGGGCGTGGGGGGAGGGAGAGGAGAGAATATGAGATAAGGGAAAGAGAGGGTAGGGGAAGCAAAGGAGGGAATGAGAGAGGAGAGATTAGAAGAGAAAGAGGGGAAAAAGAAAAAGAGAGAGAAAGACAAAGAGAAAGTGAGAGAGAAAGAGCGAGAGAGAGAGAGAGAATATGCCAGCAAGTGCGCACGCGCAATGCAATGCGGCGGCTTCCTCATCTTCTTCCCCGCACCCTCTCTATAATGGCTCGAAGGGAAGAAGAGGTCCTTATCCTTTGTATCCCCTTAAGGGAGGAAGCAAAGGGTGTCGGCTGAGCACCCCACTCTCTCCACCCACCAGGCACCACCGACCAACCACTACCACCCTCTGGCGGATTTTTATTTTAAAGAGATAGAGAGAGAGCGTGGGAGAGATAGAGAGGGTAAAAAACGACTGATTGTGAGAGTCGTGCGGCGCGTCGGACTCTGCAGACTGCAAAGGGGGAGACACCCTCTTCTTCTTTTTCTTCTTCCCTCTCTCTCTCACACACATTCACCCCTCTCTTCCTCGTCCAAACCGTGGCTTGCGTGAGAAAGTGGGCGTGTGTTGGCGAGCGTGTGTATGTGTGCGGGTGTGGGCGTGCGAAGCGAGGGCGAGGGAGCAAAAAAGGGTAAAATGCGGTGGCGCTGCTCTACTTGGGAGTATGCACCAATTAAATTTGAGGGAGAAGAGTTATGGGCGAGGAGGGAGATAAGGAGAGAGAGAGAGAGAGAGAGAAAGGAAGGAAATTAGAAAGGTGAAAGGGGGATGGACACGAAAAGAAGAGAGAGAGAGATAAAAAGCAGAGGATTCGTGGGAGAAAGCAAGCGGAAAAAGTAGAGAAAGAAGGAATCGAGATAGGGCGAAGTTGTTAGCGCGGAATAAGGGGAGAGGAAGCTTTTATTTCGTATTGATTGTTTTTCATCTCACGCGTGTTCTATGATGGACGGGTTGTTTGATGCCAAGGCAACGGAAATGTTCGATTCGACCCCTGTTTCATTAATATTTAAAAATTTTCCACCAGAAATTCACGAGCCTAGCTTTATTGAAGAAATTACAAAAAAAATCGGCACAACATACATTGTACAAACTTTCTCATATACTAATGCGTCGTTTAGTTATCTTTAGAAAATGAAAATCGTATGAGCCTGTTTTTAGAAAATCCAATTTTTGTTAAAGTTGCCCAAGAATAACCTAGCCTTATATTCATTCAATGAGAAAAGTGAAATACGTAATATTATTGTAGATGTATACTCAACTGTACGAAATTTTATCAAAATCTTTAGAGCCGTTTTTGAGAAAATCGAATTGTTGTTAAAATTGCGTTGAATAAACTACTCTTTAATTATTGAGCAATGTCAACCATTTCTTCATAGCCTCTTCTGAGTATGATAAAATGCCTAAGTACGAGATTTCATTCATTTTCGCTCTACCGTTTAGGCTCCAGAGCCAGTAACAGACAGACAGAGGGCATTGCAAAAACCACTTTTTCGGATTCAGCGACACCTAAAACGTATGTTTCCGTAAAAATCTCGAGGTCTAAGTTTTTAGCGATAACAATACTTTCTCGATACTTCGTATGAGAAAGTAAAAACGGATTTCCGAGCTAACCTTGTGCCTTCAATTTAAAGAAAGAATTATAGATTCTAATTTATCACTATGAACACCTGCTCTTTGGTTAAAATTCCAATTAAGTTTACCTAGCCTTTTTATGGCTAAATTACTTAACCAAATCGTCTTCTTCCGCCAATTTTGTAAAATATCATAACTTCTAAAAGATATTGTTTGGACGCTTATTTTTTATTAGTAACGGGGTATTTTTCCCTCTTTTCACTTATGTAAAATCTCATTTCACCATTATGGCCGGCCAGGGCCGTCCCTAGGGTTTGGCGAATCGGGGAGACCGCCCAGGGTCCCGCGCCTCGATATCACCGCAAGGGAAGTCTATATTTAATTTGGTGGCTAACGTTAACGGAGCCCCAAATAGGTCGATTTGCCCTGGGCCACGTACTTCTATATGGGCTGCCCTGTGACCGGCGCTTGAAGGAAAACATTAACCGCAGAGCATAGAATTTTACGTTTTAAAGTGGTTCTCACGTCTACTGCGCTCGATTTTTCCGAATACTGATTTCTGAATCATCATTTTGAGTGATGGTATGTTTAATTTATTAAAATAAAAATTGTATCACAAGCGTTAAATATGTACAAGCATTCTTATATGTTACATATTATATATTGAATATATCATTAAGTGTATCAATTATGTCGAATTGATCAACACCAGAATTATGTAACAATTGATAAATGTTGCTATCTCTCTAGGCTAGTACTTAATAGTGAAATTGATATTTTAATTTTAGATGCATAGCATGAGTACGATAAGTCCCTGAGAAAACACGTACCTTCCCCCTTACTGAAATATTCTAGATATTTTACGTCTGATTATCAATAATGATGATCCGCTCCTTTTGGTCTCGCTCGCTAAAGGAAAGACGTATCATTCGTAAGAGGGAATTTATAAAGTGGTCCAAAGAAAGATTTTTTGTTAAACAATCATCAATATTTATTAGGTAAGCAAATGAAGGTTTAAGATTAATCCGAATATACATTTGGTATCACAGTTATTACTTATTTTCATGAGTATGCCACTTATAGATTATTTGCATCAGATTACGATAATTATCACTACTCGCATCCAAATATAAATAATTTACACCATGACGAAAAAATTACTGATTTGGTTGTTCCAACGACACCCGTTTGCAAATTTTCCCTCGAAAAAGTACATAAAGTATAAGTGACAAACTGACTGAATAAAAAAATAAAACAATCGGAAAAACGTGACGAAACAAAACACCCCAACCATCACGTAACCTATAATACCCCGAAACGTCGCAATTAATAAATGCATTACCCGAAATAAAAATGAAAATCATACGATAAGAAAGGGATGGATGAAGGGAAGCTTCTTTTACCGGGAATTATATTCCTTATAACCAGAAACAGCTGACGGAGCAAAATGAATTCATTGGTGCGGAAGATAAGGCATCTGATGGAAAAGCGAGTTATGTCGGAGGAATTTTTAATGAGGACGGTGTCAATTTAGATGTAGAGAAAGGGAGAGAGGTGGAGAAGCAGAGAGAAATGGTAATGAAAGTCACGAGCTTCTTGAAAAAGGAAGAAGAAGAAATGGACAAGGCGGTTCTCCTTGCAGGGGGAAAAGTGGAATAAACAATTGGTATGTTGATAAGTGAAATTTTTCTTCTACTTCCCCCTTCAGGGATGGAGCATAATTGATAATGAATAAATACACGGTAATTGACGCGAGAAAATTTGAGGAAAGCTCAAAAAATTGAAAGTTACTTCTTCCGAGGTTATCTGGATAATTACTTTTTGAAGGTTCTTCTCTGACTGCCATCGTCCCGTCTCACAACACAAGACAAGCTGAGACATAACGGATTAAAAATAAGAATGCGAAACAAAAGGAAATTCAATCACATTAAATGGAAAAGTCTCAATTTTTTGACTGATGTCTACGAATACAATTTTTCCACAAAGGAAGAACTTTTAATTTTCAGGAGTAATAAACGAAAGTGCATATTAAATTATGGTATTTCTGATTGACAAATAACGGATGAGAATCTCTTTTACGCCCAAAAAGTTCGAGTTAAATTACTGCTGATGTATTTATGACAATTCTTCCTATAAAAAAGAGACCGATTAACGTGTTGAATTCAGCCAATAAAAAGTAAAAATGCCTCCCATCTGCATGGAAGAATTGCAAATAATTTTGAGTCGGAAACTGCAAATAGAATGTAAACCCCAGAACTTCCCTTTCATAGTACCTAATTAATTTTCTGATTTTCACATTTTTCATTAAAAATAAATTTTGATCAGTAGAGGAAATTAGATTCAATCTAAATAAGAAGGAAATAATGAGGAACGTATCCATCTATCGACGACGATTCCAATGATATACGCGCAACCTGACTTCCCCGAAAGACGACTATCGACGCTTCAGGTTGAAGACGACAGTCAAACAAACAAAGGTCGAACATATTCTTTTGTATGGATTGAAAAAAAAATGGCAATGGAGAAAGAAAAAGCGAGAAATGTGTTCTTATGTAAGACATAGAGGCAGATACAGTGGATTGCAGAAAAATGTCACGCAAATCCTCCCAGCACAAAAAAAATCCCACGCATGAACGAAAATCAGATTTTTGCGTGGAATTCATACGAGGAGAAATGTTATAGAGACAAGAAAGAATAGGAGGGAACTGTAAGAGGGAGGGAGGGGAGAAGGAGAGATAGAGAGAGGGAGGTGCCTTATATCCGTAGATACCGGGCCGTGCCCGGCTTGGTCACATACTAAACACACACTCGCATGTGTACGTGTTCTCGTGAGCACTTTCGTGTGCTTTCGGCGCATGTGTGTTGCCTCCGGCATGTGTGCGCGAAAGAGGCTTTTTCTATTGAAGTTCTTCCGTCTCCTTTCCGCTTTCCGACCCGTCCGCGCCATTCCGAGCGATTCTGTTTGAAACGGGAAATAAAATACTATTACAGCGGGAGCGGAAAGGGCGACAGAGGAAAAGGCGAAAGGGAGAGAAGGTGGATGGAGGAGAGAGGAGAATAGAGAGGGAAAAGGAGAGATGAAGAGATAAAAGAGGTGTGAAGGGAAAATGAAGAGGGGAAAAGACAAAGAGAGAGAGAGAAAATAAGGGGTCTATAGATGGAAGATAAAATGAATGAATAGGAAGGGAAGAGTCGATATGTTAAACGAAAAAGTGCGGAAGATGGTGAGATGAGAGAGAGAAAGAGAAAGGGAGAGAGAGAAGAAGAAGAAATAAGGGGGCTATAGATGGAAGATAAAACGAATGAGTGAGAAAAGAGAGATAAATGTGTTGAATAGAAGAGAAATGTGATAAGAAGAGGAAAAAAAAGCAATGAAGGAGTATAGGAAGGGAAGAGTCGATATGTTAAACGAAAAAGTGCGGAAGATGGTGTGATGAGAGAGAGAAAGAGAGAGAGTGAGTGAGAGAGTGAGTGAGAGAGAGTGAGTTAGAGAGAAAGAGAGTGAGAGATAGAGAGAGAGAGAGAGGAGCGTAACGCGGATTTGCATTCCACGAGCATCGAAACAACTATTGGCGAGGGACTCGGATGGAATAGAGGACGTAATGCTCAAGTATTAAACGAAAAGGGTTTTTTCCTTTCCTACCTTTTTCTCTATCCCGTTCTATTATTTTTCTGTTTTCCTAGTGCTGAGAGACTCCGAGAAAAAAATTACAGATGACGTGGGTATAGTTCGGCGCGCTCGGGCAGGACAAAGTGCGTCCATCAGTTTGGTCTGTTTTGTAGCGGGGGGTAGAGAGCGGCTTTAAAAGGGATCCAAGGTCTCGTGGCATCAGAATGCGAATCCCATTTCCTCCACAAACGTTGCTCCAGATTTTTCGCCGATTGGTTCCGTTCGCGGACGAAATTTTTTAAACGAATTTAAGTGTTAGATGAACCCTTGATCCGCGCAAAAAGCTTTTAACCGAAAATAAAATCAAGCTGCTATATTTACATCTTTTGGGTCAAACTGAATTAACTCAAATTTAGGATTAATTTGAACAATAAAGCTTATATAGTATTTGTGGTTTGCTAGAAAAGATGTATCGTTATAAATGAGACCGCGCCAATTTACTATGAGATTATTTATTGAGTCCCTTATCTTTCAGTAAAAACGTTTTCGTATCTATGGGAAAAATCGGTACAACATACATTGTACAAACTTTCTCATATATTAATGCGTCGTTCAGTTATATTTAGAGAATGATAAACGTATCAACCGGTTTTTAGAAAATCCAATTTCTGTTAAAGTTGTCCAAGAATAAACTAGCCTTATACTCATTCATTGAGAAAAATTAAATATGTAGTATTATTGCAGACGTAAACGGAAGTAACTGTACGAAATTTTATCAAAATCGTTAAAGCCGTTTTTGAGAAAATGAAATTATTGTTAAAATTGCCTAGTATTAACTAGCCTTATATTCATTTTTTGAGTAATATGAACTATATAGTATTATTGAAGGCGTAAACTCAAGCAACTGTACGAAATTTTATCAAAACTGTTAGAGCTGTTTTTGAGAAAATCAAATTGTTGTTAAAAATGTTTAGAAGAAACTTCCCTTAATTATTGAGCAATGTCAACCATTTCTTCATAGTCTCTGCTCAGTATGATAAAATGCCTAAGTACGAGATTTCATTCATTTTCGCTCTACCGTTTAGGCTCCAGGGCCAGTAACAGTCAGACAGACGGCATTGCGAAAACCACTTTTTCGGATTCAGCGACACCTAAAACGTATGTTTCCGTAAAAATCTCGAGGTCTAATTTTTTCGCGATAACAATACTTTCTCAATATACTTCGTGTATGAGAAAGTAAAAAATAAACAAGTTGGGAAAGTGTATAGCGTATCACAAATGGGCACGTTTCACACAATGGAGTACTTGAAAGAAATGATATATGTACACGTACCTAAGGGAAATAGCGTTTTAATGTTCATTTCTTCGTCATAATTAATCCATTTTCTTCCTATTTAAAATATTGCATTCACGTGTAAGGAAATTAAACGTTTTTTGTGAGATTATTTATGTTAGCAACAATGATGAAGCAACCATGCAAGAAATATTCAGTTCAACTCGAATTAAGAATTTTTCTTATAATTTTATTGATGGCGGATACTCCGACGATAAAAATGTATAGGAAAAGAAATACTCTACCAGTTCTACAATTTTTATTTGAAAAGTTTTTTAATATGACCAACACTTGACGAGTTATGATGAAAAGTTCATTTTTTCACTAGCAAAGTGGTACACCTGAGTGGCTTACGTGATTCATTTTTGCGGTTTTCTTATTATCTTTGACTGTAAGTCCTAAATATAAAATTTTATGAAAATCCGTTAGGTAGAAGCCGAGAACGAACATACGGGCGGACGGACTGACAGACAGACAGATAATAATAGGCGAAGCGAAGCGAAAGGCGCCGCCTAAAAAACAAAAAATTTATTTCAGTAACGATTGTTATCCACATTAATCAAATTAATAACCTCAAATATTTAAAGTCACATTTCAACTAGGGAGTTAGTTATTTAACAGCTTTAAATCATGTTAAAGGTTATACTAATTAACTTAATTAAATTTTTTGGCCTTATGTCAAAAATACCAAAAGTCATCAAAAGATTATCGGATTAAAAACTAAAAAATAAGCTGTTAGATAATTCATGAAGGTTAATTTCGGTGTTTTGCCAATCATGCACGAAATTGAAATTACAATAAAACATCAGTCGAAATTCCAAAAGGCCATTAACAGCTCCATTCTTAATTTTTCGAGTTGTGAAACTCCAAAAGGAAACATTTCCCTCCGGCCTTTTTTCTGATAATTTCTTGATCATCATCCGCTATAATGCAATTATACCCGCAGCGAGAGACAATCGAAGTATACTTCCCCAAAAAAATCGGTACAACATACATTGTACAAACTTTCTCATATACTAATGCGTCGTTTAGTTATCTTTATAAAATGAAAATCGTAATAGCCTGTTTTTAGGAATACAAATTTTGTTAAAGTTGCTCAAGAATAAACTAGCCTTATATTCATTCACCGAGAAAAATGAAATATGTAGTATTATTTCAGACGTATACTCTAGTAACTGTACGAAATTTTATCAAAATCGTTAGAGGCGTTTTTGAGAAAATCAAATTATTGTTAAAGTTGCCTAGAATAAACTAGCCTTATATTCATTTTTTGAGAAATATGAGCTATTTGGCATTATTGAAGACGTAAACTCAAGTAAATGTACGAAATTTAATCAAAATCGTTAGAGAAAATCAAATTGTTGTTAAAATTGCGTAGATTAAACTTCCCTTAATTATTAATCAATGTCAACCATTTCTTCAAAGCTTCTGCTCAGTATGATAAAATGCCTAAGTAAGAGATTTCATTCATTTTCGCTCTACCGTTTAGGCTCTAGACCCAGTAACAGACAGACAGACAGCACTGCGAAAACCACTTTATCGGACTCAGGTACACCTAAAACGTATATTTTCATCAAAATCTCGAGGTGAATGTTTTCGCGATAACAATATTTTCTCAATAACAATATTTTCTCAATATACTTCGTATATGAGATAGTAAAAATGAAAGATAAAGGTAAAGAAAATTTATGTGGGAATTAGGGCCAGGCATGGATTGAGACGTAGAGAAAGAGAAATGTGTACATAGAAAAGGGAAGGAGAATATGAAAGAGAGAGGTGAGATTAGGAGGGCATAAAAGAGGGTAGAGGATTGAGTAGGTGGAGGGCGTTTCTTGGTTGCGAAAAAGAAGAGGGGGCGAATTAAGGGAATTGAGCTCGAGAGATGAATGGAGAGAAGATGGCGAGAGGGGAGAAGAGAAACAGAATGGGAGGGAGACAGAGAGAAAGGAACAGGAGTAAATAAAACTAATTAAGCAGCGGAGGGCATAACATGCATGGGTGGTGTATTTTCTTTTCCTACTCTCTCCCCTATCACCCATCTCCCATCCCACCTACATCTTCCCCTCCCTGGATAAGCGGGGGTGTATAAACTCAGCATAGAGGGTGGGAACTCAGAGAGTTTCTGGGAGTCATCCGCTTGTCGGGAGAGATTTTCTGCCATAGATATAGTCTTAACTTCTTGTTGTATTAACACCGCATTAAAAATCGCCGGGTGAGCCAAGAACATCTTTCATATTGAGCCCGAATAAAAATTTTATGAAGTTTCATACAGGAATTAGCTTGAGATAAAAACGATTAAGTAACCTGAACTAATGATAACATAAATTCATAGCATCAAAAGACGCCATTCATATTTTAAGCAGTTTCTCAAACTCTCTAATATGGACTTATGTGCACGTTTTATAGAGAGCGCTCGGGAGGGGAGGATGATTCGTGCGTACGGATGAAATCAACGCTGGGGATCCGATACTTCGCGAAGGCGGTGAATGTGGGAAACGATACCTATCCATTAGGAGTTGAAATTAGCGATTCCCATGCTTCGCCAACACTTAATCCTTTTCTTATCGTTCACTGAGAAAACCCTTCGACCAATCGAGGCAACCTTATCCGCCCTCGACCCTTTCTGACCCCCTCACCTCCTCCAAACTGAACTTGAAAGCTTCGACGCTGATTTCGATGGAGTACATTCGCTCACATTTCGTTTGGAAGAGCCTAACACTAATAATTAAGGATCGTTATATTTTCACCATATCATTTTAACAATTTGCTTTAATTTGCAAGCGTTTCCCGTTAGCTCCGCTTTTATTTCAAATCTCTTCTATGTCTATTTTTTATGCCGTATGTATATTACTAGCCATTACTTTATTCTCATTTCTCAACTTTTTTCCTCTTAACTCATTTTCTTTTCCGCTCTTTATCTCTGACATCCTTCCAATTCTTGTTTTTCCTACATTTTTCCTTCCGTCTCTTTTTTCTATTTACACATTTAACTTCTTAATCGATTTCAACGTGATTCTTATGCGTTTTTCACCTCTCCCTCTCTTAGAGATGTTGGACGGACAGAATTTTTCTCGATAATGAATCTCTCTATGTCTGGCTCATTCAAACTCTCAAATATTCTTTAGGTTCTCTTACAACACATTTTTCTTTCATTTTGTTTAAATCTATAACTTCATACTCGCTCTACTTATTCCATACATATACATACACACACATATATATACATTATATATATATATAATGTATATATATATATATGTGTGTGTATGTTCCAGTTTTTCTTCCTCCATCTCACCATTCTCTCTCTCCTTCCACCTTTCTCTTCCTCCCTCCTCCCTTCCCTTTACCTCCATTTCTCGCTATCTCTAAGTACAATCCAATTAACCTCCCCCCACTCCCAACTCAACAAACACAATCGCCAGAGGCAAAATGTCGATTCATAAAACTCATCCCTTCCTTTCCCTCAAGAGCTCCACGAAAAAATATTTTGTGCTGCTTCATAAACCGAGCGAAAGAATGGGATGAAGGGTGAGAGTAAGAAAGAGAGAGAGAGATAGCGAGAAAGATAGACAGCACGACAGAAAGAGCGCGAGAGAGAGAGCACGAGAGAAATAGAAAGAGCGCGAGAGAGAGAGCACGAGAGAAATAGAAAGAGCGCGAGAGAGAGAGAGCACGAGAGAAATAGAAAGAGCGCGAGAGAGAGAGCATGAGAGAGAAATAAGAGAGCGAGAGAGAGAGAACGAGAGAGAGAAAGAGCATGAAAGAAATGAGAGAAAGAGCATGAGAGAAAGGGAGAGATAGAAATAGAGCAGGAGCAAAGAGTAAGGAGGGAAGAGAGAGAGAGAGGGGTCTTTTCCCCCTCCGAATGTTTCCGCTCTGAGCATTAATTAATGCACTTGCTCGCGACCCACTGAGGGATGCGTTTGTAAACGCTTTTTAAAAATAAAAACGGGAACGTTAGGATAGAAATCGATTTAAAAGTGATATAAAGGACGCGGACGAGAAGGGCGGAATGACAACAAGGAAGGCCTGATTGCGAATCGCTGCCTCTCTTTCCGTGCAAAACTCCGTCGGATTTTTTTTTTGCTCGGAAGATAATTAAGTGCGCCCGCTGCTTACACAAGGCTAATCATGGCGTGGTTGAAATGTTTGGGGCGATTTCTGGAGGGTGGCGAAGGGGAGGGGTGGGGGCGGCTAGCCACGGGGGGGCGGAAGGATTCGTGGTGCGTGATCCGGCGACAGTCAAAGATGTCTCCCGAGATAATTCCCGCTTTTCGAGAGCTAGAGAAATCGTTTTAATGTTGAATAGCCATAAAATTTCCTGGGATTATGTTTCACGCGGATATAGACATAAACCGCGAGCAATCCTTACACTGAGCAATGTTAGATTGTAATGTTGTTTAACATTTAGTTGTAAAAGCGAGAACTTTGCTCATAAGTAATAAAAGATTTATTAGTAACAGTCATAAAAATAAGAGGTAAGAACAATATCGATTAAAATTTGTCGAAAACCTGCGATTTCATTGCGGTCAAAAGATGTGTAATAATAAATATTATCATATGACAGAATTTAGAATATCAATACAACATTATGTATTTATAGTGACTTTCGGAAGCCTAGCTAAGCTCAAATTACAGGATTTTTTATTTCACACAACATTCAAGCATTTGAAATTTAATACTTCGTTACGCATTTCCGACAAGTAGAACATTTAAGATAGGATGAAACTGGTCTAGTATTGTGTATTAATAAATGCTACAATATCCTTTTTTGGAAACCCACGGAAGTTTAGTCTTGGTCTGTCACTAGTTAAAATTGTCTTGCAGGAAATATAATATATAAAACGAAACATAAAGGTAAAGTCCCTATAATAAAGTTGTGATTATTCAAATTTATTCCTTAGCGTAATCATTATGTGGAAGAATTGTTCACAACATTTCATTTGTGTTGAATGTGGACAGAAATTGACTGTAGTTCTAGTACCGGAAAGTAAAAACTCTACCAGTGATCTGTTTGTATTGAGTCGATAAACGTGTTGCTATGATCAATAATTCGACGTTTATAATCGGAAGGGCGAATGACTCACTGAATATGGCTTAGGAAATAGAATACGTTAGTTTGAGAATGCGCGTAGCTATTGATCAAAAGCTGGATTCTCTCAGCCGTATGACATTATGTAACTGCCTTCAATCCCCCGTAGAAAAAATAAACCTAAGGTTCTTTCAGCGATACGAACAAGCAATACTTGGAGGACTTGCAGAGAGCATTTTCTATTTGATCAAAAGTTAAGAAAATTCTAAAATTAACGGGATGCACATAATATCCATAACTGAAATTTATTATCGCTCGAGTTTCACAACGAATATGTTTGCCTCTCTATAGAATATTATTTTTTGGAGAAATTTTCATAGGAAGTAAAACTAATAAATAGTTATTCGAAGCAAGCATTAAGGTATAAATACACGATATATACACTCGACAGTTCGCAGCGCAGTACTTCATAGATTTGCCGAATATTCTCTGGTTTTTGAATGACTCCACATTAATTAGATTCCGTCCTAAATCTCTTACTCGTGCATTTAAAAATATGTACCTTGAGGGGATAATTAAGGCTCCATAAATTATATGCACCGTCGACCAATTCCGGTCTTTTGCAGCTGACATTAATAATATATTTTAGGCACATTCAAATTTCTCCCCGCAAGTGAAAAAGAAATATACATACATCCTTTTGTAATCCTCCCGAAAATGCCCCTCCTATTCAAATCCTGAAATTAATTAATTGTTCCAACATCTTTTGTAATTGAGAACGAGAGAGGGTTAAGGGGATAGAAATAGGGGAGAGAGTGAGAGAAAGAAGTAGGAAATCTCTGACACCTTTGCGGGATATGCTTTATATTCAAACTACGCCATCCGCTACCCCCTCCATCCCCTCTCCCCTCTCTCGCTCTCGCTCTCCTCTCCCTTTTACCTCTCTCACGCTGCGCTCCTCCCTTTTCTGACCTTCCTTCCCTCCCTCCCGTCTGTCTGTCTGTCTCTCTCTCTCTCTCTCTCTCTCTCTCTCTCTCTCTCTCTCTCTCTCTCTCTCTCTCTCTCTCTCTCTCTCTCTCTCTCTCTCTCTCTCTCTCGCTCTCTCTCTCTCTCTCACTCTCCTCATTACCTCTCCCACTCTGCGCTCCTCCCTTTTCTGACCTTCCTTCCCTCCCTCCCTCCCGTCCGTCTCTCTCTCTCTCTCACTCTCTCTCTCCCCCTCCCTCTCTCTCTCTCCCTCGCACGACAAAGATAACAGCGTTCTTTCAGCGGGGCATAAAGGAAAGAAAGACGAGAGGATGTGGATTTGGTTAGATTCGGAGGAGGTTCGGGAGAGGAGGGAAGAGAGGTGGGCGGGGTATCGTTAGCCATGAGTGTTCTCCTAAATTATTCCGCACTTCTATACACACCCCTTCCCCCATAACCTCCTACACCTTCCCCACTGCACCCCTTCCCACCATCTAACCCCCTTACACCATCTCACCCTCTCGTTGCCTTCCCCTCCGCAGATGGCATACCCACTTCCGCAAGAGTCCACCCCAACTGCTTATCCGTGGGAGAAGGTAGGGAATGTGGGTTTGGTATTCAACGCAGCGGCTGAAGGGAGGAGGGTGAGAGTCAGGGGGAGAAGAGGCCGTTTCGAAGAAATACGGCTGAAGCGGTCGTTTTTTAAAACCCTAATCAGTATAAATTCCATTATTTCCTCGTGAAAAGCAACATGCTCGTAATTAGCGTATGAAAATATTGGGGGAAACAGCACATTCTTTCCCCTTAAGGTTGGCGTAACAGCTTCATATATTAAGCTGTAATTTGCATTAGACTAATTTTCAATCAACCGTTGAACATTTAAAGCACTCGAAAAGGGGCGACAATCCCTGCTCAAATAAAGAGAAAGATGATGGTTGGAGTGTCTTTATCACTTGGGTCCTGTGTCGAATCCTACCTATATAGGACATAAGCGTATGCGCTTGTTTGTTATCATTGATATTCCATCATTATAAAAGATAGTTAAATGCTGATTATGATATATTAAATCATTAGTATAAAATTTAGATAGTAAGTGAGCAACGTGAGCGCATTAAGGCAAATAATGAAATGAGAAATTAAGATGTTGACAACTGTTGTAACATAAGTAAAAATACTCATAAACCAATGAATTACTGAATAACTCTATAGGAATGTTACCTTAAATAATAATTCTCAAAGTAGGGTGTAAATAAAGGAGGGAAGGTGTACCCCATAAACAGAATGCATTGAGATCTCATAGGCGCAAAATTCACCTGGGAAGGCTTCAATTTGTGTAAAGATTCTATAGTTGAAATGAAAGAATTATTGTACTTTCCACTAATAAACAAGATTTACTCCCTTTTTAGTGGAAATTACTATAATTCCTTCATTTACTACATTTCAAATCTGCTTTTTATTATATATTATAATAGGAACAGGTTCTATGTCATATTACATGGGACGTCACACATGATGCCACAAGTTGGAAGAAATAAAGTGTATCGTTGCACTTTTTTGTGCTATTGCTTCCGTATTTCCCACAAAGAGACACTAAAACCTTGCAATTTGAAGTTAATCGATTTTCCGCGTTGCCCGATTAGAAACACTACTGTTTAAATCCATCAGAATCTCATATTCCTTCTTCGTTCTGCCGCTGCATATTTCCCCGACGTTTCCCATCGTTTTCTGCCTCACGTCGCCTCATTTTCTCAGCAGCACCTTCCCCCCCCCCCTCCCCTCCCCTCCCTGCTGTGCTCATACTTTCGACGTGACAGAAAGGGTATCGAAACGGTAAAATTTAGGCATTTAAAAATGAATACGCTAGGGAAGTTGTCTATTCGGATTTCATTAGCGTCATTTATTTAACGGTCGAATGCCGATTTAATTATTTTAGCTGTTTGCGGCGACCTTCAACGATCAACGCTTGACGGATTACGGTGACATTCGACAAGACATGAGTGAAAGTTTAACTCTTCTGTGAAGTGAAACTTCTAATGGGCTGATGCGGCCAGAGATCATATTTTATTTTAATGAGAATCTTTCATAGTAAATTTAATCAAAGTCCGTCAAACAGTTCAAGAAAGGAAATGCACGACAAACAGACAAAGGATACGTGGCCATTAGGTGCTTCCCTTCCATCGCTTCGGTAATCATGAACGCCTAAAATACCTTTTCAAAATAATAAAATATACATCGCCATAAAGAAAAAACAAAAGAGCAAAAATTGAAGATCACATATTATTATAAGTATGTCAACTTTTTAAAGAGATTTTTAAAATTTCCCTTCTATTTCAAATATGATAATCGTTATACGCGAGAGTTTTATAATTTTCTACGACGAAAGGCCATCGCGTTAAGTTTCACCGTGAAACGCTTTCAATCCCATGGGAATTCAAGCAAAAGATCACGTTAAGTCTGCGGTTCAGGGAGGGGGGTGAGAGGAATTTATTTAACGGCGCTGTGGAAGGTGAAGGAGTCTTCACACATATCGGGAAATCAAGTCACGTCACGGATGGACGGATCATGGTTCATCAAACTGGGATTTTTGCCTCTACGCCGCCGCCGACGACGAAGAATAACGACGGAGCCTTGAAAGAACCCTTAGGCATTCAAAAAAGGCACGCGCGTGCACGCGAGCGGATATTACGATCGAGTGAATTCTCACCTCAAATGACTCTTTTTTTGCTAAACCCATTCAATCAGTTTAGAGCTCAAGCGGAGTTTATTTTTCCATTACCACTTCGCAGAATACCCAAAAATATTTATGGTCATAAGCGGTAATTAACGGAAAAAGGCGTAGAGCTAATTTTATTTAATGCTCACGATGTAAACAATTCTTATTCCTTTTTGGAATTGTGAAATATAAGTGATAAATATTATTCTGTTATTATCGTGAATAAACATATCGGGGCAAACGGAAATTATATAGATAGATATAACATTTGAGAAAATACCAAAAAAGTTCCAAGTACATACAAGCTTTTTGCAAATTTTATAAAAACTCCTAAGCAAATAGTTTTTATCATTGCGCGAGATATTTCCAAATGTAAAAGGTTACTAACCATCTTGTAGTTGAAAAACACCCGAATTTGTTGGAAGGAACGGATTAAACCAGATATTTTAAATGTCGTTATTTTGACGGATCCCTCCTCCTTCGGAACCTGTTTCGTTCTATTTTTAATGTCAAATAATTAAAAGCAATTCGTATCGCATTAACGTACTAAAACTCTACGCGCCAAGGCTCTCCGATTCGTTTTCGGCTAGACGTGTCGCGGGGTCTGGGCTTTAAAGAAAAAAGCGCTTTCCCATGAAAGGATAAAAAGAAACAGAGACGGCCATATCTCAAGTGGAATTTTTTTTCTTCTACGGAGCTAGAGTTATCAATCCAAGGAGAGAGTCACTTTACACAGAACAGCGTTCTACGGCTGAGAATACACCAACCAAATGTCAAGGATCACCGATCTGCTTGATAGAATGCTCTTAACTACACATTGGAAATGGATTTTCTTGTAATGGTTTTTCGCCGGAAAATGATGACTCCATCCAGGTTGAATTTATTATTTTTCCTTGATTTTCAGTTAAAACATTTAAAGTAGCTTGGTGTTTAAGTCTGTGGTACAATCAAAATTTAAATGTTTAACAATAGTGTTCAAGATTCTTTAAGATAAAGAGCGTACGTTTTCGTTTATTAAATGCCTGACGTTATTTTACGATTGTAATATACCTACCAAGGGGATCGCAAATGTAAATCGTGTACTAATCATTTTTATAGGGAAAATACCATTTCTACAGGATTTAAAACCATTTTAAAGAATAATAAAAATATCTATAATTTACTTATAATGCAAATTTTTTAATTAGGTAACATTTTAAAGATCCTGTGTTCAGCTTACAAACGCAAAACCTTTTATATATATAAAAGCGCTTGTTGAAACATTTGGATCATAGTTTTCGACAAATCAACCTCAAATACGTTTATGCGAACTCTTTTCCGTACAATAAAATGAAAATTGGAACACGAAAAAATACTGTCCCAACGAAAATATGTGCAGCGACCCTAACATATTATTAAAGGTTCCTTTAAACATCTTAAATTAACTAACCGCTTAAACACCGTTCTCTTTTACTAGAGCACGACGCATTATCCATCACTAATTGAATGAGAAACCGTCCCATTCACAAACTTTACTCGAAATCCTCGGAATATCCGAATCCACATTGATAGGAGAGAATTTTCCTTCAACAAATGCGTGGTTTGAATCGGAACGCGAAATACACGTGCATCTAACGCCAACGTCCACCCACACTACTGACACCCAAAAAACCACAGTCACTAGTGTAATTTACAAGCTTCTCTCGATCGGAATGAAACCTGCACAATTGCACTGTGTCAGAGTGACAAATGTCTTAGCAGCAGCTGAGTAGTTAAGGAAATTTCACCGAGAGGGAAGATAAGTGAGAACAATTTATTTCAAAATGGCTTTGCTCAAAAGTGCGCATTGGCTTAACCCTAGAACGCTAGTGTGTCTCTTACACACGTTATTACTAGAGATACGTAAGAGTGACGTATATGAGAGGTAAAGAAGGATAAACATTTTTTTATAATTTGATTGATTTAATTTAACTAATATGCTTATCTTCAGAGTCTTCTTCTTCTATTTCTAAATCATCACCTTCATCTGTTTCTTCTTTATCATCAATTTCTCTCATCATTCGAAGTATTTCGTCTGGGTCTGAGCACGTCTCTGCCATTATGCCTTACTAGCATAAAACAAAAATGGTTGCTTTACAAATATTTATTACTGTATCGATAGTAACACGTCAAAATTACGTACAGCGATTGTTGGGTAATACTAGAGATACGTACATTTTACGTGTGGTAATCGACTGCTATTGCTAGTTATACGTCAAACGTACGTACCTACTTTTCGGAGTTGAAAGTCAGTGGGTTACTGAAGTTTGAGAGAAGCGTGTCCACGACAGGGGTTGACAGGCAAATAACTGAGGAAGGCACTGCTAGAAATATGAGTCGTTTGGCCGAAGGAGGGGGAAGTGAGTCACACCTCTTCGAACGTAAAGACGACGTACACTAGCGTTCTAGGGTTAAAAGATCCTGAAGGGACATGGAAAATCCGCAAGGTTAAAAATTTATGATATAAAAATGTCGAACCAAGGTACGTAAATCATTCGCACCATCCACGTTTGTAAAGTTTTATTTTCAAAATGTATATTATGCTATAACAAAATGAGTAAAGATGTCCTCGAAAGATTATCTTCAAATTTCGGCAATATACTGACGAAGGGCTTGAAGGGATGAGTTTCTGCTAAACTCGAAATCTGCACTTGAGAGGATAATTCCTAATTGAATGTTACAATTTTACTCTATTTATATAATTTGTAGTTTCTTCCATTTTTGAGAGGATATTAGCAAGCATCACCATCAAACTTAGCTCAACTGCGAAAGTAACGCGGATTTCTGTAAACTAGGTACTTGTCTTAACGGCACGCATCCAAGAAAAATCCTTTATAATCAGTAAAAAATATATAGAACGTAGAGGCCTAATTTTTAATTTAGTTTTAAAATGTGCAAATGTGTATTTGTTACACAAATGTCAGGAGAAAAAACATTCAATCTCTATTATCATAAAAATGAAGAAGAAGCCGATTATAACAACAAGATTATTATTATTGGTTATTAATGTAATGTGGATCGTAATAATCACACTTTTAGAAAATTCATAATGTATCGTACTGCCTAGAAATCTTGCGATTAATTTTTTTCTGAAAAATCTCAAAAAAATTCATGGCAAAAAACGCATAGGACTAGTTTTTTTTGCATAATGCAACTAATTTTGATTTTTTAAATCGAAAAAAAAATCTTTAAGCAAGTAAGCCGTGCACTCAAAGAAATATTTGGACCATATCGAGCCATTTCAATCCTAAGGTTAAATGTTTCTTTGATAGAAAGGTTTTCGACAATTCACTACTTTTACTTGATAACACAGAGAAATTTTGAATCCAATTCTTAATTTTAAATCACGGGAGTGCATCCTAATTCCAGGAATGAGATTTGTATTCTCAAATGTATTCAATATTTCATAATTATAGTAACATTTTGCAAAAATCCCGCACGAACTTCGTAAAAATAACCATAAGCCATAACTGCATTTCTATTTCTAATAAATATGAATTTGACGTGGTCTCGTTTTCTCTATAAATAGTATTTTAAATCAACAACAATTATTAATTAATTAAAAATGATTACCTAATATGCATAACAAACAATATTATTTCCTGTTACTTCCTGTTCATACGGCAGATTAAAATCACGGCCAGTATATCCAGAACAGCTGTTTCCTATCACAGTAACGCGAAAATACGCATCACGAATGCGATTTCAGGGCATTTCCCCGCGCCCCTCATTCCATTCTCCATTCCCGTGCACACCAGATGAAACTCCGATTATCCATTAACAATAAGATGTAAAGGAAACTCCAGGAATATTACCGGTATTTTTTTAGAGAACCCTTTAATCCCCCCTGTTGGTTGTGTCTGGACCAAAACTTTAACGTTTTTTTCTTGCATTCCACGCTATCAGTTTGATCTGGATATCGGTTGATTGCCCCTCAAACGAATCAGGCGGCACACTAGCGCCATGCGGCAGCGGGACGAAACTTCAAACCGCCGCTCGAAAACGTAAAGCAAAGAGCGCGACAGAGAATTCGAGTGGGAAAGATAGATAAAGTGAGAAAAACATAAACGGACAAAACAAAAGAAATTGGAGTGAAAAGAAAAAAAGGATGCGCGGCTTTAGAGCTGGCAATGTCATCGAACGGGCGATAATCCATTTGCAAACAAAAAGTTCGTTTTCCTTTGATTTTTTTGTGAAGAATCCAAGGATGGGTTACAGTGGAGAGAAAAAAAGAACTGTCGGTAATGCGAAACGTAACAAATTCGGCACGACTGCCATGGAAATCTACGACGGCTCAAAGATTGGATCTCCGTAGCTGATGGATGCGGGGAGTGCTGTGGGGGAGAGGACTAAGGGGTAAAACAAACGGGGTGGCGGACCGAAAGTGCGGTTCCTTTATTTTACTCTACGAAACCGATAAAAAGGCATGCAAACGACGAATTCGATACAATTCGTGCTTCTTTTGCAGTCTTGTCATACGTGCAAGACAAGGAAGGTATGAGAAATTTGACTTCATATAATCCTTGAGGAATATCGAAATAACAAATGTGGCTGAAACGATTACACTGTATTAATGAGTTTTAAATTAAGTTCATTATATTGTTTCGCAATTTTTTAAATATGTAACGCAAAATATCATAGAAAGGGCTCTGCTGAAAAGGAAACATTTCTGGAAAATTCCCTGAATATCAGAGAAAATTTTATATTAACTTGGCTTCACAGATACATATTTTGGGTGCTTAATTTTACCGCGAGATAATGTGATGAATATAAATGGAATCTAATAACTTGGACGTAAGTTAAAGTTAAACGTACGTTTACACTCAAAAATTTATTTATTTATATTCCGAATAAGTCACAAACCATGGCGATAAGTTTAGTAGAACCATTTTTCTTATCTTAAAAATTAAAAAACTTTGCACACAAGTTTTAGCAAATTATGAAACTGCCACTAAGAAATTCTACTTTGAAATAAAATTATTTCAAATCGTCTTAGCAATTTTATCCGTAAGCGACAAAAATCAATATTGTGATATCTACTACTGCAACTTCGAGTGATTATAAAAACAAAACTTTCATGCTAATTTATAATTTATCTTTTAATTTCAAGTAAAAATGTTATTTCTATCACATATGAAATTCGGTTTTTCATCAACGTCTCACGAAGAATTTTGGAGCACTTACAATAAAATTAATTGAGCAGATTTTCGAGCAGAAACCGCGAATCATATAGAAAATATTGTCGATAGGAAATTAACCCAATAATATATTTCCCGGGCCCCTGATGAAACTCCTCTTGAGTAAAAGAGTGAAAATTTATTAAAATATAATTTACGTTCACAAGTACTTCGATCTGCAAAATGGTTTTTTCCCAATCGATATGTTATCGACCTTTATCCTCGACTTCGTTAATTGGAGGATTTCGACCAAACAATTTGAAACGCTCACAGTGATAAATGGAGAACAAAATCAATATCTTCTACATTTAGCATCTAAGCATAACATCTACTGTAAATTATCCATACATGTAGTAAGGACTCATATGTCACGATAAAAACTTAATATCCTTTAACAGTAAACATTACCCGAAAAAAACGAACGACATTGTTTTCGATAGGCGTGATACGCGATTGAAGCAATTACAACCCGCACACTGCGAGTCTTGCATCTAAGTGACACTTGACACCTAATTCAGTATTCTCCCGACGCCCGACGTTTATTAATACATTAATCGCAAGTGAATGACGTTTTTTGTTTGTTAACCCGTTTTTTTACATTGACGACAGGATTATAGTATCGTATTAAATTTACCCCATACCGGCGCTGGGAGCAGACATTTGACGGATTTCAATTAATCGCGCCATAAACTATATGCGGTATTTTAATTAAGTTCCCGGAAAATAATAAAAAAGGAGTAAAATATTTTTTACGTAGATATTTTGGTTAATTGAAGTCCGTACCCATCGTCATTGGAAAGTCACCAACATCTGATGATCAAATGAAAGTACAACCGGTATATCTATAATTTTAATGCTAGATGGGTTGCTTGATCATGAACTAGATTTAAGCAAAAAAAAACCTGTGCTCGTTCGTTCATTTCTGAATCCTCAGACGAGGAATATCTTATTGTGTCATGTTCAGTGACAGCCGGCGAGGAAAATAATGTTACGTAATCATAAAGTCAGAATACTGCCGTTAAGAAGGCATTGACAAAAACACGGGGGATTACGTGTACACACACACACACACACAAAAGAGCTCACACACGCATCTCATCCGGTCTTAACGCGAGATCCGTGGGTCAAAACGACGCACTGCAGTCGATGCTTAGTGTGGAGCTGTTTAGCACACGCTTTCGAGACTGAATGTTTAATGTCCCGAGAGAATCAAGGAGAAGGAGAGAAGGAGGGCCGATACGAGGAAAAATACGACTCATTTACGAAATTATTTACGATACTAATGCATTATTCACTGCGGCAACTCTCAATCTATCGTTTCCCGCTGCGAACGCCGCCGTAAAGAAAATTGCGGGATGATAATAATTCCGGAAGGGTTTTGATACAAACCAAAACTGGACAAATTGTTAAGGCGTTATTTAAGGGTAGACTCTGACAACTTTTCAAAATGCGCTAATTTCACAGAATGACTTACCATACTTGCGAAGCAATTAAGACAGCATAAGCAAACTTACCTTTGAAATGGTTTGCTTATTTTTTTATGATTCCCTTTTAATATTTCTGTATGCATGATGGCATGTTAAAAAGTGACGGTTTAAATAAAAAGCAGACATCAAACTAAATCGATTTTCTAAGTAAATCATTCATAAGAGATCTGAAAAATTCTATGAATATTCTTAATTTTAACTGCAATGATCTGGACTTTGTTATTGAAGAGAAATAAATTACAATAAATCGATAACGTGCACAGACTTTAAAACGATTACACATAATGGCATTTAATTCTAAGCCCCCAGAGACTTTTCTAAATCCATCTTCTTCATAACCGAAATAGTTTCGATGTCAAAAATTCAAACATTCGGCGGTGGAAATTCGCCTCCTATTTCACTTTGATATAGCTAAGAAAATAAAGTTACGTCGTAAATCATAAAAGACAAGTTAAAAACTAAGTCTGAAGATAAATTCTCCTTTATTACAAAATCGCGCATCTTTCCTAACACATCCGGAACGCTATGTATTAAGTAATGTAATTAAACCAAAAAAGTCCTCTCGCAACTTAGAATAATATGATTCATAACGTCCTGTTACATAAGAGAAAAACCTATTAGATAAACTATCATATGGCTTCCGCTACCAAAAATCCAAGTTCCACGATTATAATGCTAATCTAATGTTTTTTACCTGTAATTTTGAACAAAACATGGAAAAATAATCCTCGGCGGAAAACCATGAAAAGCAGCGCCTTTTAGCTGTAATGTGAATACATCACTATCTCAATACTATGCCAAAGTACAAATATTCCAAATTCGCAAAAAAACGCTAAACGATCTTTGAAACATTGCTATTCAAAATATTTTTTGTTATTCGTCATAATAATTTCATGCGGAAAACCAAACGAAAGTAAAGCGATTACAACAAGAAATTTCCTCCGGCCGCGATTCTAAGAGAATGACGCTAAAAATATTTCAGAAACGGCGACGTGTGTAAAGCGAGGTGCATAAGCGCAAAGGGTACCTTGAAAGCAGGTTACGGCGCACATCAGGAGCCAAGCGATGTATCCAATGCGATCCATGTCTGCGACGCGATGTCTCGACCGGATGTTCCGCAACAGATACGTGTCCTCTCCTCGGTACCTCGTGAAAAAGTGCCGTATCCTTTTATCTACGATCACCGAACTGCCCTCTTTTAATTCTTCGACGAAAAAAACCCCCAACTACCAAAAAAGCACTCGACACAGTCACCTTCTTCCTTTCCTCTTCTTATCCAATCTCTTCGGAGAAAAATGCCGACGCGAGATGTCTGTTTTATGTGCAGCGGAGAAGGATATTTAAAAACCCTATGGAGTGCTCGAGAGTTTCCTTCGGTTATGCGACTACGTGCACCGAGTTAATTTTAGGAAAGTATCTCCTGCGATATGTAAGATGCGTCAGTGTTGAAAAGATTAGCGCTGGAGGAGCGTCGCATCCACTCGGCGATGATCTTCTCTCTTTATTCACACAGGTTTAGATTAACGATCCCTAATATCATAGCATTAACACTTCAAACACCGTAAATTTTTAAATCTACCACACAGAAATGACACGGACAAAACCCGCGCAGCATACGTAATATGCAGATAACTAGAATTGGAGAAAAAAGAGAAGAATTCCTTTTCTTAGAACCACCAGAATATTAACAATGTCCGCGTAAAAGGGGATAATTTTAGCCTTTTTTTTTAATGGAAGCTAACAGGATTAAGGTCTTTTTTTTTAATTCCTCTGCAGACAGAGCGAAAAGGTTTTTTGCGATATTTTTTTTTTTTACTTTCCCGGTTGAATTACCGCACGCGATGTGCTTGTGAGGTTTTTATTTTTTCGTTTTCTGCTGAAATCCCACTTTCCTATTCACCGCAATATAGTTTCACAAAGAAGAAGAGGACTTTTCCAATTCTGCGGCTCGGAACGCAAGAGGTAAAACTGTGTGGTCAAGTTCACAGAATCAGCCGCCTAAATCGGTCACACTCCGATGCACCTCCGGATACACGCAAGCACCGCGGATAGCACCAACAGGGAGACAGCAATCCTCGGCAGCGGAGGAATTCCCGTGGAAAACCACTACGTTGGGGGTGGTGTCGAAAAGAAACTCCCCCTGGAGAAAGATACACCACGAGATTTCTTCAGCGCGTCCCCACAAAACTATGCGTATATGCGCCGAGAAAGTCAAATCTGAAGCATTCCTCGGCGTAAATTCTTGAAGAGATCTCTTGCGCTCTTAGGCGTCGAGAAGAATTAGGACGGTAAAAATTTTTCCTTATTTTTTTTTGGTTAAACAGATGGAAACGTAGGATCGGGAACCTTCGCGTCCGGGACTCGTCCGGTTGATATTTCCTCTGAAAATGTTGCCCTTCAACAGAAATCGAACGAATTCAACAGAGAGCGAAACTGCCTAGAGAAGCGTCGACGAACAGTGGGCGGCGAAATTTCTATACGGAACACTCGGAAAAGATTCCGCAATCTTAGTTTATACTCTTCTTAAACCTTCTTTAGCCTAGGCGAATGGAAGAAGGGAAAGAAGATAAACAACATAAAAAGTACTTTCGTACACAGAGCCAAGTGTCACTTATTTACATTCCTCTTTTCGATATTTCCTTTCCTTTGTAATCGACCTTTTCATAGAGCCGATGGCGTACGAGTTAACTCCCGGAAACTAGACCCGGATCTCAGGCAGCGAGATAAGATCGCAGCAGAGAGGCGAAAAACTTTCCAGCCTTCACCATCGTCGAGGTTTTGAGCGACGGAAGCATTTCCAAGTTCACTAGAGAGAGAGAGAGAGCGAGCGTTTTCGAAAAGATAAAGGGAAAACACGCGCGCACAGCACTGTTGAGTGGAGCGGCCGGACTCGTTCCCCCGCGGCAGGTTTAACTGCCGCCTCAGCCGCGATGGTTCCGTCCGAACTCCCTCCGAAGCAGCGGGTAATCCTCGCAAAAAGGGGGACAACACCACTGACTCACTCCTCTTCCTCCTCGCCTGCTTTTTTCCCTCTATTTTCCGATGCAGCGTGGAATTCTCTCTGCGTGAGGGAGAGAAAAAGAGGAGAGACAGACGCGACACGAAGACTCGGTCACCGCCGCCGTCGTCCGCCTACCGACTCGCCCAAGTCATCTTCTCTTTTTCCCGACGCACGCACGCACACACACGCACGCACTTGCGCACTCCTCGCTAGAGTCCAACCTCTCTGAAATAGACGACCCAGTTCACCCACGCGCGAGATATATGTGAATCTCTTTGAAATTTCTCCGGGCGCACACCGAAAAAAATTTTCAACGGTTCTTTTTCTTTTCTTTCCCCGGCAGCCGCAGACACAAACAAGATTGCAAAAATTCCTCGGTTTCACCAAAAATCCCTCCGAAGGATCAAGGCGGGAAAGTTAAAGCAATACCGACAATTTTCTTCTCCGCGCGAATCCTTTTTATTTCCTCGACGGAAAGACAGGATCGAGGGGGTTTTGGGGGGGACAGGTTCCCTCTTCTCTTCAGTCGCTCGTAAATAGAGCAGGAAGGAGGAGGCCCGCAGAAGCACACCACGTCGCCATTAGGTGTCACGAGGTGGCGGAAAAAACTTTTTCCGCCGACGTTAAAGAGTACGACGGCACAAGTCGGGAAAAAAGGAGGTGTAGCAGCCGCGTGAGATGGCTCTTCCCCGCATCCACCTGCGCGCCTGCCAGCGTTACACTGACGGAGCGAGGGAAGAAGGGAGAGAGGGGAAAGGAGGGGAAAAAGAGGGGCGGAGCTTTAACCGGAGAGGGGAAGGGAGGAGTAGGAGTCAGAGGAGGGGAGGGGAAGCGGTGCGGAGGAAGTAGTAGGGAAGGGCAGGGTTTTTAGGGGAGTGGGAGATTGTGTGGCATAGAAGTAAAGGTCGAATGGATACTTTAGAATTGGAGGGCGTTAGAAGATGAGGAGAAGGGATGAGAGGAAGGGAATGGGGTTTGGAAGGGTTCGGGATTTTGGCGGGATAAATAGATGCGGGAATCCATTATTAGTGAGATTATGTCGACGATGGGAAGTCGAATAATTACTTCCCCGTTGCTGGTTCTGGCGGCGGCGGCGAGACCTTTCTTTAGTAGATCGTGAGCCGTGAGAGCATGAATGGGTTGAATTTAATGCACGCTGATGGCGTTCTTCGTTTGTTTTTGGCGGGGGTGAAGAAAAGCGCCGTTTAGGTGACTGGTATATGAGCTCTTATTTGGGTGACACCCTCGCGGTGGGTTGCGGCACTTAGCGTAAAGGAGCTTTTCGCGTATCACCTTTCTTGTGATGTCATATCTGCACATACACACAGACATGTACATAAAAAAAATTTATAACGTACCTTAAACTATTCTTCATACTCCATTCTCTAAGAAATGTCAGGTCATAAACATTGCTTTTGAGCCCATAGTAAGCAACGGTTATACAGGAAATTAAAATCATTGTTCTTGAGGCTTAAAATTTTTAATATTTTCGAAAAACCAGCTGACTTATTAGCTTAGACCAGGGGTCAGCAACTCTTTTTCACGAGAAGAGCCACCCTTCACATAAGAAGAGCCGCAGTCATTGGCGGATTCACGGGAGGTGATTGCCTCCCCCACTCCTTAACCTCACCTCTGTTTTACTTTTCGCTATTATCTCTGTAAAATAAACGTTTCTTATAATAATATTCCATGCTTCTCATTTTTCTGTAATTTCTCTTAAAATAATTTACGAAGCCAATTTAGTACGGGAGGTTTTAGGTGTTTTTTATCAGGTAGTGTTGCCGTCAGGAACCGCATGGAAGTCTTTAAAGGCTCAGGAGTCGCAGGTTGCCGACCTTCGGCTTTGACCTAGCCTAGTAAAATTTCCATTGAATGTTTTACTCCAGCATATTTTTTCGTGTTTTAAAACCTAATTTATGTAAATTTTTAGCCTGGCAATCGATTCATTTCTATTTTCAATAAAATCCAGTACGCACTTGAGTGAACACAAAATGGATGGATGGCCTTTCGCTCCTAAAACTATTCTTAATTCAAAATTTAATAATTCTCCGCTTTGAGTGAGTACGAGTTCGCACGAGAATTCCATCTCAACTTCATGAATTGGCACGGGGTGACGCAGTTCACGTTTGACGCATGAAACAAAAAACGCGTGCTAAGAAGCGTAAAGGAACCGGATGGAGATAAGGAGTGTTTGAGAGAAAAAAAAGTGAGCCCTGTCGCGAATTAAGAGAGGGCGGTTGACTCCGGCAAAAGAAATACGAGTTGTCTCTGGTATGTCCTTGGCTTCAAATCTATCTTTTAATTATCATGACTAATATGCCGAGTTTTTCTTTCTATGCTTTAGTCGCATGTGCTGGATTCAATATAATGCTGAGTTTAGCAAGGAAACGATGAAACGGTTGACTGTAAATCCTATTGATAAATACGTTCATGAGACGGAATGCGTTCCAAGTTAATGTTGCTGTTTTTGTAATTTACGACCCGGTGATTTCGTTTATTAAATCGAGGAAGTGCCTTCCATAATAAAGTGTCGCTGTGCGGAAGAATACGACCCGAGGTCTTCTCATACGCGAGACACTTATGGTCGTTAATGTTACGCTAAATTTCCCAAACACCCGTCCACATGGCGCTGTCATATTTTGGCGGTTAAACCAACGAAATAACCCTCCAAAACCTTTCCTGTCACCCGGTTTCGTTTCGAGGAAACGACGCCGTCAACTCAAAAATAAACAACGCGACTTCGCCAAAATATCCTGGCAACAAAGATGGCCGATAATTGTTCCGAAAGCAAGAAGAATAAAAAACTAGACTTTTCACAAAGAGATCCGAGTATTAGAAAAAAGAGAACCGGACATCAAAAACTACTAAACACTCAGAGAAAACTCAAAAATAAACGCGAAGAAAGGTCCTCTTAAGTGTATGTGTCTAACCCAAGACAAAACGCTCGTGTTTTCAGAAGCTCTCCCGCAGCGTTTACAAACGAGAGTCGGAAGAAAAGGAAGGCGAAATGGAACAGAGGGAGGGGACTCTGCGTGTCTGAGCTTCGAAACCTTTTTTTGGCCTTTTAAGCTCGTCAACCGAGAGTTTTTTTTAGCCTTGTTTTTACACTTTGTCGCGAAGAATGAGCCTAGGACCAGCGAAGCACAGATCCTTTACGCCGCCAACTTCTTTGGATATCCCTGACGCATCCACCGGCTCCCTACTCGCTCCCTTACATCCCTCGGTCACCCTTCAATCTCCCATCCCCTCAACCTCACTTCTCCCTCTTTCTTCCCCCCCATCCCCCCCCCCCCCCCATTCACTCCACGCTGCTGCGAGCCTCGGGAGAATGCGGGGGAGGCTGGTGGTCGCCCGCTCCTCCTACTTGCTGGTGCGGCGGGCTGCGTCTATATGACGCGGCGTGAGTCAGTTTGATGGCAGGGAGTGTTATAAAGAGGGCTGAGGGAGAGAGGGTGAAGGGGAAAGGGACGCAGGTCGGAGGGGGGAGGGTTGGGGTTAAATGCGGGGAATAGAGGGAAGGTGGAGAAAGGGGGGGAGGGGAGAGGGAGGGTTTAGGGCGAGTGGTCGGAGAGCCGCATCTGCCGCGCCGAGAGAAGGATGTTGGTGTGGGAAGCGGAGGGGGAGAGGAGGAGGAGGGGGAGGTGTGGGAGAAGTGTTGGAGGAGAGAGCGGGAGAGAAAGAGGGAGAGAGGAGGGGACGGTGGTTGCGTAGTCGGAGTGGACGGGAACTGGCGCAGCTCATGCGGACACTTGGCGAACCTTCTCCTCTTCCCTTTTCCTCTCTCTCTCTCTCTTCTCCTGCACTCACTATTCTCCTCCTCTACCATTTCTCTCTTCCCCTTTTCTTTGCTATAACTCGCTCTTTCTTCCTTTAAAATTCCCCTCAAATCCTTTTTCAATCTAATCCCATTCGTGCTCAGGCTTTTTCTACGCTTTGCTAGTTTCTCATAATCACTTTACCGTTCCTTCGAAAGAAATCTAGAATTTTTTTAAAAATTCTTCTTTTTTCGAGAATGTGAATTTTTTTCCATTTTCTTTGTTCTCACTTTTTCTTTATCTCGTTTTTTCCTTGTCCCATTCCCATTTTCCTTATTTTCCAGTTATTTCTCCTCATTTCCTTCTAGTAATCTATCTTCGTTATGCATCAGCTTTGAACTTCGCCAGCAGCATCAGTTTTTCTGCCGTCTACAAACAATTCCCCTTAAGCGCTATGAGAACAAATAAGCGAAGATATGGCCGTAAGAAACCAAAAAATATGTCTCGGACAGCTAACAACAGACAACAAGAAATCCCGTAAAACCTTCCTATTATGAAATGAACGAATGACATAATAAATAACAAGGCGATTACTAGTTGTCTGTACAGAGTATTCTTCTCACTCTGCGATCGTTTACAACATTTAAATACATAACATATTTCATTTTTTTCTATAATAAATCCCTTCCCTTTCATTTATTCATCTCCTTTCTTGACTCCTTGTTTTCTTCTCTGAAAAAGCATACATTTCCTTCCAAAAATGCATCTATTCTCTTCCTCTCCCCTTCACTCAACTTTGTCTATTCTCTCTCTCTCTCTCTCCCCGGAAATGCCGTCCACGTACTTATCTTCCATTGCCATTCTTTCATTTCGAATCCAACTATAAAACTCCCCTCGCCTCCTTCCTACCCCTCAATCTCTTCAATGTATTATATCCGTTTCTCATCCCGTGCATCCACTCCCTTCCCCTTTGCTTCCTCCCTCCCTCTCCCTCCCTCTCTCTCTTATCCTCCTTTTTCTTGTTTCCTCCCTCTCTTCCACCTCCTTCTCTTTTGCTCCCTCCACATCCCCCACCCCCATTTTCCCTCCCTCCCTCCCTCTCCCTCCACTCCCTTTGCCCCTCATTACCCCATAATCCGACCCAACGCTATAATGCGCCTTTTTCGTAACCCTCTTCCTTCTCCCTCTTTGCAATGCAGAATAAAGAGTGTACGTGGGCGAAGGGGGGAGGGAGGGGGGGGAGGGGGGGATGGAGGTGGTGGGGGAGGAAGAAGTGGACGAGATGGAGTGCCGTCGAATTTATCCGCCGCCTTACGCACTGTGTCAACCTTCGTCGCATAAAGGCGACAGTTCGCTTTGCTCCGCCGTCCCGTCTTAAAGATTCGCCTCCGTGCATGTCACCCAACAATATTGACGCGTGTTTCACTCGCATTACGTTGGGAAACGGTTCTCGTCCGTCTCGACAGACCCTGATGTTCCTAATCGTTCAACGGACGCACCATTTTTAAAAATAAAACGGCTTTTCGTGGATATCTCAATCATCCGAAACCTTTTAATGCCTCTACGGAACGAGGGAAAGAGGCATCCGCCAGATGCAAACGTGACTTCGTCCTTATTCCACCTCCGCTTAAACTGTTTCATAGCGAGAACGCGCTTGTTATATCAAAAGATTTTCTGCATCAATATATCGCCCGCCTCAGGGATAACAACCGCGTGAAAGAGGACAAAAGACGCCCACGATTTTGGCCGCTACGCGCTCGTGGGCCCTCAGTAATGGATCGTAACGGCGCAAAATGACGACTTTCGTCATCCACATTTTCCACTTCCCTTTCTCCCTCTATTATTCTTCCTCTCGCACACTTTTTACGGTGGAGTAAGCCTCGTCGCCCGTTGCACACGCTTTATGCTCCTCCATGGAAACCCTTAGTTTTTTTTTTGCCCGGGTTACGTGAGCGATGTAGCCGGCGCAACGCTGAGGCCGCCATTCACTCGCACTGGATAAGACTATTGCACAATGACGAAATAAGCTCATCCTGGCGAATTGCGGCGAGGGAAAAAACAAACGACGTTGCCGTAAATTCGATTCCGGAGGATGCAACTGGCGGGATTAGTGGGTGTGGGGAGAGAAGGGAAGGGGGTGGGGAGAGAAGGGAAGGGGGCAGAGGAAGGGGGTGAGGAAGGGGGAGGGAGCGAAAGATCATTGGGCTAGGGAGGCTGAAGACGCACGAAAGCCTCTAGGAATCGATCGACTGTAAAGGTTTAGTCTCTTCTCTTTCACCCGACTGGGTTTCGGACGAGTGTTTGTTATTTTGGAACCTATTGCGACGATTTTTTTACATTGAATGCTGCAGTCGATTGTCTATCCAATACTAACCAATCGAAACATTTTCAGAACTAACGTTGGGATTATTTTTGGATGAAATATTGCACAGTTCGCTTCAATCTCAGTGCTTATGGCTATATTACTTCGAGGTGTTCCTCAATTCTTTTATGATAGATAGCGTAAAAAGCGCTACGCCAGTGGTTATCTGTTTTGTTGATCACACCCGTGGCGGGCGAGAGCTGATTTAATTACAATCTCACGTGAACTCCCGTGCATACATATACAAAAGAGAATATTTTTTCAGTTTGCAATTCCTATTCACACGCAGAACGACCCACTCGCATGCCTCTTTAAATTGGTGTACAATGCGTAATTTTCGATTGAAAAAGCACATTTCAAATCGTATTTAATCCGTAGGAAATTTTTAAAAACGGGAATTGTAAACAAACGTAACAACTAAGATCTTTATTAGAGAAGGTTAAAGGTTTTATATACACATTAGGAAAGACAGAACTAATACGTTAAGATCATACTGCATGACATCCAAGCAGATTTTAGCGATTACTAATCTCACAATCAGACAAAAGCATCAAATTCTGTGTTTCGACTGAATAACAGCAGATACAGTTGTGATGATTTCATTCGTGAAACCTCGCATTATTCTCGCACAGAATCCGTCGCTTACCTAATTCATCTCCGCGAAATTATAAAAATTAGTATTCCAACGAACTACACAACCATACAAACGCGGAAACCAAAAAAAGCTACAGTGAAATGTCCCGAACGTCGGTAACATCTTTTATTATATTAATAAAAAGTTCAAATTGAATATAGGTGTCCTTTTATTTAAACAGGCCGTCAGATTCGCAACCCCGCCATCAAAATTCCGCAGGTCGTGTGTCGCCGGTAAGCTTTCCAAAGACTTCAAAACGTTCCCCAGAGTATGAATGCGATTCATGGGCGTCGGCAGGGGGGAGGGTGGGGGAGGCAATGGGGGGTGGGGGGGAGGGGGGGGCAGTTTCCTCCTCCTCCTGGAAATGTGTAAAAACGTAAATATTATATTAAATATTATTTTAAAATGTAAAGAAACTGGACATGCGAAAAAACTATACACGTTGCGTACGGATGGCAAGAATTCTCGCAATTCATACATCTCACTTTATTATAACAAATACCTTATTTATTGATACCACCAGGGCCGTCTCTAGGCGGTAAGTAGGTAAGGCACCGCCTTAGGGCGGAAAATGAGTTGATCTCGTATGCGCTCAAATTGCATTAGTCCTAACTCATTGGCGTTGAAAAAAAGACAACATTCATATCAATCGAATACGGAAAAATATGCCGAGGGTAAAGTTTAGATGCGAACAAGAAAATCGGTAACGGTGCAAGCCTCCAGATTCTACCTACCGCAGCGACCGATAATAAAAGGCGGCACTTGGGTTTTCTTATTTCCACCTCATTGGGCTTCGATACACTTCCCAGGGGGGTCTAGGACATCTCGCCGCGGCCATCTCGCCGCGGCCACCTCGCCGCGGCCGTCTCGCCGCGAAGACCTTTCGCCGCAGCCGTCTCGCCGCGAGACATTTCGCCGCAGCCGTCTCGCCGCGGGGACTTTTTGCGCTGGATGTTTTTAAGTGCATTCCAGAGTTGAATTTTTAGAGAAGATAGATAAAAGTTTACTTCCGAATTGTAATTTTTACCTATGGTATTATCTGCAATACAAATGATATACAAAGCATATAAAATGTATAGTGTGTAATAGTTTAATGTTTTTACTTTTCTAGAAGCGAGCCCAAGTTGAAAAACATCAGTATGTATTGATAAACTGAGAGAAAGTCTTTGAATTTTAGTAAGTCGAGTGTTTAAGGGAATTTTTATGGTAAACGTTTGTGAGTTAAACTAGAAACGAAACACTAAAATTCAGAATAACCAATTAAATATTCCGAAATTCTTTTTTATTAGGTTATCTTGACTGTAAAATTAAATTCTTTAAGTCAACTCGCATGAATGATCATCATGAGTTACATTCATTTTTGAAATGCATATAATTATAAAATGTGCTTTTACGCAAATTATTATCTCCTCTTTTGATCTAGAAAACTTTATTAAAGCGTCTATTCAGTACATTTTATTCGTATTCTGAAGAAATTATTTTCTGTATCATTTGAGTTTATAATGGAACTAGGGGTATAATCCAAATTAGACTTCCTATATTGTGTATGTGCTTGATATCAGCAGTCATAGGAATGGTTGACTGGCGGCCATTAATGTACAGAAGTTGTCTTAAACTTTTGAAAATTATTGCATGAGTTTGCCTATCAAAAAGCACAAAAACAAGGTTTTTGTATAATTACCATTTGAATAAATTTTTCTTTCTGAGAGGATACCCTATTTTTTAAAATCGACTTATTGAGATGCACTAATGGCTTCAAAAAATTCTCTCGATGAGATTCATACATAATTTGCCGTGGTTATAGCTCGATCGTTTTACAATAGCAGGCGACGACGCAGGAGTTAGTGGAGGAGAAACGTAATTTAATAGGTGAAAATGAGTGGAGAACAGTAAGCCAGAAAAAATACAGAAAATGAGTACATTCAAAGAGAATGTGTAATGAACGGAATTGAAGAAATACTTGTTAATATAAATTCGGAGAATGAAAGTGATAGCACTGAAGCAAGTGACTAATAAATATCAAAATAATTATTAACTATTATATTTTGCATGTATAAAATGATAAATAAAGGTTTCCTTAAAAATATATTTCAGTAGTTGTTATACTTTGTATCAAAGAAGCTTCCTCCTCTATTGACCACCTGCACGAGGAACTGAACTAGAAAATAAAACTACTCCCACTAGGCATTCATAAGATTCACGGAATTCTCAAATGAGTAAATTTCCCCATGGAATTTCTGGAAGTCGTTAGATATTATCTTAATGTCAAATTTGTGGAACGAACCAAGGGACTTGAGGATTAGTGAATTTGGGTGGGGTTTGGACCCCATGGCGACAGGGTATGGGAGCGTGAGGGTGTCGATGACCATGGAAGGTAGGACAATTCGGCCTTTCGCTAAACAATCGAGCTATAGCCTAAGATCGACCATGATTATGGCAGTCTTATCTTTGCTACCGTATGGTAAACATCCGTCCTCCGAGTTCCCATTCACGGTGTGATATCGTCTGTGGATCCTTGCTAACTTGCTCAGTGAACATTTTTATTCACTTTACCATAACATTCCGAAAGTTTTTCTAACTTTTACTAATCCCTTAAAATGGAAATTATTCTGTCTATCCGTGGAAAGGAGAAACTATTAGTGGAAGGTTTTGTGTATGTGTTTGTGCGGTTAAGTAGCGATGAGCGTGAGAAATTTTGGCGTTGTGAAGAACGTGGAATGTGCAAAGCTAGAATACCCACTTGTATTCCAAAGTGAATCACATATTAACGAAGCGGCAACTTCGTATTTTAAGAAAATCAAATTATTGTTAAAGTTGTCTAGAATAAATATGAACTATGTAGTATTATTGAAGACGCAAACTCAAGTAACTGTACGAAATTTGATCAAAATCGTTAGAGCCGTTTTTGAGAAAATCAAATTGTTCTTAAAAACGCGTAGAATAAACTTCCCTTAATTACTGATCAATGTCAACCATTTCATCATAGTCTCTGCTCAGTATGATAAAATGCTTAAGTACGTGATTCCATTCATTTTCGCTTTACCGTTTAGATTTACATCAATACCCTGCAAGCCGCTAGAAGCGTTTGGCAGGGGGTGTCACAACACCAAGTGAACTCTAACTAATTCCTCTCTTGGACTGTCTCATCGCGTCTGGGAAAAAGGATCTGTAGTATTTCTCTGTTCTAGCGATTGTTTCGACACATTTTCTCCTGTACTCTGATCTAACATTACGTTCACTAACACCGATGGGGACGACTATGCCGCGTACGTCTTCAACGAATTCGGAGCTTTCGAATTTTTCAAAAAGTTTCCTTTTGTAATCAATTCTTCTACTCTTCAACGTCTGCCGTTTAGGCTCCAGAGCCAGTAACAGACAGATAGACAGACAGACGGCATTGCGAAAACCACTTGTTCGGATTCAGCAACACCTAAAACGTGTATTTCCGTAAAAATATCGAGGTCGATTTTTTTCGCGATAACAATACTTTCTCAATATACTTCGTATATGAGAAAGTACGAAGCAAGCATGAAAACAATTCATAGTTTTTATCACTTCAAAACTCCATATTTGGGCACTCGTATTTGAAAACTCAACGCTTCTTTTTGGTTTGTCGAAATCTTCTTTTCGCTTTATCTCAATTTACTCAATTTAATAGTGTATAGTTACATGTTAGACGAATCGCACCCAAAGCATTTTTATCAAATTAGCGATGGATAAGCGATTAAGGTTCTTCGCGATCGTCAGAGTTTTGTTGCTACGGTAGATCGATATGTTAATAGCATAGGATAATCAGCACGTTTAATATTAATATTATGTTAAACACTTATTATTACTAAAAGGACGAAAATCAGACAAAGACGTGAAGACAGAAAGAAAACTGAACATTGTTCGCATAGGCCGTGAGATTTTCATATATACCTACTTAAAAATACACGTATAATGTAAAATAAAACTAATATGGAATATTCAACGTGATTTTCCGTTAATTTTTAATCAATCACGGCGAGAGAAGTCCTCGCGGCGAGATGGCCGCGGCGAGATGGCCGCGGCGAAATGTACCTTCGCGGCGAGATGGCTGCGGCGAGATGGCTGCGGCGAGGTGGCTGCGGCTAAAAGTCCCATTCCCTTCCCAGGGGTCTATTCACACCCCTCTTACCTCCTTCGCCTTCCTCTTTTGTTTCCCAATGTTTCACAAGGGCTGTAAATTCGACTGCCCCTGAACTTGAGAAGAAAATAATGGGAGAGTAATTTTTGTTCCTAGCGGATTCTTAGGGACATGAAAAGCAATTAAATTCTCTGTTTTTAATAGCGAAATTAAAGTGACCAGATTTCAAAAAGCTCAATGCTGTACAAAATGAAAAAATCGGTATAATGTACATTGTAAAAACTTTCTCATATACAAATGCGTCGTTTATCTTTTGAAAATATGAACAATATACAATCATTATAAACACCAACTTAAATAACTATACGAAATTTGATCAAAATCGTTGGAGCCGTTGTTTAGAAATCCCAATTGTTATTAAAGTTGCCTAGAATAAACTACCCGTAGTTATTGTGCAATGTCAACCATTTCTTCATAGCTTCTATTCTATATGATAAAATTCCTCAGTACGAGATTATATTCATTTTCGCTCTACCATTTAGGCTCTAGAGACGCGAACAGACAGACGGCATGGCGAAAACCACTTTTTCGGACACAATCAGTTAAACGTATATTTCTATGAAAATCTCGAGATTGTTTTTTTTTCGCGATTACAATACTTTCTCAATATACTTCGTATATGAGAAAGTAAAAAAACATACAAAATACAATATATATTTTAACTAAATAAAAGCATTTCGATAATACATAAATATTAAACTCTTAAAAACAATAATTTTATCGAAGATAAAGAAATCCATTTTTTTTATTAATCTTATAATAATTCTCCAAAGTCATTCCTACCTCGCGGTGCGTTTGATGTTATTTTTATAAAAAACAAACAAATACATAATAAAATAAAATTGGAACAAATCATGTAATTAACCGTAGCATAAATTAATTCAATTTTCAAATTAGTACTTCACTTTTCGAAACGTGTGACGATGACTTGAGAAAACTATAAAACTTTGCGGGCGCTTTGCGGACTGTGACAGGTGACATGCTAAAACCGCATAAACCAGCTACAACCATAGATTTTTCTAAAGTGGCACGAGTGGTAGACTCATTTTGACAAAAAACCATGGATGTAGTAGTAACACTAAACCAGTGGTCTTCAAGGTGGGCGATTTTGGATTTTTGGTGGGCGTTAAAGAACTCAACAAATGCTATTCTAATTTTTACACTGAAAAATAAAATTCTATAAAAAATCACACATATTCTGTACAACTATTTTATGTACAACTATTACAGCTCGTTTGTCGTTAACTATAGTATCATATCATACTATACTAGCGACAAAGTATCCATGCTGCGGTAAAATCGAAAGACCCATGAGGTTGGTCGGAGTCTCTCGCAGAAGCAGCGAAGCGTTTAAGTTTAATTTTATCAAATATATAAAATCATAAATTTTTAAACACTGTTATTACCACTGAGACCGTATTCGGTAATCTCATCTAACGACAATCCCACTAGTATTGGGGCTACCATACCTCCGTAAATCGCTTTGCTACTGGGGGCGCAACATTATTCTTTGCCCCGGGCGCCAGAAACCCTCACTACGCCACTGGGTGGGCGGTGGACTTATTTCAAAGGACAACATATGGTAAAAGTGGGCGGTGACTCAAAAAAGGTTGAAGACCACTGCACTAAACCATAAAGTAAAGAGCACATATAAAGCTACAACCACACCACGGAAAACAAATTATTGTTCTGCGTTTAAGTACTATTTACTTTCTCCATACGTAGTATAGGGAAAGTATTGTGATCACGAAAAAAATCGACTTCGAGATTTCAACGGAAATACACGTTTTCACGTCACTAGAACCCGTTTAGACTATTTTCGGAATGATGTCTGTGTGTGGATGGATGGATGGATGTGATTGTGGCAGGGGAGGATCCACGGGGAGGGCGATGGGGGCGATCGCCCCCTCCATAGATAACCCGAATGCTCTCCACTGGGTGCTTTCTTAAATTCATTCCGCGCAAAAATCCTCAATTATACGCCGCAGATTAGGTCTGTATAGCAAGGGAAAGAAGTATTCTGATAGGGTTAGGAGTTTTAAAAATATAGGGCAGTTGGCAGGGGCGGATTCGCTAGGTGGAGGAGCGATCGGCCCCCCCTTGAGAAGTTTCTGGATCCGTCCCTGGATTGTGGGCGCTCTAACTCAAAAAGTACTTGTCATATTAATACCAAATTTCATATATGACACTTTAGCATGAGCACAAAGAACTGATTAGTTTTTGGACAATACCGGTTAACCGAAAGTCGAGGTTTATACGAAACCCGATTCGGTTTTTGCGATATTTCTCCATTAATTTTCCATAGCAGTTATTGTTTATGAATTATTTATAAATAATCGGTTTTTTCGGTTTCCGTCAAATATCTCCTTAAAAACGTCGTTATTCGTGAGGACTAAAGTTGTAGAGAATAATATTTCTTCCAAGTTTTGTTTGAAACAAATTTTAGTAGAACCATCCATTTCGGAGATATTTAACTTTTTCGTAATTTCCAGTATACAGCGCCACCACCATGTAGCGGTGAATTCTGTAAACATATTCAAAATATACCTAATTTCCGGCAATAAGGAGGACTGCATTCTTTTACGATACGAAATAATAATTTTGCCTTATAATGCTATTCATAATAATTTAAATATCTATACCCAAATATGGAGAAAGTCATGTGTTGGCCACATCAGATTTTTTATATTGCTGATACGAGATAATAAAAACAGAAATTATTGAAATTATTATCAATCTGACGGGAAATTTTTAAAAATGCTATATGTTTTGCTGTACATTTTCCAACTGGTTCTAATCACATAAATAATCTTTCTCACTTAGCAGAATTTTACTTCCGATTTCCATTATTCTTATCTCCTCCTTACATCGAAGAATCATCGGTAGCCCTCTGCAACTCAATTGAGCATTCTGCGATTTTTTCCATTGAGATTAGGTAAATTATTTTATGTATATACCAGACTTTTGCATTACCGTTAGTGAATTACATCTACTACCATAGGCATGATTTCTACTTATTGATAAACCGCAGATTCGGATCTGCATATTTATTATTTGTAAAATTAGTGTACTAAAAAGAAAAGTTACAAGGTAGTAGCATAATAAACTTATTATCCTCATTTCCTCTTTTTCTTTAAAGTTCCTCTTTTAATTCTTCTCTCTTTCCTCGCCTCATTCTCTCCTCTCATTTCGAATGTCGGAAATCTTACAACCAGCTTCGGAGATCCTCTTGCTACCCGCGGTTTATGGCGGATCCCTTTAAAGCCGCCTATGACCACGTGTCCAACTGAATGCTTTGTCTAAAAACATCGGTTTGCATTTCCCATCCACCCATAAAACTTCTTCTGAGGGAGAATTTTCGCCCCTTTGCTATCAAGAGGACTGTCCCCTGAAAAGATTCACTTTATTCGGCTCACCCCGTAGTTAAGTTTCTTGTTGTCTATCCAGGAGCAACGATCTTACGGTCTTCAATACCAGAAGAGATTTTGCTTTAATGAAGCGGCTCATCGTTGCTAGACAAGTTAGTATCTTATTACATATTTTATCTATACAATTTTTATTTTTATTAACTAAGCGCAACTTTCTAACTTTTTCATACAAATTATCTAGAAACTTACGAAAGTAAATTAACCTGAGAATTGCCTAACTGATCCCAGAGGATTTCGAAAATAAATCAGTTGCCTCTACAAAAGGGAAGGAAATCACTAAATGTAGGTTTCATTTTCTGTTCATTTATGTTTGCGTCTTTGAAAATCGAAGTACATACTCGTACTTCTCCTATGACCACCTTGTAATTCTGATTTCTTAGATTTTGGATTTATTTGGTGTTATTTTTTAAACTTCTATTTTCACCTTGTTCGTACGTCTGCCTATGTGCAAGATAATAATTATAATACGATATTAGGCAGAATTAATTGCTTTGTCCTTTGACTGATTGCTTGTTTGGTCCGTGTGTCACGCTGTAGAGAAATTCGGACAATTCGTTAAATGATATACACAGAGGATCGAAAATTTGCCAGGATGTTTGAATAGGATATATGAAAGTAACGGCGTAATATACCTAGAACAACGTCGCGAGTCCGACCACTAGGGATTATTTTCATTTCTCGTAAGATAATATGTACCTAATACATATTTAAAATTCCGCTGGGCAGCCCTTGTTCCTATTGCAAATGAATATTGGAAATTTTGAAATGCGTTCTGCGGACCAAGAATATTTTAAAGAAAAAAGAACATTTCTTATTTTTAAAGTCAATTTGTCCTTCGATTCGGATTCGCTCGAATTTAAACTTTAAGTGTCCAATTTGGGCGAAATTCTACGTTTTTAACTAACAATGCCAACTGTTGTATCAATTCAAGCGTGTAATGCAAAAGTGTAACTGCAGTGCCTATATGCGCTAGAAAGATATGTAGTGGGAGGAAGGCGAGAGGGTTGTAGAGGAAGGAGGAAAACATGGGTATTCAACCAGAAATACAGAAGGTTTTTTCAGGATACGCAGAAGATTCACTTTTCATAACCTTCACGGTTAGATAAGTACAGTTAATACAAATCTAGTCGATTAAAATTAGTTCTAATCATTTAAAGATTTTCTGTGGATTTGTTCGTATTATGTGATCATACCAATGGGTATGCACATCTTCAAAGTTTTCCAAGGGGCACGCTGATCAAAAAGGTTGAATATCACCGAGATTTAGATGGGAAGAGGAAAGTGAGGGGAAGTACGATCGGGTGGAGGGAGATAGGCTATTTGTGTCAAAGTATTTAGCAGGTCGGAGTGGATTTTAACCAGTGCTCGAAATGGAAAATGTTAAGAAACGGAACGCTTGTATTGGTAGTGGAACGGAAATTTTTACGAAACGGAACGCTTGTTATAAGGGACGGTACTTCTAAATGTCTGACGAAACGAAATGTTATCATCCGCGCCTGTGACGAGCCGGAGCGGCGTTCCGGCTCATTCCGAGCACTGATTTTAACCTTCTTCAAGAGAAAGGCCAATCATCACGCGCGAAATAAATTAGTCATTTAAAATATATTTTAAGTGAATTTTCAGAGGATATTCAGTACAGTGATAATATAATTCATAGTGATTCATTGATGTGGATTTGTGGTAAGTTGGAGGCTGGTTAAAATAAATTTTCCAGGGCTGGGAAAAATTGCGTCCGACCCTGGGTAATAGGCATTTTTGTGTTTTGCCCTACTGAAAAATTTTCTGCCGACGCCCATTGCGCGATTCCTTTCGAAGAAATGAGTTGCTGAATAATAAACAAACTAATTGAATTAATCCACTTTTCACTCTAAAAATTCTTTTCCCTCAGCCCTGTAGCGTTAGAAATGTGTATGTGTTATCCACTACAGCGCGATTGGCCTTAGATTAATCGGATTTTACTCTTCTAACAGAATATATAGAGCCTTTCATTTATTTCGCCCATACTATATTCGTTTTCGATTGATAGGAGTATTGTTTGATTTGTCTCTGACTGAAATAGGTTAAGCCATATAAATAAAATTACCTCAGTTATTAAAAAGTATGCCATCAAAGTTGATTTTCCGGGCTTACAGATGCATTTTTAAACAGAAGCGCCCAGAAACTTTAGACATAAACTTTATATGTTTTGCTGACCATGATGAATCGTATATTGCTTAAAAACTCATTTGCTCAATTTGCAGAACGAATAATTTCACGAAAAACTCGCGATGTGAAAAGTTCTTAAAAATGTATAAGAAGAAAATACTTGTGAATTAAGTAAAATAAATCTGAAAACGAACACTTATTTGACATTATCATTGTTATTTTAATTATAACATAAATTAAAAAAAGGTTTTTTAAAAAACAAGTTTTATATTATGCACTAAAAGGGAAAAAATAAATTTTATTTATTTATTGATCGTGAGTTCGGTTGGTAAGGAGAAACAAAATTTGCAGCAATTTCAGTGGAATAAGTAATTTATTCCACTGAAATTGTTGCAAATTTTGTTCCTCCTTACCAGCCGAACTCACGTTCAATAAATAAATAAAATTTATTTTTTCCCTTTTAGTGCATAATATAAAAGTTATTTTTAAAAAATCTTTTTTTACTTAATTAATTTTTTTTTTTTAGTCTCAAGCAATGAAATTTCACTAAAAATGTTAACATTCACAGTGCAAGCCCTCAACACCAGTATGACTTAGCATAATTAAAGTGTCGGTATACTTAATTATACGTAAGAAATCGTTGCTCTATCCCTTACTGGTTCTCAGTTATTAATTATATTAGAAAAAGTGTCAAACTACGAAATAGTTTAATTTGTAGAAATATACGATGCCATAAACAAACAGTTCCTCAGTGTTTTCATATTTGAACTACGCTGGGTGTACCTCGCCATCTATCGCCTATCTGAGCAAGCTGAGATTTTTCGAATATCCGCTAGATGCCACATAAAGAGGAAAAGTAAAAAATTACAAGTAATTGTCATTTTAATAGGATATATTACTGATTCTGAGTTATTAAAATAATAAATAATTAATCCCTAACTCATTAGTCGCGTCAGAAGCGTCAACGGATGTATTTGCACCGTTCCCGTGGGCTGCTACCAATCTACTTATATCAGAAGGCAGGACAGCGAAGATAAGATCCGCGAGACAGATTGTAGGGCGGATCGTTTTTCCTTAGGAGGAAAAGGGAACAAACATAATAGGAAGAAGTAAGAATGGTAAGCTAGGGAACCTTGGTGCATTGCACCCACTGCCATCCACCAATAAGATGACTTGCAAAGTATTATGTAGATGTAGATGTAGATGCGTTAGACTCTACCTCAAATATAATTTTAACAAGTAATGGGTATAAAAATAAATTTTTATAAATAACTTTTACATTTTAACATTTATTATACTCGTTACTTCAAATTTGGTGAAATTACCTGCATAAGTTACCTTTTACTGGTGGAGGCGGTTTTATATTAAATTAATCTGGATATCAAGGCTGAATACATTTCTTGTCGTATACAAATCAACGAAGCGCAACACGAATAATATCAAAGGTAAGTAATCGGCACTATTGCACAATCATTATGGGTGTAAACGTGCTTTGATTGCTTTTAATACGAGAGAGAGAGGGAGGGAGGGGACAAAGGGAGGGAGGGTGAGAGAGGGAAATGACTTTCAATACAACTAATGTTTCTGATGCCAATTTGATCTATGTAAATGTAAAAACCTATACACCGATTTACGTGTTTCTTATGGGCCAAAAATGGGGCAAAAAGAGACCAAAATAGCCCCTCAAAGTGGGAATTTCGAAAGTTTCGGATTTTTTCCTTCGGTTGTGACCAAAAATCTATAATCCTACGAAATTTCAAGTTTCTAGCACATCTGGAAGTGCCTCATAATTTTGTATCCTGCCGAAGTGGTTACAAACCGCTATATACTCGTATACCTATATATATCGAGTGAGGTTAATATAAAAGTTATTAATAAAAGTTATTAAAAAGTATTCTTTCCACTTATTACACACAAACTAATATAGCACCTTTTAGATCAGCGGTTCCCAAACTTTTTTGGTCCCGACCCAAAATTCAAATTCTATTCACCTAGCGACCCAAACGGTACCGGTGCTTTCGGGTTAACTGTCCCACTCCACTTTCAAGAAACATAAAAGAATAAACATATCAGCTTCGTTTCTTCCACTTGAATTTTTTAACTCTGCACGTAACGAAGAAAATGACATTCATTTTTCAATTTTTTTAGTTAAGGGCCTTCCGCGACCCGTCATAAACCCCTCGCGACCCAAACTTGGGTTTGGGAACCCCGGTTTCAGATGAACAGTATTCATCATAAATCAAGCAACCCGAAAACTACGATCGCTCTCACTTGATGCACGGGAGATTTTTCGTGACCTGAATAAGCGTTCCCTTATACGAAGCTCTCAGCGAAGAGTCATATACGCACGATTCGTGATTACCGCCGTGGTTTCACCGGCTTTGAAATTTTAAACCGATCATCGATTCCGAACGAGCAACCTATTTGTGTATGTCTCGCTTCGCAATAGAAGGCACCGCTGCTGCTCGTTACGGATGGAAATTAATCCGATACAAACTCTCACGGAGCGGATCACAAAGGAAGGCGGGATCACAGCTATATTTCGTGAAACTCGACGCAGTTGTTCTCCTCGCGGAGGATGAAATGGAATTTCTCAGTCTCTGATTGCGAGAGAGTGCACATCGTCCCGCGATTACGGCGGCGTCACTCTTCCCGCGCGCCACCGTGTTCCCGCGAGGTCGCCTCACGCGTCAACTTCCTGCTGCATCATTTGCGAATGGCTCCTATGCTTTGACGACGGCCCCGTCGCCTGCGGAGCAATCTCGTCGCTCTGGCAATTTCCGGAGTGCGGTGCGACCCCAATTGGTGCGCCAATAATTCCTGACGAAGAGAATGGGACGCCGAAAACATGCTCCTCCGATTCCACGTGTCTAAACGTCTCTTGGATCACCTCTTCGGAAAATAAAATCGCAGCAGAGAAACGTTGACAGAGGTCACGAGTCAGCGATTCCTCATTAAGGATCATCGTTTATGACGAGACCCTGCCGGTGTCATCCGACATAAGCAGAGAATTTGAGACTTTGTCCGGGATTAAGTACTTTAACGAAACATGGCAGGACAGAGGTCACGAGTCAGCGGTTCCTTATTAAGGATCATCATTATATGACGAGACCCTGCCGGTGTCATCCGACATAAGCAGAGAATTTCAGACTTTGTCCGGGATTAAGCACTCTAACGAAACATGGCAGGACAAATTTCTCCCTGAATTAACTGTCATGAAAAAAGAAGCGTATCTAACTGTTGACCAGAGTCACACGTGTGAACCTTGCCAGGTTATTCTGCGGCGTTTGGAGAAATAAGACGAAACGTGATGAGTTACAGCAACTAAACATAATTCAAAATTACTTTGGAGCTTTAATATTGTCATTATAATTTCATTTATTATAAAATACATCATATAAATTTATATATTATTAAATTATGCAAATAAAGAATATATATATCCATTTCGAATTGTAATTGAAAAAATAACGATACATGGAAAGACTTAAGGCCAGGAACTCTTTCTCTCTTTCTTTCGCTTTCAAGAGAGAAATTTCTGTTATTTTTTTAATTGGCCAGAATAATTTGAAGTCCTTCCAAGAAGAGGAGAGAAATTAAGTGAATCTCAGTCTGCCGAGTTCCTCGAGACTCCTTTTTTGTCGGAGGAAAGCCAGCGGAAACTTCGAAATCGATGCCGACAGAAGAAGAGAGAGAGGGACTAATAAGGAGATGGAAAGAGAGAGAGAGAAAGAGAGAGAGAGATAGAGAGAGAGAGAGAGAGAGAAAGAGAGAGAGAGAGAAAGAGAGAGAGAGAGAAAGGCGACCCCGCGGAAATAAAAAAAGAACTTTGATGCTATGGAGTGAAATGCGCATTATGAATTCAGACTGTGTTTCGTTTTCGATTTTTTCCTCTCCCCTTCGCCGCGGCGCTATAGTATTTCCCTTCAGAATGTAGGTGCGGTCTCCCAGATAGCGTGTCGCTGCTGCTCGAACGCTACGGTATTTTCAAGAATTTCGCGAAATAACATACATGTCAAGAACCTTTAATGAATTCGTTCCGCTTTTGTTTGTTTTTATCAACTCATCTCTCTCTCTCTCATCCAAGTCGTATTAGCTGTTTTCTTTCACGATCCAAACGAAAAAAAAGAAATTGGTTTGACCAATACTATGGTAAGGATATTTCTTAAGATCTAATACTTCGATGGCTTTCGTCTCAAGCGTGACTCGTGAGGTAGTTAAAACAGAATGGCGTGAGCAATTTCTGCAGGAGATGCATTATGTCTGTTAACATTATTGGCTCACAGTCTGGATAAATTAATCGGCACATAAATATTGACTTTCATCTTGCGTTAATTTATAAATGGATATATAACAAGTTAGGAAAGTACTGCGAAAGTAGTTATTATAAGGCGATTTTTTAAATATATATATATATTTCTTCTAATGACATTATAATGTAGCCCTCTGATTCCCATTAAAAGCTTACCCATAAAAAAGCATTGAGCTCGTTGCCATGGCAGTCGATTGTTGAGACCCAGAAAAACTCCCACTTTTTTTCCAAAAAAACTAAAGATGTACGCTAAATCTACAGATATTTCTATTCTGCCTTCAAAAATAAGAAACTACAATTTCTAAACCTTCCGACAGTTCAAGTCCTGAGTTCGAATCTTGAGGAGAAATGATTTAAAAAAATCAAATATATAAACCTCATCACCGATTTACGTGCTTTTCTTATGGAGCAAATTAGCCACCATCATCTGCTCCCCGATCTACCAAATTCTTGCCACATGTATCTATCATATGCAGTAACATATTCTGAAAATTTGGTTTCTTTAGGTTGAACCGTTTTAGAGATATCGCCTGCAGAGTCTGAAGGACGGGCAGATAGACAAAATGAATACATACGCGATTTATAAAAAAATCGCTAAAAATAAACATTAAAAAGCAAATTATATAAGTCTGCAAAACAAAGTTGCATCACATTTACATATAAAATATTGAAGTTAACAACTGTTTCAGAAGGTCAGCTGGCTCACTGTTTGGTTTTCATCTAATGCTGTACGTCAATGGTGCCCAACCTACGACCCGCGGGTCGGATACAGGCCGCAAAGGAATATTAACACACTAGATCCGAACGGATCGGGTTGGGCCGGATCGGATCAGGCGTATGTCCGCCCATCAAATCGGATCGGAACGGAATACATCCGTACGTTCGGACAAAAATTCATAACTTTTTTCATTTTTATTGGATTTGTATGAAATTGTTTGAGAATTTTAGTAGTACATAACATTTATAAACAATACCTTTTACGTTATCTTTACAGGAGAGAAGAGAAATACGTAAATAAACCCGATCGCCAACCAATTAGCGCGCACCCGTGCTTTCATATATCTTTCAGTATTGCGAAAAATATAAATGACATTGATATGCAGTATTTTTCAAAATAAAACTTTAGCTTTAATAGGCATTTCTTCGCTGGATGTACCTACCTAAACCAAATAGGAAAAAAGTTTATCGCAGGTCTACTTTTTCATGTCTAGTCCACAAATTGGAAATAAATTTTAAAATTCGTAAACATTTTTAAAAGGCATTTCATAAAGCTTATAAAGTTTTGAGTTGTACAGTAGTCATTCATATTCATTATAGAAGTTACATGGTGAAAACTGTCCTATTTCGTTCGGTAGAAACGGAGATATGATGTTGTATGTATCAGAATGTACGAGTAATTTAAAAAATTAGAAAAGTAAAAAATTTTTAAAGGCATTTGCTTTATCCAAGTTACCATAAAATTTATTAGAAAATATGACTTCAATGAATCATCTATACCGATATTTTTTACTAGCATTCACTTCAGTCTAACTTCCGATAGGAACGGATCTGCCGGTTCGGGATTTTCAGTCGTCATGGATAGTTCAGACGAGGAGGAGGTTATCTCTCTGTTTGGCGTGCTATGAATTAGAAAAAAGTTTCCCGTAGATTTTGGTAGTACGAGATTTTTTTCCAAAAGAAACCAGTATGCGCTATATTTGTAATTTATGGTAAGTTTTAATGTAAGTATATTTTACTTCCCTAATCATACGTGCTGAGCACATTTGCCCTGGAGCGACACAAGTCAGATCTGGACACACTAATATGATTACCCGTAAAAAATGACCCCTATGCTTAAACTATGTAGGTATTACATGAAATAAAAGATTTGCATAAATATTAATGAAACCACGCCATAGATGTAATAGAAAGAGAAAATGGGCACAAAATTCACCTAATTGATTGTTCCAGAAAGTAACAATTGTTTGGGCATGTAAAAGGTCGATCAGACTATAGCGACTGATTTCGTATCTCTATCGCACAAAACCCGCCTATTTTTGATACACAACACTTTCCTAAGTTGCATTAATATTAATACAACTTATTGTTAGATTAGCTTCGTTTCATCACATAAATACAAGTGATATTTTTGAACGTACTTTAGAAGGCTTGCCACTTGGTTTGTGACAAAACAGTTTACGTTGCGTCGGTAAAAAATGCCTATCCAGACTTACGTCACACCGAACGTGTGCTCGGAGGTGACACAAACTTCACTTCGTTATCACTCGGATATTTCCGCTTTCTCTCGGCCTTCGGAACGCTTCCGACTTCAGTCAAAATATTTTCCGTGAGCAGTTCTTGCCTGATCCGTCCGAAGGTGCTGAACCGATCCGACGTAGTGGCCGGAGCGTTTTTATTTGTTCGCCTGAACCCGACCGATCGGTTCGGAACTAGTGGGTGCCCGCGAAGCTATGTTGTAAAAGAAATTCGAAAAATTTAACACAAAAATTCATACCTTTAATGAAAATTTTGATGATAAAACCTTTAACACTGGAATGTTTACCTTAAAAACCTCAGATTTCATTTTCACTATAATGGCACCTCAGAAAATATATAGATAACACGATTAAAACTATAATCCGACTCGCGGAATAATTGGCAACTTCCAAAGCGGCCCGCCGAAGGATTCACAACCAACGATGTGGCCCGCCATGTGGAAAAGTTTGGGCACCACAGCTTTACGTGATTTTAAGAAAACGCGGAATATTATAGTGATACCAGTACTATCATTTTGTTAATTCTTTAAAACCTAATGTAGTAAACGGGTTCTATAAATGTTAAACATTTTGATTTTAATTATCAACTTTATTATTAAAAGTTCATCAAAAATTCAATAGAGAAGGGGGAAGAGGGGGCAGGAAGAGGTGGAGGGGGGTAGGAGTACTGGCACCTTTTTTTCTACAAAACACAGCACTGCCAGTACATATAGCAATCGCTTTATTGCTCAACCACAGCACTTTTACGGTAGCGACGCCGCGCGCTTCAATATACTATTTTCTACTTTGCATATCCGAAATACATTGAGGAGGGAATAATACCGCGGGGGTGCATACTCGGAACACGCCTCCCACTGAAGAGCAAATGTAAAAGAAAACCAGATTCGGCGAACTACACAGTAAATAAAACCCGTCCCTTTTATGCCGTGGGCGGCAAGAGTCGCTACAATGTAGACATCCTTCTTCCCCCATCCCACGCCGCCTGGATACGTAATAGCACGGAAAGGGGAGGTCTAGCGTGGGTGTGGGTGGGCTCTCTCGTATGGGTTCGGGTCGCGTGGCAGGCACACGATGGCGGATTTGCGCCGCTAGGCATTTCCAGAGGGGGGAGAAGCGGGTTGGGGTTGAGGATGGAAGCGGGGAGAAACAGCGAAAGAGGAGAGTGGGTGACCCTTAGGATGGAGGAGTCCAGGCTTCGTGAGAGATTGCGAGAGTAAGTGAGGAAAGGTGCTGGAAACTAGAGAGCGTGCAAGAGGAAGTAGAATGGAAGAATGAAGAGGGAAGGATACAAACCAAGTCTCCACTTTCTCAAGCGCCTAACCCCATTCCTCATCCCTCGACACCATTGCCCGCCGCGGGCATTATTACTTCAACCAACTCTACACCAACACCGCCTTACCTCCTTAGGTACCATTACCTACCATTTTCTAACCTTCCATTCATTAGCGTTTCCATCTATTCCTTCCACTTCCTTTACTTCAATTTCCTTCTTTCTTCCCTTCCTTTTACGGTGGTTAGAATATATGTTGTTGGATGCCAAGGTCGCGTGTTCGAATGCCGCCGACAGCTTGGATTTTTGAAATTGTCCATCCGGATAAGATGCTTTAACCCTTAAGTACACACAAGGGGGCGCCTGGTGTCTACGTCACCCCAGCTTCTATTTTTCTCTCAATCATCATGTTGTTGTTCTATTTATTTAATGAATTATACTGTCGTAAATATATTAAAATGACGCACGAAAGCAAAAAGTTCATATCATTGAACAAAAATGACAAAAAATTAAATGAAATCGTTTATGGTCTAATGGCCAATCTAATCTAGTGGGATAATATAGACCAAACGCGCCTACTGAAGGATTAATGGACTAGATTAGGCATGTCGAGCTCGAAAAGGCATCAGGGCCGCGTTAACGCAAAGGATTTTATGGAAGCGCAGCATTAGTATTGCACATTGTTTAATGAGTGCCAGCGTTAGAAAAAATAAATGTCTTGCAAAAAAATTACTAATCGCCTTCCATTAACTAAGGAAAATCATTTCTCCTTCTCACAAACAAAATATTTTTATATAAATCTCTTAACGATTTGGTTGAGACAAAAATTCACATTCGGCACATTAACAAGGCACGAAAAGACGGATTATTATTAATATTATTCTCTTTTCATGCTTTTTTTCCTTATACTCTCTCAACCTTCCTTCGAACATAAGAATCCTCTCGACAGAATCCTGAACGAACTTGGACGTTCATCTTATCTTTATCTCCTCTCTCTCGTGTTTTTTCGTCTTCTCTTTATAATCGAATTTTTTCCTATCATTCTGACCCAATCCCAATATCCCCATTATCGGTCAATGACGGCTTCCGTCTTCAGTTTGTTCCCTTCGTCTCTCTTCTGCTCGGTCCTCTCTCTCTCTCGATATTTATTTCTCTTTCTGGGAAAAAGAGAAATAAAAAGGTGCGGGAGAGGGACATAGGATAGGTATCTGGAGGGTTTCTTTCTTTTTTTTAACTCGCGACTGCACAGAGGTCGACAGGATGTCCTCTTTGAGGCATTTAATTCGGCGGGATTGCTTTATCGATTTGGACGAAGAATACACGGCAGATATACCTAAACGAAGCGTCTAGTTTCAAGGTCGCGAGAGAATAATCGAATCCTTTATGATTATCTTTTAATAACTCCTGAATGTTTAGCGTGAGGATACGGTGGAAAAAACTTAAATGCATGAACTTACTGTGCAAAAATTTGAATTTTCTCTAAACAGTAGTTTTAAGCGCCACTAATAAACCCCGTGCAGGAAATTTGAAAGTAAATTTTAAGTAGAAAACAATATCTCTGTTAAGGTTATTTATTTGTTGTCTAAGCATGAAATTTCCGTTGCGCAACTATTACAGTGGCTACGTTTGGCCCAGTGAAAGAAGTAATGATGAACCGACCTACATAGAGCAATGAATAAGTAATTAATAAAACATTTTAATTAAATCTTTCATAAAAGCTCAAAATAATAAATAAATAAAATTTCAAAATTAAATTAAATAATGGAAACATTATACTTTTATAATTTCGTTTTTGCTTTGCCATGAACGTAATCCTAACTTGTAGTTTTGTTAATTATTATTTGTAATGTGTATACACGAACAGAAAGTAGGAATTGGTCATTTTAGTGTTCTTTAAAGAGCCCCATCTGCCGGTAGGCACCAACACACCGTTTAAGGTCGTAAGCCACTGCGTCATTTTGCTACTTAACATCTACATTTTATTTTACGACCAAAACCTACAGAGCATAATTCATTACTCGTATTTTTTCACACGACGCGTCGACCTTTTATCCTCGCAGTATATTTTAAAGTTTCCCGCGGCAATTTCCAGAAGGCCGAGCAGCTAATTCCCTAATGAGGAATTTTTTATATTACTCAAAAAATGGGGCGTGGTTTATAAAACTTGCATAAAGTTGCGTGACTATCTCCGCTACCGTGTATAAAGATACTAACGTATACGGCATTGGATAGCGTGGCATCACGGCCACATTTTTCATACGAGCTACGATCATTTGGCAGAATAGCGCACACGTTATATAGGTATACATATACACACACTAAAGGATGTAGCACAGGTATGGGAAGAATACATTAAGGAACTATACAACAAGCAGGAATGATCGGCACTAATAGAACCGGA